>OY101451.1:97351041-97951041 GCA_956483635.1 Panzeria rudis
CGCGACTAAGGTAGTTTTGTAATATTTTTTAGCCTTTTTACAATTTCAGCAATTTGTTGGTCAATTTTACTGTTGGTTTCTTATTTTCGCAATTTGCCAATTTTCGCAAATACAAGCAAATTTCGCTAGTTTTTACCAGTACTTACATTAGAGTTTCAGTATTCTTTTGCAAATTTTAAGTTTTAAATTTATTTCTAAAGGCAGCAATTTCCCTTATTTCTGAATATTGAAAATCTGTTTTATATTGTATTTTCCAATCCTTGAAAGTTCTTTACAGTTTTTGCGATTTTGAGACAAGTTTAAATTTTTGTTTCAAATAAAAACTGAATTACAATTCTATTCAATGAATTCATTCAAACTTTAATTCAATTAATATTTTTGTATGGAGCGAATGCATGCAAGAATTTGCAGTCCAATTTAAATTAATTGAAGTTTCAATTCAATTCATATTTTGGGCAAAATGAATGCATTTAAATTTTTGTAACTCATAGTGAATTAAAAAACAAAACATTCTTTTACAGCTCTGCCATATACATATGTACATTAGAGAGGACCTTAAAAATTAAAATTTTCCGGACTCCAAAAAAACCTTCCTTTTGACGAAAATAGAATATAAGTTGATTTTTTTCTTTTTTTTAACAAAAAGAACACGTGGCGCAAGCCGATCTAAGTTTTTTTAATAACTTTTATAGGCCTTAAATTTACATATTTAGTTTATTATTGCTTTAAGAAAAAATTGGGGATGTGCCATTCATCGCTTAATCAAAATTGTGATTAATCAGGATTCTTGATGAATCAAAATTGTGATTAATCTATTACTCGATTCATCAAGAATCCTGATTAATCAAAATGCTGATTAATCAAATAATTTCAATTTGGAACGATTTTCCGTTAAATTCAAAAAAACCCCGTCGGAAGAAAAACACAACACTCAAATAATTTCAAATTTGATTATTCAAAATGAGGATTATTTGATTAATCATAATTTTAAATAATTTACATTTTGAGCAATAATTGAATAATTTGGGTTTTTAATTTTCGTCTTGTGTTTTTTTATTTAATGCTTTTGTTTTTTTGTATTTCTTTCGTTTTATATTTGTATGTGTTAAATTAATTTTGTTTCAAATATTGTTGTTTTATTATTTTGAATAAAATTATTGAAATTTGAATAATCAAAATTAAAATTATTTGATTAATCAGCATTTTGATTAATCAGGATTCTTGATTAATCAATTAATTGATTAATTCGAATTTTAATTAATCAAAAAATTTTATTAATCGATTAATCGCACATCCCTAGAAAAAATCATATAACACCTTTTTTGTAGAGAATTTAATTTACTACAAAATTGCTTTTATCGCTTTTCCCCAAATTCATCTAATTTAAGGGATATTTTGAGAAAACTGAGATTTTATTAAAAAAAAAATATTTAGATCGGCTTGCGCCACGCCGCGTATTCTTTTTGTTAAAAAAAGAAAAAGTCAACTTATATTATTTTTCGGGTTTTTTTTTTTTTTGGTGGGGGGGTGACCGGGAAAATTTAATTTTTAAGGACCATTCTAATGTACATATACAGGATGTCCCGTAAATAGTGCTCCAAACCAATTGTGTCGATAAACGAGATCATATATAGGTATGTAAAAGTGTTACGGTTTTCGATATATTCGCAATTTTACGAGTGCCCCTTGCTCAGATTTCTTTAAGCCGTTGCCAGGGGAATTGTCGTAAATAAAATTTATTTTTGTATTCTTGCACCTGATTAGATGTTTAATGAGTCGTATGCTTCAACTTTACAAAAACGTTCTCAATTTTTCGAGGAAACAACCAAAACTTAAAACTCGAAAATTGCGAATATCTCGAAAACCGTAACACTTTTACAGACCTATGTTGGGTTATTCTGATAGGGTATGATCTCGTTTATCGACAAAATTCGTTTGGAACACCCTGTATGTATATGAATGTATAAATGTATCCCTTTTAACGTTTTGGCGATTTTTTTGTTTGTTTTTGGGCACTTAATTTTAGAGTATTTATCGTTTTAGCATTTTTACGATTTTTTTCGTTTTTTGTGTAATTTTTTAGTTTTAGCAATTTTTTTCGGTTTGGTGCCTTTTTTTAATTTTAGCGATTTTTTGTTTTGGCAATTTTTTTAATTTTGGCTTTTTTTAATTTTGGCATTTGATTTTTTGTATTGACGACTTTTTTTTTGTATTTTGGCGATTTTTTTCGTTTTTGGTTTTTTTAATTTGTTGTTTTTTAGTTTTGGATTTTTTTTTACTTTGGCTATTTTTCGTTTTGCTGCTTTTTTCATTATGGTGATTTCTTTTTTTGTTTTGGCAATATTTTTATTTTTGTTTCTTTTTTTTTGTTTTGTACGATTTTTTTTCGTTTTTTGGCGATTTTTTTTTTAGTTTTGTCGATTTTTTATTAGTTTTGCTGATTTTTGCCGTTTTGGTGCTTATTTTCTTTCGTTTCAACGCTTTTTTTATTTTGACGTTTTTTTTTGGGGGGGTTTTGTTTGTTTGGCATTTTTTTTTTGCCGATTTTTATCGTTTTGGCGATTTTTTAGTTTTGTTTTGGCGATTTACTTTTTGGGCTGCTTCTTGCATTACTTGCAGGGATACCCTTTAATTATTCATTTACCCTTTAATTATTAATTTAACCTAATTATTACGGTTCATAAAATACAGCTTAATTTTAGAATTACATTGGCTGATAGTATATCCCTTAATTTTAAGTTTATTTATTTTTTAGCATTCGTTACTGTTGGCTTTAAAATGCTCCAGTAGCTGTGAAAATTATATACTTAAGTATAAAATCAAACCAAAAAAGTTTGTCTTGAGTAGAACAAAAATCAGAAAAATGGGAATAAAGAAAAATAGACCGATGGCAACGCTGGGAAAGTGCACATTAATATCAGCTTGAGAGTGATTTAATTCTCGTATTAAATTTTCACGAAAAAGTTGTATATATGTATAAGAATTAAAATCACATTCAACAGAGCCACCCACCTGACAAGTCGTGATAAGCAAATACTCGTGAGCACTGACGATGGAAGTGTAGCGGCTTCCGCAAGTGGCGCTACTCTGTTCTGCTGTGTACGTTGAAAAATTAAGTTGATGTTAATTTTTCCCTTGTTCCTTGGAATATTAATCATGCCCAATTCTTTCTGAATATAACGTTACGAACCTTAGCCTAATAATCAATTTGGATTCAAGAGTTCGCTTCTTACGGTTTCCAAAATTACATAGTCAAAATTTCATTAACTGATAGAATAACTAGAGTTGAAATTTGGTAGACAGGTAGGTCTTGGTGAAAACATAATCTGAAAACCGGCAGTTGTCAGCCTGGGGGACTAGGGTGCCTCTTATTTAAACGGGGCTATCCCACTATAGCTAAAAAGCTGAAATTCGGTATACAGGGAAAGTAATAAAATAAAATCTGAAATCGGGAATTTTCCATCTAGCGGGGACTAGGGTGCCCCTTATTTGTATTGGATCTTCCACTATAGCTGGAGAGCTGAAATATAGTATATAGGTAGGCCTTGATTAGTCAGTAATCAACCATATGTGAAAACGACAACCTTTTATCTAGGGATTTTTAGGATTTTGATTGTAAATCCTCTTGGAAATGTTTTTACTAGTAAAAAGATACACTTTGCCATATTGAAAGTATGAAACGGGCAATTAGGAAATCGTGGGAAATTATAGTGATGAAAATTTTACCAAACAAAAGCTTAGAAAAAAGAAGTCAGATCGACCAAGTTCTTATCCAAAAATTTCGGCCGTTAAAAATACTGAGATCGAAATGAGAACCAAGTTCTTGATAGCTACAAGGCAAAAATGTTTCTCAAAAATTATTTCCCCATATTAGTGAGGTAAAAAATATTGCCAAGTTATCAGGTAGCCTAGAAATGAGATGGTATTGTACCTATCAAGAACTTGGTTCTCATTTTTCCAAACTTTTTACGTAGTGTGTGTAAATTTCATCTAACGGTAAATAGTAAACAGCGTTTGAATGAAATCACATTTTGATAAATAAAGTTTTTATCATTTGGATGTGCTATTCAGTCGTGTAACTTGCCATTATCATTTAGCATCGGTGGCTGAATAATAAGCAACAGATTTTATAAATGCCGCCAAAACACAATGACCGCCACAGACTGTCAACATCCTACCGCCTGTGTTAGGAAACACTTTACTTTTGTAATAAATTGTTGTCATACTTTAATTTTAAACTGATTTAAAAATCTATTACTTTGTATGCGATTTGAAAACGGAATTTTTGTTGTTGTTTTATTTCTAACAAACGATAAACAAAATCTTGATGAACTTATGTAAATATGATTGCATATAAATCACTCACTTGTGTATCCCGAGATACACACTAACTAGTTCGTTCCAATGACCACAAAACATGCATGCGAAACGAATGTTTCTTTTTTAATTTTGTTGTTTCTTTTTTTTCAAATGCGTTGCTACTTTATTAATAGATAATTGACTGTTAAGGTATTTCCCCTTTTCCTAGAATAGAAGAAAAATAAATGAAAATGTTGTTTGCGGAATAATAATAAAGTTTTGCAAACAACTTATAATGGCAATTGCCTGCAGTGTGTGACAGAAAAGACAGGAAGGAAATTAAGAAAAGCCCACCATGTTTAACGCCAAAACAAACACTTGTTATTGTCATTTACATACTTTGTAAGATACAGGGGAAGTAATTTCCTTAAGAGGTTTAGTTCAAAAATGTAATATGCATTAAGATGCTAACTAAAAAGTCGTATGAAAGTGGAGGTATACTTCTACATTCTTATTTTTCGTAGTACTACACTGAAAGAATTTCGCTTCATAAATCCAATGAAACAATTTTGTTAGATTTTTTCACAAATCTAATGAATTATTTCACAATTCGAATGAAATTTAACGAATATTGTGAAAAAATTTCATTGGAAATGCTTCATTAACTTTCATAGTTTCGTTAGAAAATTTCATTAGATCTATGAAAACAACATTTTATAATTTTGTGGAAAACCCTTTAAGTTTGGACAAGATATTTTAATCGATACTTAAAATTCTTGAAATATATACTACAAAAAAATGTTTAATATTAAAAATTTTATGTTATTGAATGTCATAATTTCAATGATATATATTTCATTGTTTTGATGAAAAGTTTCATTGCATTTATGAAAGAAATAAATCACATATGTAGATATTTTCTTTTTTAAAAACAAACTCTTATTTATTTAACAGTTAGCAACCAAGAGTGAACAATAAAAATAGTTTTATATGTTTTTGTTGTTACACCCCTTCTTATTATTATAAACACATAGACACATTGTTTTGACAGTGCTGTTGCCTGAAGTAGTTAAGACGTTGTTTATAAAGCAAATGATGGGAATCAAGAGTCTGAGTTCGATACTACGAGCGGTCATCAACATTACAAAATTTTTTGATGTGAATTAACGTCCATCGTACGTATTTCAACCATGGAATTGTCAATAAATTAAAATAGTGAATAAAGGAGATAAGTTAATGAGGCTGATAAGTAATGTAATAATTTCATTAAAACAATGAAATAGTTTCATTAAAATAATGACAGAATATCATTAAAATAATGACAGAATTTCAATAAAATAATTAAATCATTTCATTAAAATGATGAAACAGTTTCATTAAAACGATGAAATAGTTTCACCAATATAATGAAATTATTACATTTGAGCAATGAAGTTATTTCATATATTTAATGAAATTTTCATTAAAGTAATTTTAACGAAACTTGTTTCATTAATCTAGCGAAGCGTGACGTTGCTTGAGTTTTAATGAAAATATTCATTGGACTAATGTCAAAATTCACAGAATTTATGAAAAAAAATTCTTTCAGGGTAGTAGTGTGCAGGGCTGAATAAATTTCAAATCCAGGCACATGATATCAAGCTAATTTGGATGCCAGGTGTCCATGTAAACACTCCAGAAATGGTAGCAATATAACAAATGGTGTGGTGAGTTTACTTATGTGTTATCCCTCAGGGGTAGTATTGGCAATTTCTGCTAGTTTTAATTACTCATAACAACTCAATAAATTATGTTTGGGTACTCAATACTTAATCGATACTTTTAACACTTAGAAAATTGTATACTTTTAAACAGAGTTGTATTTTGGCTTAGTAATAAAAATACTCGCCGAAAAGTAACGAGTACTACTTTTGAGTACCCTAAAGAATAGCAAATACTCGATACACGGTACCCATTACTCAATACTTTGCCAGCACTACTCAGGTGCATACTACAAGACGTAACTTAGAATGTGGCATCGCTAGAGCAAAAAATATAATAATACAAAATCAACACCCACATGAAGAAAAACAATATAAGCAGCGATTTTTATGTCGGGATTACGCCAACGAGCATAACCAAAAGAGTAGAGCGAAACGTTATAAGTTGTCTCGATGTTGCCACATAGTAAAATTAATTCACCCTGCAGCTAACTATATATGTACTTACATTTTATCAAGTCATATTTACACCAAGTACACTCGCCCCAATTCGGCTTGAAAGATTCCGTCTTTTAATGTCAAAAAATGTGCCAACAAGTCTATCAAAAAAACCTTTTGACATCTGAGGGAATTCAAAATCCATGGGGCGAAAATAATCAGATGCGCAGTCGAGGCCACCTCGTTTGAATTCGCCTTGGCATTTTATATAGTTAGCAAGGCGAATTGACAACCAAGTGCTCAAGATAGATCAACACCAGGTAGTCGCAAGGGAGTCCGCCGTGGAGAATTTACATTTGGGCTGTCAAAAAAGCTGATACATTAACACTGCTGACAGCCCAAATGTGTAAACATTTACGTAAACAGCTGGGCTCTTGCGGCCACCTAGTATGAATTCGCCTTTCAAGTGCTATTACTGCAGTGGTTGATTATTTTCTGTCCCGTTTTGTTTGGGACAGCGTAAAAAAATTGTAAACACTGTTAGTCTACATTCTTTTATAGAGAGTTTATCATATATGCGGTGCAAGCGAATTGAATACGGCGAATTGAATTCCTTCTGACATCACCTTGTTACGATTCGCACTGAATCACTTTGCTGTGAATACGCCTTGATATCCAGTTAACATGTATACATTTCAAGCGCATTGAGTTAGCTAGTTATATTACCTTGTTATGAATTCGTCTTGATAGTTAACTTCGTTCAAGGCATATTTATACCAGGCAGACTTGGCTCAATTCGCTTTGGAAAATATCTATGTACTTCGGATATCAAAATATGTACCGAAAAATCTATCAGAAATTCCTTTGACTTCTGAACTAAATCAAAACTACAAGTAGAGAATACAGGAAAAAAATAATCACATGGGCTGTGGAGGCCACTTTTCAGGTTTATCAATAAAGACAAAATTTGAAAATAATTCTTAATTTGTTCTTAACAAGAAACAATGTAGACTGGACGTTATTTATAAATACAGATACTTAACTGCAGAATTACTAGCAGAGAACGACAGAACTACTCGCCTTGTGCATAAAGTCGTTAAGCATTCTCACAGAGTTTCTAACGGGGGCTGCGCGATCGACCTATTGGTCGCAAGTATGGTCATTCATTAGGAGTGTTATTCTATGATCTAATGACTGAGCATCCGTAGAGCACTTGATATTTAAATGTCCAAGACTTTAAGAGAACATACAATCTTTCTTAGAGAACAGGAACTTTGAGGACCAGACAGAGTTGTAGTTCTAAGTAGTCTCCTAAAATGTATAGAGCAAATGGTTGAAAAAATTAAAGTCGGTTCTGCAACTGTACTGCCCACAATGCCCTTCAATCTAATCTAATATTAGTAAATTCTAAAAGTGGACCACATACTCAATTGTATTTTGTTATAAAAGATGGAAGACAAATATATTTTCCATACATTTTTATTTTATTTCCCTTAAAATTAAACTTTTAAAATTCATATGATAAAAATCAATGAATCAATACGATCCTCTGAATTGAACAAAACCAATATTTGCGGTTTTTTTAAATCAAATAAATTTGCACAAAATTATGAGCACATTATGAGACATAAAAAAGAATTTAATTATATTTTTATTAAGCCATGGAGGCGTACGTACAGTCAGTCTAGCACGTGACAAAACTTTTAAAAAAATATATTAAACAGAATGATAATATTCATATTTTACTTATAATACAAATATTTGAAAATCACTTGGTAACATCAAGTAGGAATTGTTAAAGTTATTTGTTTTTTATTTAAATGCTTTACAAAAAGATTTTGTAAAGATAAGAAAATGATTTTAAATGAATTTTAAGTGAAATTAAAGCCAAGGTCAAAATAAACAAAAAATAAAAACTTATAAACGTAAACAGTGAATAACAAAACAGTTATAACAGCAACTGTGTTTGTCACAAGGAAAATTTATTATTGCCTTATCTATTCTTTTGATTCGTAAATTAATTCTGGCATAAAGCCATCGGCCAGCATAAATTTTGTATATGTAGCTCCTGCGCAGGAGGACCTACATCTTCCGGACTAAACGATATTGAAAACAAAATCTGGCAACTGATAGATAATTCAATATTTGAGTTAGGAGCGGGTGCAACCGATCTAAAGATCGTATTTGCAATGATGCAGAGAAGTTAATATCTGGCTTAAATACATTCTACAATGGATCCTGTGAAGGACGATAGAGGATCCAAAGTAGTGATCGTAATGTTGTCGAGGTGATGTCAAATCGGCTGCTTGGCGGATTTGCGTGAGCTATAACGAAACTAGAACTGAATGGAATGGCAAAGAGATTTATGATGAACATTTCTAGAAGCTCTAAACTAGTTGTGCTGAGACAAATGAGCGTTCTCGTTCAGATGCCATTAAGCCTTGTAGGAATTAGCAGAAATATCAGACCACGATATCAAATAAATAAACTCGTTTATCCGGTCTTCGCGATGGTTTAGAGTGGAGTTTAGTCTCTGAGTTAACTTCATTGACTGCGGGTCTACATTAGCCATGAACTTGGTATGAACATCATGTCGGACATCGCATATGGCTAATGTTGACCGCTCATATCCATGTTTCGTCCATGCTCTGAGATCGATGCCCGAACATATGGCTGAACATCAATGTTCGCCATGAGATTCGCCGTTCAACAACCATTTTCAGTAGAAAGAAAAGAGACAGAACAAAATTTGTTAAATATTCCATCCCTAATGGACTTCCACAAAATACATTGACAAGGCAGAACATGGACATCGCACATATTCACCACAACAAAGAAGTTGATTAATTTTTTTAGTGTTGCTCTGCCGGCCGGCGTCATGTTTATTTCATGTTAAAGTCGATGGCTCGTGAAGACGTAGGGTTAGGGATAGACGATCGAAGTCATGACTCCGGGGGAAAAGGGGAAATTTCTGGTTCAGATGACATGCACTGGTTGAGATGACGTGAATTGAAACAAAAGAGAACACGGAGTAGCAATAGCTTTTTACTGAAGGGACAGAAATCGTCAACGACGTCTGGTATAGCATCGTAATGGAGAGATAGCATCGTAATGGAGAGATAGCATCGTAATGGAGAGATTAATTGGTTACAAGAGGAGCTGAGATGAAAAAGGAACCGATATAAGAATCATAACAGGATAAAGATACTCACTGCACCATCAAAAGCACGGTTCACTATAATGCACGGGCTTGCCGCCGATTTCAGGATCAAACAACTGGCCATGAGTTCCGACAGTAAGACTCAGTGCTTCTGGTACATGAAAAAAAATAAATGTTGTTCATGCGACTATCTTGGGACAAATCATAATTCTTTCCGACCATACAGGCTATTGCTCATCTTCTCTTTTACCTTATAAACGAATTGAGGTAGCATTCTTCGGCTGTACTATGATAAATAAAGTGCAGTACCAAAATGATGTTCTTGAAATATACACCGATGGATCCAAAACAGATACCAGAGTAGGAGAAGGCTTCTTTATTCCTTATTTCTAACGGAGATTCCATTTTAGTCTACCAATCAATGTAGCGTTATTCAAGCTGTATTCGATCAGGGTGTTCGAATACATACTGAATTATTAAGGCCACTCTATATATCCTCTATGTCCTCTTTCTACGTCAACCTCATAGTAACAGCTTCCATCAACAAGACATCGATTGGCTAGTAGGAGTTTCATTGAAATACTTCAAATTTCATATTCATTAGCAACTATTTAGGGTAGCAATGCAGGTATATATACTCGTTACGGTCTGGGAAATCAAATCTTCCACATAATGATTTCGATAGAAGCATTTTTCCAAACTTCTTTTAGAAACTCTACAGAAATTTACTCGTTTTAAGGGGGAAATATCCCCCTTTTTTTCGTCACACACCTTTTTATTGTTTGTAGTATCTTAAGTGTGTAGAAGCCTAATAGAAATTAAAATGTATGATCTACGTTTTATACCTATTGTGCTCTTTCTTTGTAAAGAGTTATACGTGGGAGTGCCCTATGTATGCTCTATTTTAAAGATAACTTGAGGGTGCTGTTGGCTGAGATGACTACAAACCCTGAGGTTTTGAGTTCAAGACTAGCCAACAACATCATGAATTTTTCTGATGTGCATTGATGTGTCATTGTGTTGATTGTTGTTGGGACTGTTAAAATGATGAAAGCATAGCACTGATCACTTTAGCAGTACCGGCAGCGATTAGTACTGATATATCCTACTGCACATCGGTACTGTCGGTATTGTAGCAGAATTGTCGGCGAATTAAAACAAATTTGCTCCATAGCTTATATAAATTAATGCCTCTACTTGACACTAGAGGGGCTGCAATACTGCTCTACAAAAGTGTAACAAAAAAACGCACAATACTAGAGTTGTGAATGAATTAAGCTTTCTATCTCTCTCCCACTTCACCACCTGTTCTCTCCACACTATCCCTTTCCCAAAGAAGGTAATTAATTAATTAATTAACTGGTAGGCATTAATTGCTAAATTGCATTACTTCCTTTTATTTAAAAAAAATGCTTAAAAAACTCTGCTTTTTTACTGGCTGTACATAAATTACATCCATTAGGCTAGATCGCAGAAAAAGAGTTTTATAATCAAATTGTTTTTTACTTCCAAAAAAAGTATAATGAAAATAAAAAAATTTATTTTGTGATTAAAAACTACTGATTATTTGATTAAATAAATTTAATGCTTTTTTTTTTTTTGTTATTATTTTAAAGTAAGTTTTTGTTTTAATAAATGTTGTATGTTACCGAAAACAAATTAAAAAATAAATTAATTACTTTGTTATTGTTTAAACGAGTTTTATTTAGACGTTTTAAGTTTTTGCGCGACAGTTATAAATAAATTAAAAAAATCTGTGAGTACAAAGGAAAACAAATTGGGATCTAGACTAAAAAAAACTTCTAGTCCAATGCAATCTGGGGGGTTTGTACTGATCTACAAAGACTTGTAATGTCTAATTTATGTAGATTTTAACACATTCTCACACAATGAACGAACACGATACTGATCAATGAACACAACGAAATATTGACACAATGTTGTTACGGTGTGTTATAAATATGTAGTAAATTGTTAAAACGTGATAAATTAACAGAACTGTTTAACTTTTAAAAGTTGATTTAGAGTTTGTTGTGTACTTTTTTATTACGATTATTTTCTTATTTTATTTATTTTTTTTTTTTAATTTTATTTTGCTGTCAAGATCTGCGTCTGTTTGTAATTAAAGGGGCAAAAAAATAATGTAAAAAGTGTTTAAGCACTTGTACTTGTATTTCACATTTCAACTTTTTGTTCTAAATTAAATTGATTTTATCGAAAGAAAAAAAAATAGTGAAAAACCCAAACAACTAGAAAGTAATTTATTTTAAAACTTAATCAAACAAGAGATTTTTCTGTACAAACTTCTGAGAAATGTTTAACAAGTGTTTTGTGTTTAGAATACATTATGCTTAGGGCCATTATTACAACTTGACAATAGCTAAAAGCAGGCTTTTGTCGGACGGATAAACAGTTTATCATTATTACAAATTTACTTTAAGCACCCGACTTTAACTTATCGCTCACTTTCATTTAAAGTAATTTGTTAATAAAGGTAAACCTTTTATTCGTCCGACAAAATTCTGCCTTTAGCTACTCGTATTGCCTAGTTGTAATAATCGCCCTTAATGTTATAAATTCAATGAAAGGTAATTTAAATTAAATTATTTGTGGGAAAGGGTTTTTCAACTAGGGCGGCTTGTCTCTCAAATCTGTTGTTTATTACTCCCCTAGAGGGAAGAGAGCCTGTCACAAGACAGGTGACGGACGTGACTGGTTCCTAAGGACTAGCAACCGGTTCGAGTTTTGCAACTTTATATGAAAGGGACCGGTAACTTCTACATGGCGGTGTAATTGGTGATATAATTAAGATACTCAGTGACCCCATGACACTTTTAATCACGGTAATGTCAACCTTTGCTGTCAGCTGGTTATCAATGCCAATGATGACAAATCTATCATCAATGCAATGACACATCGACATCAGAGAAACTACTAATTGATATCAATTTAATGACAAAATGTCATCAATATGATGTCGCTGATAGAAAACCCGTCATTACGCTGATGTCATTTGATATCAGTTCTATGTCAAGTGTCTTCGTTTTTGACCCAATGACACTTTACATCATTGTGATGTCAACCTTTACATCAGCTGTCATCAATGGAATGTCGCTGAATTGCAAAAAATAATGGATACTCGAGCTCAGGGTCCAGACTTGAACCCCACAAAAAATTATGGGCATATCTAAAGAAAAAAATTTTTAAGAATCATTCCCAAAACAGCAATGAATTAAAAACTGCATTATTGGAGGAATGGAATAATATTCCAAATGAATATGACCTAATAAAATCAAACAGTTCGGTGGAAATGAGACTGCAAGCCGTTACTGACGCCAACGGAGGCCATACAAAGTACTAAACCCTAGAATATAATATAGCCTAATTCTAAGATTTTGTCGAAAAATGTAAAAAGAATTTCTTGACAGGAAAATATTGAAGTATTTTTAGATGATGTTGTTTTTTTAATCGTTTAAATCTTCATGCTCTATTTTATGTATAATATGTTTTTTATATATGCGGAATTTGAGCATTTTTAACGAATATGATTTACATAAATATAAATTTACAATAAAAACCTATTTAAAACATATTCGAAATTTGTATGGTAAATGTTGGAAATTTCGAAGATATATTTGAAATTTGTAGGATGTCTTAAAAATGCCAAATTTAAAACTTTTAACGAGAATGATAATTATTTAGAAAAATTTTCTATATAAGAAAGGATTTTTTTTTAATTTTGTGAAATAGATTTTTCAAATATTTATCAAAAGAGATGTTTAGCATAAGTTTACAATAAAAAATAGTTTACATTTGTTTAGAAAACTCGAATATAAATTTGAATATTCGAATATAAATTCGAATATTTTAACATATCTTAAAACTATGTACCAAGTTTTAAAATTTTTTAATCAATATTACAAATATTTAAAAAACTTTTATACTTTGAATTCTATAGGAAAGAAGTTTCCTTACAGGCTTTTTTATAGTCACTTTTATGTTACTTTATTGTAACTAACTTTGACTTCAATTCCAAAATCAAAAAGCGTCATCATCATTATAAAAATTATATTACAATTATTAATTCAGTTACAAAACGTGAACAAACCGACTGACTTAATTAAGCCAATCATAAATTTAATCAGTAGTAGTGACGTTTAAGAACAATTCTATATCAAGACGCTTAAAAATAAAGCACATTTTGGGTGATTTTATTTTTATAAAAAAAAACTTAAAATTATTTCAGAAAACCAGGTAAAATGCTTGTTTTCCTTTTTTTAATTATACATTTATAACTCTTTAAGAAAAAAAGTTACTTCATTATAACGATTTTTTGTGGTTGGTTTACAATTTTTAAGCATGAAGAAAACGTTTAATGAATATTAAAATTTAAGATATTTTATTGACGCGCTTTGGCAGGAGATCGCAAAACGAAATGAACCAGGCAGCAAACAAATTTTTAAAGAAAAGAATTTGGATGTAGATTATTTTTTCTTCAACCATAAAGTTTTGTTTTGTTTAAAAACGCATGAAAATAATTTTGAAAACAATTTAAAATGTTTTAAAAGATCATTAAAACTGTAATTGTTTATATAAAGTTCAGTTTAGTTTTATTTGTGCGTGTAATTTATTTAAAAAATTACTCTTATTGTTAAATTGATTGTTGTAAAACGTTTAAGAGTAAATATGTACTTTTTTAATGAAGTTATTTAAGTTCAAAAACTAACCTCGCTGTTTTTTTAAGTTTAATAACCTTTTGATTGTCAAATAAAGAAATATCTGCCATAGTTTAAAGCTTGTTTCACAAACAACCGTTCTACTCTTTCAAAATTCATTAATAAAAGCGATTAAACTTATTATAATAAATATTTAATTTTATGCACATATAAATTGAAAATTTTCGTTTTGTTATTGTGATTTTTTAAATAAAGTCATATACAATTAAAACATGATTCGTTTACTCATTGTTTCTTTCTAGTTGTAAACAAAGGAAATATAAACCTAAAAACTACTATCACCAGCTTTCATCTTTCAGCTAAATGTCTCTTAAGACAAGGTCATGATTGTAAAATGCCATATAAGTAAAATTGGTAAAAGTTTAAATGCAAAAGAAAAAGTAAGCTAATAAAACTTTAAGAAGGTTCTGCTGCCATTCTGTATTAAACTCCTTTTGAAATATTTAATTTAATTTAGAATGTCATAAAACAATAATAAAAATAATTTTTAGTCAATGTTCGAAAATTCGAAATTAACTTAGAGTTTTCGAACATTGAAAAAAATATTTTGTTTTGAAATTACTTGTTAGAAGTAAGTTTATTTTATTTAATTTAATTTTCATTGTTAAACTCCAAATATCAAGTTCACGAAAGTGAAAATAAGTTCGAAATTCCGAATTAGCCCTAAAAATATTGTTAATGTATTTCAAAACACTGAATTTCAGCCCCAGTGGCTGAGTGGTAGCGACGCTAACCTGTCAGTCCAGAGGTCGTAGGTTCGATTCCCGCCATACCCCCTGGGTGTTTTTCCGCAGACAAGCTGATCGCTCCGCGGGTTGTGTTTGTGTTAAAAAAAATTTATTTTTCGAACATGCCTTTAAAACGGTAAATAAAAGCTTCTCTATATTAAAAAAATATCAAATCCGAGAAACATTTTTTATCGAAATGATTTTAAAATAAGATACAGATACAATTTTAAGCTTAAAGTATTCCTTTTTGAAGTCGTTCGAATACTAAACAGTTTATAAAAAAGTCAAAGCGATGTTTCCGAACACAAAATTTTGTATGTACTAAAAAAATTAAGAAGCAACTTAACTCTTTTTCGTACCTTTTCACAATTTTAGCAGGGGCTACTTTTTGGTATAATCTTTCAAATGGTAAATCTATATCGTATTTTCGAACATGAGATGATGGTTAATTTTTGCAGTAAAAACGTTTTTATCGCACATCTGAAACAAAATTTCATATTTTCCATATTGGATATTTTAACGGTTCTTAGAGAACTTAACGAAATATATTTTTGTAATATTGACTTTGTATAAAATTGTTCTTAAAAAACATTCTTAAAACATATTCAACATTTTTGTAGACTACTTTCGAAATTTCGAAAATAAATTCGAAAATTCGAACACATATTAAAAATGTTAAATTTCAAGAATTTTGTCCAACATAAAAATTATTTTAAACAAATTTTCAATTTTGAACACCAAATTCCAAGTTGAAAATTCGAGAAATGCTTTATTAGAAAATTTTACGAAATTTAATTTTATATATGAACTAAATTTGAATATTTAACGCCAGTGATAATACATGTTTAATATAAATGTGCAATAAAACTATTTTAAAAGCTTATTCGACACTTTTATAGCCTATCTTCGAAGTTTCGAAATAAGATTCGAAAATTCAAATATATCTTATATGTATATGCGAAATTTAAATTACTATGTATGTATTATGTAGAAGGAAGTTTAAGAAAGGCGTTTCACGTTTTGAGGCTAGAAATTTGAGAAAGGCTTTTTTAGAAAATGTCACAAAAATTTTTTTTTGATATATGTGTTAGTTAAAATTTTGTTGTTCGTGGCAATACATGTTTAACATAAATTTACACTAAAAATATATGTATTCGAATTTTTTTTAGCCAATTTTCGAATTTGCGAAAATAAATTCGAATATTCGAACATACCTTAAAAGTTAGAAATTTAAAATTTTTAACGATTTTGATAATTATTTATCAAAATATTTTACTTCGAACACTAAATTGTATGCTGAAAATTCGAAAATCCTTTACGATTCGCTATAACTATGTTTAAATGGTGGGAATTAAAAAAATACTAAAATGTCAAAATCAGTCGTTTGAGCCATTTTAGTTTTTTGTTGCCCAGTGTTATTATTTAAGAATAAATCGACATTAAATTCGAGCTAGCTGCCATATTAGAAAAATATATATTTGAAGTATACTTTAATACAAAATTTGTATGAAATCATTTTTTAATGTACACTTCAAACCCAAGTTATTCTTTTAATACGGTAGTAAATGTTATAAATTTAAATATTTTATCAAAACTTAATTTTAATATAAAACCAAAAAACTATTTGTTTAAAAACTAGCTCAACTTGAATTTCAGCAAAACTACCCCCACACAATATTATAACTGCAACACACTTTACACATAATTAAAACTTAATTTATTGTCACAAACTTTCAAAATGAATTTAATTTTAAAGATGATTTGTAGGAGTAAGTTTGCGCCCACAAAAAAAAAGGAAACAATTGTAGCACATCTGAAAGTTGTTAAATAAAGACATATTAAAGAGTTAAGTGTCTATATAAAACAATTAAATATGACCCAAAAAATGAGTATTAAAAGAATTAACAATTGTAAAAAAACTAATGAATACCAAATATAACATAAATTTCTCAATTTCTAATTTGCAAATAGTTAATAAGATTATATGAATAATATTATTTTAGAAGCTTTTGAAATCTTTTGAAAGCTTTCTGCTTATTTTTGAAATACAGAACTCAAGTTCGCACTTTCGGATATGATTTTAGCTCTAAACGTTTATTATATGTTCATGTATTTCATTGGTTGTCAGCTGACAAATGCTCAGCCCAGCAAAATTTTTTATGACAAAGTATTAAATTAAGTTTCACTACTTATACAAATTACTTTAATATGGCGATGTCATTAGAGGCAATTACTACCATCTTGGCTTAAAAATAACAATTTAAAATTTCAATACATAGTTAGAATTCATTGCATACACAAAACATAACAAAAATTAAATATCTCTGGTGAGCATTAAACTCGTGCCATTTTAAGCTACTTTTATGTTTTATGTCAAGTATTTTACTCACTGGTGCACTGCACAACTATTTTGTTACGGACTTGAAACTTTTGTTTTGCTATTTTTTAGCTATTTCCAAATATCTTGAGAACTGTTCATCTTAATTATACAAATTTTGCACCGTTACATACATATCTATTTCCTCTTTCAGCTAATATATAAACTGTGTTCATCGAATCAAAATTCATTGAGTTGCAGGCCTTAAGATTTGAAAAATGTTGAAATTTTTATTTTTTGAAAATACACCTGCAAAAAAACACGTTTTTTGCTAATACATATCGCGACCTTAGTATTGTTTTGGCCCACCGACCATTTAAAAAAATTGAGAATCTAAAAACTGTTTCGAGAAATTGTTCCTGGTTTCTGAGATATCAAGCATCATTGTGCTCGATATCATCATTTTTGATAAATTTTTTGTAAAAAAAAATTTTATTTTAATAAATAAATAAAAATCAGAAATCAAGTAAAATACCAAGTTTCATCAATATTAACTTTTATTCGATGTAAATATCTTTTCTAATAACATTTATACGCTTATTTTCAATAAAAAGTAGAAAATTACATCTCAATAACAAGTTACTCAATACACAGCAGTTAGTATACACATGGAGCAACAAAAGCTACTTTTTACAAATAAAATAAAAAAAGTTGCTACTGGAGCACAAAACAAAAATTTTTACTTTCAATAAAAATATGTTAATTTCTAATCGGATTGATGACAGTTCACAAAAATTTACATTTTTCTTCCAAACATATGCCGGAAGCAGTGGTGAGAATAGAAAAAAATTCTATCGGATATATTTTGAGAAAACTTCATGTAAATGTTCTTTGCTGTTTTTCTCCATTCCGACTTTTTGGCATATGGGCTAAATCAATACTAAGGTCGCGATATATCGAAAACACCTCTTTTTTAAGATATGGGTTCAAAAATATTTTTCGAATTTGTTTACCTTAATGGGGCGAATAAAATGATGAATTTTGAAAAACGTAAAAAATTCAAATTTTTTTAAGTCTTACGGTCTTTAACTCAACCAGTTTTGAGCCGATCAACACAGTATACATATTGGCTGAAAGAGGAAAAATAAATCTGTGCATGAGTGCGAAATTTGTATAATTCAAATAAACCGTTCTGGAGATTTTTGGAAATAGCTAAGAAAGTAGCGTAATCGAACAAATATTTATTTATTTATCACTCCTAAAAGTATGCACAGGTATAGTTTTGATGTATCATTTAATTAATGCAGTTTCCTTAATCTCACTCAGTTTTTGACTGATTTGCATGAAAATTCTCTACTTAAATTAATCGGCTGTAACCGACCGCCGGTCGGCAGCTCATAGATATTTTCAAAATACCTTGTCGATTTTTTTTTATGTGAATTTTTTTCAGATTTTTCAAGAGAAACAACAAGAAAACTCTACTTTCAAAAATGTTTGCCAACGGTATCTGTCAAACAAATAAACTGATTTCGATCAAATTTGCGTCATTTGAAGGAGTTTCAAAAATATTACCAAATCTAGAATATCGATTTTAATGGAATTTTTAGAATTAATTTAAAAAAAAAGTTTAAACTTTTCGACAAGTATCTCTCAAATGAATCAATCGATTTTGATGAAAATCTTAGCAATCGACAGTTTTTTATGGTTAAGATTTTGGATTTGATAGGAACTCACACATACATAGATACAGTCAGTCATAAGGGCATCAATGTAAAAAATAGTTAGAATAACTGATGAAAACTCGATTTTTGAAAATCGGGTTGATATATACTTCCAGATTGGTCTATTTTCAAATTATTTATTTTGGATTTTATGTCCGTCTGTTCGTCGCCCAGTTATTTTTTTTACAAAATTTAAATTTTAAAAATTTTATTTGTTAGAAATAATTGAAGTTGTGTGTATTTAGTCGAACTATATGGGTTTTATCCAAAGAAATTTATTTTCCGTTCAATTTAATTTTTACAATTAATAAATCATTTTTTATTGAAAAATAATTTTTCAAAGCATGTGGCAATTGAAAAGTACAAATATCAATTTCTTGACTTTTGTAAAGGTCGAACTGAACATCGATGTTTTCGGGATTAACCACAATCCCATCGTCAGAGCTCTCTATACACTAGGCTAGTCAGCCGCCAAAGTCAAGCGGTAAATATCTGGCATTAAACCAATTGCATTAAAGCTCTATGTTTCCTGGCTTTAACCTTATTTTATGGTGGCTTAGAAATTTACCATACTTGGCACTTATCCTAATTAACTAATTTGTTAGAAATTTCACAAAATTTTAGTTTATTTTCGAATTTTTGAACATGCTCTTAATGATTACACATCTCACATTTATGAAATTCGAGCTGAATTTTCAATTTTACACAAAATTCGAACATAAGTTCGAATTTTCGAACATGCTCTTAAATGTTAAAACTAGATAAAATTAATAAAAATGCATACAATTTAGTTGAAAATTACAGTTCAAAAAAGTATTTTGGATATGCTTGAAAATTCTAAATTACATTTGAGTGTTAGAATACTTGCTACTATTTTTTTAAATTGATTGTAAAGATTTCGAACATGCATAATTGTATAACTTTCTTGGTTAAAATTAATAATATCAAATTGATTAGAGAAATCAAATACTTGGAAAAGTTAATAAAAGTTTATAATTTTCAAATTGTTGATTACAATGTACATACCAACTTAACTTTAAAATTACTTTAGGAATATTCAAAAATAACAAACTACATATTTTATATTCTCTTCTGAAATATTTTCTAAAAATCTAAACAAAAACAATTTGCAAATTCGAATCAATTTAAAATATTTATTATATAAATTATGCGAAGGAGTGCATAATAGCGACTGTTATAGCAAAAGCGTGGCAAAAAATAAACAAAGCAAACTTTTTTAAATCCAAATTAGGCCAAAAATATTATAAACAATAAACAACAAAAAAACAAACAAAAAAACCGACAAATTAAACAATTGAGAAAAAAAGACTAACTGCATGGATAGAAAAGTACAGTGAGTGCAAAAAATTAACACTAACACCAAGCATAGTAATCGAAATAAATATGTCAATCATACAGTATGCCATAAAATAAACTTGAGCACCTGTCAACACAGCAGCATTGAAAAAATGTTTAAATTTTTTGTCAGCAACGACATGCCTACATGAAACTACGTTGTATTTTTCTTTTTTTTAAATCGTCATATTTTTATGCCACTGTCATAATCATTTACACTTATTCGTATGAATAAAATTCTTCAATTTATCCATCCCACCAGAGCAAGCGACTTGTTGGCTGTCTAATTGACCGGCACAACAAACTGGCTGACGTTTTGTCTGCTTTGAGGCAAAGTGTATTTCAGTGAGATTTCAATTGTTTGTATATAGTATTGTCATTGTTAAAAAAAAACAATAAACATTTTTAATAAATTAATAAAAATTAAACTCAATGAACTTATTAAACTACATAAATATTATTTTTATTTTTTTGTGTTGTAAAATCAAAAGTAATTATTCACTTGTTAAGTAAGTGGGTGTAAAAAATGATTTCTAACAGGTTTAAATGACAAAATTTCAAAGAGTAGTAATTTATAAATAATTAAAGATAAACTAAAAACGTTAAAAAAATTATTCACAAAATAAAATATATATCATAAAGCAGTTTTTATTTAAGCCAAATTAGGTAAATTATTGGACTTTTAATTTAATTTTTGACATGAACTCAATTCCTGCGAAATTGAAAATGGAAACACATTTAGCCTTTTTAAAAGTCGAAAAACTAAAAATATTTGAATTTTGAATTTAATTTTTAAATCGAAAGCGCAAGAGATGCGATTATTTTAAGTATATGTATTAACTTTTGTAGGCGAAAATGCCACATACTCCGATTATAATAAGGAATTTGTGCTTTTGAAACTCCTACTGTCTAGACGTCTAAGAGGGTGCCATTGCAGTGCTGGGCAGTCTCAGAGAAGGTTTTAAAGGGCTATTCATATATTACGTAACGCTATCTTCGGACTTTTTACAAATTATCTAATAATGCCGGTCATACACTACACAAGTTCACTGCACAAGTCTGGCACTGTACATTGCGTTTGTGTAGTGTATGGCGGTGGTTGTGCTATTTACGCAGCGAACTGAGTAAAAATCAAAACTATTTTGATATTTGTTCAAGTTTCTAAAACTGTACAGTGAACTTGTGTAGTGTATGTTGCAAACGCTCAGTTGTGTCGCGATTTTTGAAGAGTTAAAAACAAAAAATGAGCGCAGAAATAATGTTCTGGACAAAGTTTGTAGAATTAAACGGAGAATCGTTTGCATTATGGCATATTGGAAGCACTGATTACAGCAAGAGAATCATAAAAGTTGAAGTCTACGAAAAATTAATAAAAAAGCAAATTTTTTTGTCTTTTTTTCTTTTTATTTATATAGAAAGCAATAACATAGCGCTGTATTTGCACATGTTGTCTCCTTCGCTGTAGCTTTAAAATAAAAAACTGCACAATTTACTTGTATAGTGTGTATCACAAGTTTCGTTTACGCAGTGCCAGACTTGAGCACTGAACTTGTGTAGTGTATGGCTGGCATAAATATTAATTTTTGCAATGTTAACCTGTCTTGGTCACAAAAAGGTTAAAATAAAAGAAACATTAAAAATGTTGAGCATACTTTTAGGAGCGATAAATAAATATTACCTTGGTTCGCATTTGTTGTTCAGAAAAATTTAAAAGGCGCCGTAAGGCAAACAAAGTTTTTTTTGTCAGAATATTTTTTAACTCCGCAATCAAAACATGGGAAGTTACTGATTTCACCCCAATTTTATAAAATCGAGTTTTTATTAGCTCTCGACATTTTGAGGTCCTAGGAAGCTCGGATATTTTACATACATATTTGCTTTGGAACTAAAAATTCATAAAAAGCTTCCGTTTAATATAACATTATTTATTTATTTACTAAATGTTACAAATACAATTACATATTATATCATAGCTTAATTTAAACGAGAATAGTAACAAAGACCTTCATTCGTTGTAGTGAAACAGACCAGAGTCTATGGTGGGAATAGAACCCACAACCTCCACACTGATAGGCTAGCACACTACCCACTAGTCTACCGAGGCATTCTATATAACATTAAACTTTTTTAAACTTAAGAAGTCTGTTATGTTTTTCAATAATTAACAAAGAAATACAAATGAGAAAATATTGGAGTTCTTTGCTGAGGAAAAATCTTCCCTTTATTTAATTGCTGTGAAAATGTGACTACATTTGTAAGAGCTAATAAAAATTTTTTCCACTTCTGAAGCAAAAATAATTTTTTATCTAGTCAAATAGTAAGTACGACTTAAATAATGGTATACTTTTTTATATACTCGTAAGCAAAGGTTTTGCTGGTCGAAAAATTATACAAGGTGAAGAAATTTACAGTTAAACATCACAAGGAGCATAAAAACTAACAATTAACTGACCGCATCCTAGAACGCAGCGGTCCCTACCACTTGGAAACCAGTCACGTGATTAGATTTGTGTCACTTCCTTCCCCTCTATGGTAATATGAGAGCTCCCGCACATCGAAAAAATTATTGTCATTCTAAATTTTGTATTTTTATATTTTGTATACATTTATATTAAACTTGCAGGGTGATTCATAGAATAATCAAAGTATTATTCTATAAGTCGCTCTACAAAAACGGGATTGGTATAATTTTTTTTTAATGCGAAACATAAGGAACATAGGGCCACAACAAAGTTATTCGAATCTTATCTTTCAGACATTTTAAATAAATAATGCTCTATTTCTGATATTAAATAAATATCTAACTTTTTATTTTCAAATTTTAAGCGAACCAGTTAGTTGTTTGGCTCATTTACTAACTTTGTTGCCTGTTGACTTCAACTTTCATCAACATAATTAGAAAGAAAACAATTAACGACAGGGAATGTAAGAAAACTTTCTAATAATAGACACATTAAAACTAAAATGACTATAAATTAATATTTCTAGTTGTAAAATAACTAAGAGGGTCATTAGAAACCTTGAAATTCTTCAAATAATTGCAATTAAGTAAAATATGTTATTGTGCAACAAATTGTGCATAAATACTTTCATTAATAGACATTTTACTGAAACGAAAAAAAAATATGGCAAGTAACTTTTTTGTAAGAAATCAACACCTCTTCATACTTGAATGTATACATATACATACATATTAAGGCCTATTCACATATTACGTAACGCTATTTTCGGAGTTTTCAAAGCTCAAACTTTAGCGTTTTCTTTTCTACAAAAGTGTGTTGCACTATTTACCCTTTTTAATGAAAATTTGCAATATAATCATGTTTCGAAGAAGTAAATATATTAGAAATTATTGTATCATCCCTTACGAAGGGAAATTTTTCCTTTAAAGGAATGTTAAATTGCAATTTTCTTAATAAAAAGTAAAAATATTTCACATTTTTTGTAGAATAGAAAACGCCATTAGTTTTATAGATTTTACTATACTATTTCCTTTAAGAATTTAAAAGAAAGAAAGTTTTTCTTTTATGAATTTGAATCGTATTAAAATTTTGTTGCTGTAACTTAAATTAAAACTTACCTTTCCGTTGTAGGTTCGGCACATATGAGAGGTTGTTTTAATTCTATAACTTGACCATTCTTTTCTTTCAATTCACCATTTTCCATATAGTATTGTACCAATTCAGGCAAGGTAGCAAATTTTTCACCTGAAAACGGAAATATTTTTATTGCTTTTTTTAATATACATATTAATTTTAAAGCAGATAACTTACCGCCGTAGAGATCGAAGAAATCGCCATTATTTTGTATTTTAATATGAGTTACTTCTTGGCCCCGTCTTACAGACAGTGTAAATGCACCGGGATTCGAAGAAGAGAGGCGTGCCAAAAAAGAACCATCAAAGCCCTGTTCTAATAAAAGTTTTTCAGCTTCAATGCCCGATATGGTGGGATGAAACCATCTAAAAGTATTTATCAATTAAAATTACAGTAGTCTAAATATATATAAACGCTTTTGAAAAAGAAACTTGCAAAAATGAGTGAGGTTGATAAAAAAAATTTTTATTGTTCAAAAACTCAGTGTCTTTGATACAAAGCTGAAGCTTAAGATAGCCAGCCGCCACTTCTGGAGGAGGTTAGGGAACCATATTTCCACCCTCCCCCAAAACGGTAAAAATATCCGCTATTTTTGTGCTACTTTAAAAATATTGTTAGTAACATATATATATATTGTTAATTACATTTATAATCGCTACAAGTAGCATCACTGTTTCTATATATACTTTATGTACAACTCCGTATTTTAGCGCCTTTTTCTCAACTCATGTAATTTCTTCATTACTTAAATAAAATCTATTCTTACAACAAATATTAGGTTTCATAGTGTATAAATGAGCTCAGCCGTGTAAAGTCGATTAAATCAATTCTTTGCAGAAAGGCATGATTGGACCCCTGTATTTTAAAGAAAGTGTTGTCACGTAAAATATAAAAACAGTCGCAATTAAACAATATAAAAAGATGTGACGGAAATCGATTTTACTTTTTTTTACTTTAATAATATTTATCCATTAAAAAGAACTCTACCGCAAATATTATAAAAATACTTGCCTGTTCTACAATGTCGATAAGAAAATGTTATTAATACTTTTGTTTACTTTTCAGATGGGCCTCGAGTTCGAGTGTGCCCGAGAGCCCCAGCATAACCAAAGGCGACCCTAATCTCACTTTTATTACAGATAATTATACATATGTACATACATTAGGGTCACCCTATTTTCAAAAAATTATATTTCTCCCAGTCTCACGCCACAGTTTGATGAGACTTGATAAAATAAAAAAATTATCCTGCCAAATTTTCAGATCAATCGGTTGGGGGTGAGACATTTCGCCGGCCCGCACAAATTTAGAAAAAACCATGACATTTTGCTTTCTTGCACAAAAAAGTTTTGTAGAAAGAAAATGGTGCTTGTGAAGTTTGCAACATTTCATACCCTAACAACTTTTTTTCTAAATCTAATAGTTAACAAAATAAATATAAAATTTTCAATCATCATTAGCTTATTTGAATGCTTCATTCGTCCTCCCAGTTAATGACAACTAAAAACTCAAATTTACAAGGTTTTTGCATGATGCAGCTGTAAGTGGTTTCTTATATAATTTTGGGAGCTGAGTCCGAATCTGCAGTCGGTTTATTTTCTTGGTTTTCGTTTCCGAGATACACACTTTTTCAAAATTGAAGCAGTTGCACATAAAATATTAACATAACTGCATAGCGGGTTGCTCTATTCCATTAAAACAGATAAGCAATAGTAGTTTCGGAGATATCGTGGACCTTGTGCCATTACATTCATTCTTCATTCTTTGCGAGACTAGCTGAATATAGTTTTTCGTAGATTAAAAAATCAATTTGTAATTAAAGAAAACCTGCGGTGTTATTATTTATTTCAATTCGTAGAAAAAATCATTCGTATTGGCATTGCGTTTTAAACTGTTTCTTTCGGATAGAAAACCCAAAAAAGTTTTGCTGCATAGTTTTAATAAACATTGCTAATACAGGATTTAGACGAAGACTTGTTACTTGGTTTAACGTATTTTTACTCCGTTCGACGGAAACTCTATAAAAATCGAGCTAAAAAGTCTTCGTCTAAGTCTCGTATAATTTACAACTATTCGACCGTTTAAATGAAGAAAATATAAGTTTTATTCTTTGAAATGTAGTGAACAACAAATCTATTTAGAAAAAATGAAGTGTACCAGTTGAAGTTGTCATTTAACAAACTGAAAATATTCGTCTTTTTTGCTTTAAACCAATTATAATTTAACTGGTTATCAACCGAATTGTGCTATTGAACTTTATATTTCAGTTATAATAATAGGAAAATACATGAAATGATCTACCAGTTGTACTAAAATAATAAAAGAATACATACAACATCAATGTTTGAACATATTTATAGCATAAAGTAAATGTTATCTAATGAATTTTTTTGTTTCATTTGTTGAATAATATAAAAACAGAGAAGATATATAAATATAAAGTTTAAGCGCCTTATTCATACTAAATTATGAAATGCTTATAAAAGGCTTATGAAACAGATTTCCATACAAAGTTTTTTTCATAAACCTCTCATAAATCTTTGATAAGTATTACGAATAAGGGGTTATATATTCTAATCTAGAAAATAATTAAAATCATATAAAAGAAATAATAAAAAAGAAGCACAACAAAATTTATAAGAATATCTTGGAAATTGTTAAGAATGATTGTTTGAAGAACAAGTTCATTGACCAGATATTTTTTTTTAGCTAAAATGGTAGGTATAAAAACAAAAATCTACGAAAACCTCAAATGAAGCTTTCCGCCGAAACCTGCGTTATGTGTAGGTTGGTATTCCCTTAGAATATTATCTTATGGCCAATTTTTTCTGAATTAAACGTTACGTATTTATACTAATATAAATTATTTTGGAAAAAAAAAACCTCCACAGGAGAAGTGCCTAAGTGCGGATCTAGAACATATCGCTGAGTATCTAAATTATGTCAAATAACCCGTTCAATGACAAAGCCATGTAAAAGTGATAGGTCCACCTCATATAGTTCCAGTAATCGAGCTTTTGCATATAATTTCTTAATAAAGTTATGTTAGCCTTAAAGTGTTTGGTAACTACTATGAACTTTAAAACTAAACTAAAATATTTGTTTACATACAGCCGCATATACATATATAAGAAATAATGTGTACTTTTAGGGCCTGTCGCGCGATGTCGACAAGTCGATGTCGTTATTCGATGTCCATGTCATTACTATTTATATTGAAAACAAAAACAAATTAAAATTTTTTTTCAATATAAATAAGAGTACGACATCGACTTGTTGACATCGTAGGACAGGCCTTTAATTTCCCGTTTTCCCGGGAAATCTCAAAAATTTCCCGGTAATATTAGCTAGTCTTTTCCCGGGAGTTCCCACCCGGGAATTCCCGATTCCCAAACCCTATTTGTACTTTATTCCTTTCGTGCGACTTAGGACCGAGTTGTATGGCATTAGAGTTCGTCCACTAACTAATTTTCATGAATACCTTTGTGATATGTTATATAATGTATTTCTATACAAATGTATGGATTCTTGAAATTTATAAAACAAATTGATATGAGCCGAAACCCCTAACTTAAGGCATTCTCGCTAAAAATATGAAATGGTGTCTGGCCACATTAAAAATTAAAAAAAAAATCAGCCGTTTAAACATACGGAAATAAACGACAGACAAAAATTGCACAAACAAAATACAAAAATTAGCTACAAAAAACCTGGAATAAAAAACATACTTATATACTAAATAAAACGTAATTTCACTAGTCTGATCTTCGCAACTTTGTATAGACCTCAAATAAAAATATACTTATGCATCAAACCAGCCTAGATCCTCAATAAGTTTATAGTTATACATAATAAAGAAATAATGATGAGAACAAAATCATCAAGTTTATTAACATTTCATACATATTTTTATCATTTTTTTTTTATTTCACTTTTTCCTGAAATTTATAGTTGCTATTTGTAGCCCCCTTTAATCCAAAAAAGGGGAGCAGCTTTTTTCGATTCATTTACCAACCACACATTTTTTGCTAAGATTTTTTGTCAAATTTTTTTTCTTCGCATTCGAGCTTTACAAAACTTTGTATACACATTTTTCTTTTCAACTTTTTTCTTATTTTCTGCAGTATTACCTTCGCGAAGACATTTTTTATGCTACAAAAATATATATTTAAGGAAAATAAATTTTCTTAAAGTTTTTTACAAAATTTTTGTGGAGCAATCTCTTTTTCACGTCTTTTTACTTCTTTCGCACTTTTCTTCTTCACGTTTTGTAGGGAAATAGCTGCCAGATAAAATTAGTAGCAAAGTCGTCTAGAGTTATCAATAATAATTTAAAAGCGTCAAAAATAAATCACATGAATTTAACACCCCGTCTTCACGAGACATAATTTATGTAAAGGTTTTTATACACTTTCAACGATATTGTTTAACCCTACGTCTATACCTGATATAATTTTATCATGATAAATGTCAAATTCCATATAGGAAAAACAGCTAACATAAAATTAAATATTTTTCAATATGAAGTTTGACATTTGTCATGACAAAAATTTTAATTATTAAAATATAGAAAATTACTGAATTACAAATATAACTTTTACTTTAATAAAACCTAGTAAAAATGTGTAATAAATATGTGTATCTCAATGTATAAAAATTAATAAACTAAAATTTTCACGAATATGATGGTAGTTTTTAAATTTTTATTTAATTTTATTCAATAATTTAGAAAACCGTTAAAGTATTGAGTAGTAGTTAGTCATAATAGTAGTATTAGTATTTAGTCAATACTTAATACGTATAGATTATTAAAAAGTTCGAACTTTTAAAACTCCCATATGCGATAAATTAACTTATGTTTACAATCCCTATTAATAAAATCTAAGAACGGAGAGATGATATCTATGTGATAAAATTACGGACATAAGTTTACCTTGTTAAATCGGCCTTTTCATCATGCAGTCATGAAATTTTTCTAAACTTTTTGACAGTTCATAAGATTGTTTTTATAGGATTTCTTGGGTGCATTTGTAATCACATACTAATTTCGACGTAATTTGGAGCAAAACAGATTATTTGAGGTGTTTTGCTCCCATGACAATTGTATGTGAAAACATCTAGGAAAACAGATATTTTGCGTAAGCACGTATTTTGGGCAAAACACATATTTTGGTCACAAAATACGTATATGGAAACGCACTATTAAGAATGCGTGAAGTTTTACAAATATCGCAAATTTTTGGTATTAAAATCTTCGAGTCTGGCATCAACAACATTAAAATTTATTGAAAAAGTAGTCTGGCAGCCTTAAAATACAAAGGTTTGAAAAAAAATATTCAGGCAGCCCTGTGTTTAGTGACCTTGAAATTTTTATATAACGGAACTGGTTTTAGAAATTCAATTCTTTCATCTTTGGAATCTTCTTAAGTATTCTCCTAGTATTTTAAGTAAAGTAAAAAAAAATTCTAAGATTTGGCTCTGTCAATTAATTTCTGAAGATTCAATTAATTGCATGTACTTGGTATATTATTACTTTTGAAAAAGCCCATGCAAAAATCTACCACATGTCAAATACTCACCACGTTCAAAGTAGTAATTGGCCAGGGTACACCCTAACCAAGTAAGCTCATTAGGCGGCCCATCCATTATACAATATTATTGCATATGGTATTGTACATACTATATTCGTTGTGACTTATACCACAGTCTAATTAGACACGTCAACTTTGACAGTTGAAAATTGCCCAAATCAGGTTTTTATGCCGACCAGTTGAGAAAGAGACAACAATTGCATGTTGTTGTTTAATTTTACCCAATTGAAAGTGTAGCAAATTTTACATATGTATGCGTAAAACAAAAGGAAACATTCATACTTTCTTATATATCTAGCATACTTTTTTAGCACACATGTCCTATTTGGGGGATCGCGCGATTGTGTAGGATAATGAGTCATGGCCTTAACAGATATGTGTTCCGAGCGAGCTCGTCACGACTGAATTCTCCGAATGCCAAACATTTTCAAATTGATTTTTTCGCAATTCCTTGAAAATATTAAATCAATATAAATACAAAACATTATTAAATTGATCCTGTGTAATGAGAGACAAGATAGAAACAAGTGTAATAACAAGTCTTGTAGACGAGATTACGCTTTAGATCAAGTTTGCAATGAAGCTCGCTATAAAAGAGTTTTACTGTGCTTTAAATACACCACTGTTCCACACAGCCTTGCCAGTTCTGCTTAAACGTTATTCGTCCGTTTGTTGTGATTCTAATTTTCTGTATATATTAGCTAGTACAAAAGAAACAAGCCGGTCATTTCTTAGCCGCCGATTGTTTTGAAGCTTTGCCGTTGCCGACGGTATAGTGAGCTTGCATCAGGCTAACAATTTTTTTCATTTTGTTCACTGCAGCATTATAATATTATTTTTTTTTACTTTCTGTTAGTTGTTATTTTTACACAAAAAAATATATATATTCGTCAAGTATTCTGCGTAGCGCCGCCATCGAGTGTAAAAGCTCAGCCGCTGCTGATAAGTTAGCGTCGGCTCGTTTCTCTGCTGTGTGTGCCCAGCTAAACGCAAGACGTCACCTTGTTGATGAAATAAACATTTGAAATTCACGTGCGGTAGTTATTAATACCACAGAAAAACACTAACAGTAGAAACGTAGCTGTGGGAAATCTCTTCTCAAAATAAACGCGAATGTTGCTGACATCTTTAAGAAACGCAGTGCGTCGCAAAACAAACGAACTCCTCAAAAATTCACTAATCCATAAGGAATACACCATCTTTCGTCCAGTTCATCCGAATTATACAAAAATGGCTAACACTTCAGATGAACCCACACAGGCAGAGAGACAACAACAAGAAAATAATAAACAAACTCTTAGAAAGGAAAAACAACAGGCCAACAAAAAGAAAACAACACCTTACATACCAGGCACTGTTACGTTACAAATCTTAGGAGGCGGTTCAAATGGTGCTCCAGCAGCAGTATATTTATTTACCGATCAATCACGTTATTTGTTTAATTGTGGTGAAGGTACACAGCGTTTGGCGCATGAGCATAAGACAAAATTGTCTAGACTTGAGCAGATTTTTGTTACCCGTAATACTTGGCAGGCCATAGGTGGTTTTCCGGGCCTGGCTTTAACGGTTCAAGATGCAGGGGTTAAGGAGTTGTCTTTGCATGGTCCGCCTTATCTAGATAATATATTGTTTTCCATGAAACGTTTTGTGGTATTAAAAACTTTGCAGGTGAGAAAACGTGTAATTTTAGGACTTCTTAAAATAAAGTCCTCGCTTGTTTGTAATGTTCTTTTAGCTTAAAACTGTCGATTGTACTGAAGTTCAGGATTTCGAAGATGCTGTCATGTCAGTTAAATCTGTGCCTTTATTTCGCATTACTGATGACAACAAAGAAGATCAAGATTTTATACCAACGGCCAGCACTGAAGAACAAATAGCTATTTCTTACATCTGTAAACTGAAACCAAGACCCGGAGCTTTAAATCTAGAGAAATGTGTTGAACGCGGAGTACCACCCGGACCTTTATTGGGTCTGTTGAAAAACGGCATTGATGTGACTTTAGATAATGGCACAGTAGTTAAATCTGAAGACGTTAGTGAACCAAATGAAAATCCTGTGTCCTTCATGTTTTTGGACATACCATCATTGGAGTTCCTAGGAAATTTAACAAAACATGAGAAAGTTTTAGTTAACTCTAAAATAAATGCCGATAACACTCCTGAAATGCCCTTGGTGGTACATTTTTCACCACAAGAAGTGGTTAATAATAATTTCTATCAAACATTTGTAGAACAGTTTCCGGCAAAAACGCAACATATTTATTTAAATTGTAAACAAAACACTTTTTCCGGTTATATTGCAGCACATCGCATACAATATCAATTGAATCTATTAAATCCAAAAGTATTTCCTTTGTTAACAGAAGCGTCTAGTTTAGCAGCAAATATTAGTAATAAATTGAAAAAGACAAAATTAGAGGATGATAACATAAATGGCTATGATCAGCAAGAGCTGGCGAAGGATTCGAAATATTTGGAAAATGATAAACATTTAACAGATTTAAATGCCATGAGCTATTATCATTTAAGGCCAAAAAAAGGTAAAGAAAATTTTTTTATAATATTGATTTTATTTTATGCTTGAAAAATTTTCAAGGTTTGGATCGGACTTTGGAGGCTAAACTCTCTCCCAGTGAGTATATCAAAGAAACTCAAGTGTTAAAAGACTTTCCAGCTTTGCTTAAAAAACTTGAAGAAGATTTTAAATGCAGAGAGAATTCCTTAGATTCAATTACACAATATCCTGTGATAACATTTTTGGGTACAGGTTCTTGCATACCCAACAAGACACGTAATGTTAGTTCTATATTAATACAGCCTCAAAAAGACTCCTTTGTTTTACTGGACTGTGGTGAGGGTACATTGGGTCAAATACAAAGATTTTTTGGTTGCAAAAGGGCAGAGGATGTCGTAAAAAACCTTAAGTGCATTTATATATCACACTTGCATGCTGATCATCATATAGGATTGATAGCCTTACTAACCGAAAGACTTAAACTCTTGGGTAATAAAGAAGATATAAAAAAAATTCTTCTGCTGGCTCCTAAACAAATTGCACCCTGGTTAGATTTTTATCATGAACGTATTTTTAATATTCAAAATTCTTATGAACTAATAGGCAATGCTGAAATAATGGATGAACCTTTAAACTTACAGTCTTCTCATAGCGAGTTTGGTATAGAATCTATAAAAACTTGTTTGGTCAAGCATTGTCCTCATTCGTTTGGTGTAAGCCTTCAGATTACCGAGCATAAAAAACAAAATAAACCTATAAAAATAACTTATAGTGGTGATACAATGCCTTGCCAAGATTTGGTTGATTTAGGCATAGATTCTACTGTTTTAATACATGAGGCCACCATGGAGGACGATTTAATACAAGAGGCGAAAATTAAAACACACAGCACTATCTCACAAGCCATTCAACAGGGCAAGCTAATGAATGCACAACATACCATACTAACACATTTTTCTCAGCGTTATGCCAAGCTGCCTAGACTGCAGCTTAATCCAGCTACTAGTGTTTCGAACTCTTCTCTGAACGAACACGAAGAAACTTTATTAGAGAATGATACCAAATTAATGAAACATTTTTCTATAGCTTTTGACAATATGCAAGTAACTATAAAAGATCTTGAGAATTTTCATTTAATGTATCCTGCCATGCGTTCTTTGTTCGCTGAACATGCTGAGGAATTAGAACAGAAGGCCTTAAAACGTGAAATGAAGTTGGAAAGAAAACGGAAATTGTTAGCGTCTTAGAAATTTAAGTAATGTTAAAAAGTGAACGATTATTGTTTTGGATGTTTTAAGTCTTTCACAAATTTATTTATTATTAAAGTGCAGCAACTTTATTAAATTAAAAATAAAATGAATTTATTTGATTAAAAATATATTTGCTAAATGTCGCAAGAACTCCGAACCGAAGTATATTTCTTGAAATATATACACTAAAGATCTGGACAGACGTAGTCCTGCTTTAAAATACTAATCTCTTAAAAAACATGTATTTCACCAACAGCGCCACCTATCGGCTCCAAAAGTATCGTTTCTTAAGGTGTAACGAACTATACACACTCACAAAATTTCATTGATAATGAATGGGCGGTTTTTTTATTTATTTATGGACGGTTTTGGACATCAACGTAAAGGAAAATAGGGACACGTGATTTTTATATGTCAAGATGATTGTTCTGAAATATCTGCATATACATAATTCACAAATAATAAAAATATGATTGATTATGTAGGCCATAATTAGAACTTTCTTTTAATTTCAAGCTAAAAGCTTTCGAAAATATACGGCATTTGGGTAAATTCTTAATTTAAAATCGATTTGATTTTTAACCCCCGACCAAAAATTAGGGTGGTAGTGTGTATCTGTGTGTCTGCCTGTTCCGCCGTAGAGCCAAAACGGCTGGAACGATTTTGATTTAGGTTTTTTGTTTGAAAGGTGTCTTGATAGTTTTCTTAGCTATGTTTGAAAAAAATCGGTCCAGGCATTTAGAAGTTGTCATCCCTTTTCTTACTGTGTCCTCTAGAATCTGCGTGTTTGAGGCACCGTAGCTCCCAAACGGCTATACCGATTTCAATTTAGTTTCTTTTGTTTGAAAGATGACTTGATCTTCGTTATATTTGAAAAAAATAGATCCATCAATTTTCGTCGGGAGTTTTTAAAATTGTATTTATTTATTCAATATTAAACTTATAGATAAATATAAGATCAATTGCTTAATTCACAACAATTTGTATCGCATTTCTTGTATCAAATACACTTTTTGTTTATTTGTTTGTGAACACCTAGTGTAATTTGTTTCGGCTTGTATTATTGTATTGATGGACAAAAGAAGAACAAGAAACATAAAAATCTCAGAGAGTACATAAAATACTCTCTTAGTATCGTAATAAATACGACTTTTTCAAAACATGAAATAAAAGTGTATTGAATACACCAATTTTTATATGAAAATTATCAACAAGTTTACACTATTGTATTCCAAGGTAGATTTAAGGTATTCTTTATTCCACAGCTGTTTACTCTTTTTTTATTTGTGGCTGTCATTTAGTTAAGATACAAAAGCAATTGCAAGCACATTTCTTCTTTGTATTGTCTAGAAAGACCTAAAATTTTAGAAATCGGTTGGTATTTAAGAAAGTTACAAGTCGCACAAAGTTTTTCACATTCAAGGTAGCCAACTTTCACCCATGGTACAGTTACAGACCACAAGACATGGTGCTAAAAACGTGACCCTTTACAAACATTTAATTTTTCAGACAAATCCAAACAGTAATTAAGATTTTTCATACTTATTACCACTTTTTTGTTAATTTACACCACTGCGCATCGTAATTTTCCCAAAACTTCAAAAATTGTCCAAATATTTACATACATACATATTTAAAATTTTACAAATAGAATCGACAATTCTCGAAAGCTTTGCAAATCTTGAACTGTTAGTTGTAAAACTGTTTTTTATTCTTTTCCTTTTTGGTTGCTATCACTAAGTCGACACGATTATTTCTTCCGCACAATTACATTTAAAACAAAAGCAAATTATTAAATTTTGTTTTAAATGTAATTGTAAGAAAGAAAGAATCATGTCGATATAGTGGACCTGGCAGCTAATATACTTTTAATTATTAAAATATCCTTTTTAAATAATAGTTTTTTATTTCATCCATTCCTTTTTTATTTATTTACAAATGTCATTTTGAAACACACGAAAATCAACTAAACTCCTCCCCTGATGGCGCCTTTAAATTTTGTTTTTATAAAATTTTCCACTTTTCAAAATTTTGTCGAAAAAATATACTTAATGATAGAGACCATGACCGTGATAGGGATAATAGCCATGTCCATGGCCAATATAGGGAGCAGCAACAGCAGCATAACCATAGGCTGGAATAGCATGACCGAAGCCATGACCACCATAACCATGACCGCCATATCCAATATCATGACCATAGCCAAAGCCATAAATACCACGTTTTTCAGGACTCTTTTCAGCTACAGAGGATTCAGATCCCTCCAATTCGGCAGCGGCTATATAGCTGGCGGCGAAGGCAAAGATAAGGAAAATACACAAAGCGTTCTAAAAGAGAAAAATTCACAAAACATTAAAATCATTAATTTAAAACAACAAAAAATAATAAACATTTAAGATTCCAAACGAGTTCGTTACGTTACATTTTTTCGCTTAAAATTTTCAAATACAAACTTATAGTCCCGCATTACTTTAACTGTTTGGGAAATGAGCCCAAATTTTAGGTACTTTTCTTTTTAATTTTTCTATTCCTTGTTAATTTCACACACAGACTTACAAAGTATTTCATTTTGATGTTATTTTGTTTATTGTTTTATTAAGATCACGATCTTATTTGTTTGAATGTTTAATTGTTTTTGATGTTTAATTCAGTCAAAGCTGCATTATTTATACTATAAAATTAAAGTACAATAGGTGCAGCATATAGCGGCAGCAGCAGCAGCAGCAAATGGTGCATTTTGATATGCAACAACTTTAACTAAATTCTATCATCATCTGCAATATCGTCAACTAACAAACAAGCCATCATTTTTAATACAGAAAAAACACAAATAAAACGACAGCCACAAATTCTGAAGAAGCTTTGAAATATAATAGTTCTGTTTCTTTACATTTCGGGTAAAGTTCGTGCTAATGAGAGTAAAGACAAATTGCTCTCATAAAACTTGAAAAATACACAAAAGTACGGGAACGACGAAAAAGTTTGGGCTGTTTCGTGCAAGAAGAAGAAGAATATTACTCTCTTAGAAACACTCTCATTTACACAAATTTGAAGTACGGGAACGCTTTTCGTGCAAGTTGGGATCCCGCGGGATCCCAAAGTACAGTAAGGAAACACACCTAATATAACGCAATAGGATAATAAAATTTGGATTTCTTCAAGTCTTATACCATATATAAATACGCTCTCTGATGCGTGTTGAATTACCAATCTCAAGTTTGTTGAATACACAAGACTTATAAGTGAGGAGAGTTGTCAATTTTTTATTGACAGGCCGAGAGTTGGAAATCTACGTATTTATATATGACACAAGACCTATACGTGAAGAGAGTTGTTGATTTTTTATTGACAAGTCGAGAGTTGGAAATCTACGTATTTATCTATGGTTAATTGAGTCTGCAGTTTTCGTAATTGACATTATACGAGTTAATTTTTTTCTGTGTATTTGAGAGGGAGAGTGGGAGAAACGTTGTAACGCTTCATCTGCTGCAGGCATGCGCTGATTCAGGTGGAGGAAAAATGGAAGGTGTACGAACCAAACGGACCTCAGATTCGGATTCAGCGAGTCGTAATATATGTAGGAAGGTGGGTCTACTCAAATGTACAGATCACTTTTTTCTCTTTGTGTACCGCTGTAATTATTCAACTTTTTTGAAATAATAACGGCGTTATTTATAAAAAATATTTTATGTTTATTAAACATAATATATATTTTATAAATAAGGCAGTAAATCTATAAAATATTTAACAGTAGCTTATCATCGCTATTGTTGTGCAGCATTTCGTCGCTGTTGTAATTTAACAAATCTAACTATTGGCCAAAAACAAAACCACCTTCTCATAATTCCAAAGCGGCATTTGATTTTGCAAACAAAATATGTACGTCTGTAATACACATTTAAAGATTGAATTACATTATTCAAAATGTAATACATATATTTTAATGTAATATGTAACTACAGATATGTACATACAAGCATACATACATAATGTTTGTTTACATACACATACTCAATTGTTTTTTTCTTTGCAAAAAAAAACTAATATAGTTTTCAAATAATTGCAGATTTTATTACGATAATCGTAGATTTCGTAGCATAATTTTAACATTATCTTCTATTATTTCAATCTCAAGTATTGAAGTTTTTTTCATAATTCTATACGTAGTTTTATTGTTCATTAGATTTTCAAAGTAAAGGGTAAAAAATACCGCCCCCTAATTTCCAGCGGAAGTGTTATACTTACATATAACAGTTTTTTAAAACCTTACATACATACATACATACATATTTTGCCAAAAGGGTCATCTTGCTATTCATATTAGTTGTATACTATAATTTTCTTCAGTGGTCAACAATGTTTAACAATATACACACATACTGACGTTATGCTGCCACCTGTATACTTATTACACCATGTTCCAAAGTATCTAACGAATTGTTAACCAATGGTATTTGACGGTTTAACTAATGGTAAACAAAGAAATCTGAAAAACTATCGTTGGCTAAACTATTGTTATTAGTTAATTAATGACTGTGAATTTGGGCCTTAATCTCCTTCCTCACTGATAAAAAATTTGCTGTAACGCTCTCCGACGATATCTTAACATCGTTTTACATTACATTTCATTTGAGATATAACAGTGTGCACACTACGTAATGCGAAAATTTTCTATTTTTAGACATTTATAATTTATTTCGCTATACAAAAATCGAATGAAAATTTATCAACTAATATAAATGTGTGAAAGGGCTCCTTTTATTGATTGTCATATTGTCTTAATTTTATGTTGTCTGTCTGGAAGACCTGTTAAGTGGTAAAATGATACTTGAAAAATTTAAAGTAATTATATATGTATTTAATTTATTTTTTTAGTTTATCAAGCTTCTTCTGCAGTCATTTGATATTTCTTCTGTGGCTTTATTATTAACAACAATTTTACTAAAGATTGCATAAAATATTGTAACAGTTTTCTGACTCTGCGTTAATAATTAGTTTATAGTAGTTTTATGTTGAAAAAGCTGGTTAGTTTTCATGATTATTTTATTTTAGCGTTATAATTGAAAAACAAAAGTATTTCAGCATAAATATGTTTATCTAAATTTTAAAACGAGGACCAAAAAAGCGCTATCTTTACAATATTATACATAAATTGGACTTGATGTTATCCTTAATTCAAAGACAGCTAAAGGTTTTCACAATACATGGGAGGACTTCAGACTTAAAAAGGCACTTGTTGCTAAATATACTTTTAGCAGGGGAGTTCGTTTAGAAAAAAATGCTATTTGTTTATATTTGATCAGAAAGGAATTATCATTCTTCACAAACTATCATCGATAATGGGATGCAGTTTTTTTTTGTGAAGGTTAGTAAGATTGTAATCTTACTTAAAGTGCTATAAAATATATTTTAAACTACTATATTTTAGCCAAATTAACATTTTAGAGGAATAGAACTTTTGAAGTTCAAAAGGGATCAAGAAAAATACATCAAGGTGAAAGTGTACTCTTTAACCGCTCGGACCGGCCCGTAGAACACTTTTTTTAATTTTAATGAAATTACCCAAAAATTATTATTCAAAGAACACAAATTTTCTGCCCCTTAGTATGAAATGGTGTGGTAAATTTTCAACAACTTCAAGACGTCCGATCAACTTGAAACTTTGCACACATATTAGGTTCCCATGACAACACAATCTGATGGATATAAAAGTGGACAGTGCCACGACTATAAGTAAATATCTTATATAATGAAAGCTATAGCAGTCAAAGTATTCATATATGTTATGGGCTATTTTTAGAGCAAAATGCGAAGTATCTATGAAAAAAACTGGCAGTATAGGACCGGGGGAGGGGTACTCCACATACAAAGTAATTAATAATAATGTGCTATCTGGAAAGCTATAAAAGTATGAATCTTCAAGTTTAGTATCAGTAAAAAATTGACGGGTGCGACGGAGGAGGTATTCTCCATAGAAAGTGTTCAATAATTACGCTCTAACTGGAAAGATATAATAGTAAGAGTCTTCAAATTTGTTATGAAATAATTTGATGACAAGATACGATGTGAGGTAATAAACTGACGCAGTAGGTGTGCTGGAAGGGGTACTCTCCATACAAAGTAATTAGTAATTACATGCTATCTGGAAAGCTATAATAGTAAGTCTTCAAATATCGTATGAGCTAATTTGAAGACAAAATAGGTAAGAAACTGATGGAATAGGGGCGAGAGAAGGGGTACTCCAAATACAAAGTAATCCTCTTCTATGATTTTTACATACATCGGTTTGTAATCGAATCTCCAGTTTCAAAGATACAGATTTATTACCCTTTTTTCAATTGGAAGCACTGTGTGCCGGGTAGAAGAATGTCATACACAGAAAAATTATCATTAAATATTTTTCAAACAAAAGTTAGTCTAAAAATAATTTCATTTTCATTAAATGTTCTTTATTGAATCAATTAATTTTTTTCTTTGGCTTTAATTTAGCATGCAAACAACAAGAAACCCCCGTGTTCTGTTTCGAAAAAACAACCCCGATGACGACATATTCACAAATAACAACAACAACAACAATGATAGCAAAAGGAATGTTATTATACCAAGTTTGTTTACTGAAGATTTTTGAGTGAATCAATTCGTTAATGTCGTTGCGTTAATTCTCATTAATTTTTTAGAATCTTTAGATAAACATGCAGATTTGAACACACTTAAAAAAGTGAAATTTCACAAATGCTTAATGGATGATGATGATGATGATGACACAAACAAAAATTTTGATTGATATATTAAAAAAAATGCACTAAATATTTTTGTTTGATTAAGTAAACCATTTTGTTTAGTATTTGTTAGTGTTTTTATACTAATTGTTTTATAAAATCAGACAAAAATATTGTTTGATATTTGTTAGAAAATCTAGTAAATCTTTTTTTGATTTATTAAATTGTTTTACAGTTTACAGTTTGTAAATGTTTTTAGAAAAATTGTTTTATAGATTTAAACAATTTGTTCACTAAAAAACACATTTTTTTTTCAATAAAATTGTTGAGATATTTTTGTCTATATTTACAAATTTGTTTGTAGGTCCGTTTCTAGACAAAATATTTACTATATTTCATTGAATTTCTTTACAGAATATGAAATTTAGTTTTTTCTGTGTAATAAAAGTATTTGAATAAAAAATTAAAAAAAACTTTAACTGCCCATAATGCTGTTATCAATTGGCCTTCATCAAAGTGGGTGTTAACAAAATATAATTTTCTTATTATTTCAAATTATTGTTTTTATTGTTCTATTCGATAAAGACTAATGTCTTTAAGGTTTATTGCAAATTTTGCAAACAAAATAATTTAAAATTTTTTTGATCTTATAGCAAAATAACATTTTAATAAGTAGTACAATAAAAACTATTGTTTTGCAAACTTGACTTATGTATGAAAATTTTCAACAATAGTTTCTTAATATTACTTTACAAGAATTTCTAATAAATTTATAAATCAAACGTCAACAATAAAAAAAATGAAAAATTAGTAGTATGTCTGAAGAATTGTTTTAGCATGCAATTGTTTGTGCAAAACGCAAAAGCGAGGAAAGAGCCTCAAAAACATAATCTATTAAAAATATTATACAAAACTAATTTTTTTCGGAACTGATGTTCATGTGGAGGTATACCTTCCCTGAATTTATTAAATAAAGGGCATTAAACGCTTGTGCCTAACTGGCTGGCTGATTGGTTGGCTTCTTTTGACTGATTCTAATGTTTAGAAATATTGTATTAATATGTTATAAGTATTGTACTACTAGTATTATATTTAGATGTTATTAGTAGTTATTACAACAATAATGCATAGCACAACTACAGCAACAACAACAACAACACCCATAATGTATTGTCATAGTTGGTTATAAAATTAAAACGTGTAATAAAAGACAGGCAAAAATAAAGCAATTGTTTTCACATCAAAAGCAAAATGTTTTATATTTTTACCTACTTCCTTCTCCACCTTTGCTTTTCAGTTTAGTAGACTTTCAGACGTCTCACAGTGGAACTATTCGACCAGCTAGAGTTTTATGACTCATAAATTTATTTCCATTAGCTCAACAAGAAGGCAGCATATAAACCCCCATATTCATAAAATTTAAAATGAGTTTGAAATGCATTTTATTTAAATTTTTTCATAAGAAATTTTCTTAAAATAGATTTCAGATACATTTTATTTTTTTGTGAATATGGTGGAAAGTATTAATATGATAAAAAACTTGTTACTTGTATTTTATTTAAAATTTAAATTTCCTTTGTCAGTTACTTTTTTTTCAAAGAATGTTTACAGTTACAAAACACTTTCAATCTCAATTTGTAAATGTTTTGCGGCCATCACGTTTTATATTAACGGTCCTTTTCACAATGTTTGATTAAGCGTTAACGTGGACTTTAACCGTAAGTTTTGTATGCCGAACTTGCCGTTAAAGTCCACGTTAACTTTTAATCGCACAAATGGCCGTAATTGTTTATTTTTTTGTATATTTTTGTATTAATTGTTTATTAATTTTACATAAATGGTTCAAACCAGAGTACGAAAGAACGCAGCGCAGCGCCGATCTTTTAGCTCTTTTTGCGCTTTACGCAAAGAGCAGAGCCAATTTATTATTGCGCTTGCGCCCCGCCAATACTTTCGCGCTTCGCATAAAAGGAGCAAAAGCAAAAATGAGCATTTTCCTTTGCGCAATGCGCAAAAAGAGCCAAAAGAGCATGAAATACGCATGACGCATATACAGTAGTAAAATATTTTAAAAAAGCATTGGGCCTTATTTCCATTGTAGTTTTTTTAGGCAATTTTTTACACGCCGTATGGCTGATTCCAGGTACAAATTTCAAAACGGATATAGCAACAGTTGGATGACAGTACTGGTTCCGAACTTCCGCTTGAAATGGGTCGGTATTGCAGTCCGCACATCCGATTTAGGGACTGGACCGGAAGGTGGGTCGGTAGTGCAGTTCGTATTTCCGGTTCCGATATGCTCGGAAAGTTGGGACGGTAATGCGGTTCATATTGCCAGTTCTTGTTTGGACCGGAAGTTTGGTCGATAATACAGTTCGATCTGTATTTCCGTTTTATGAAGTTGGGCCAATAGTGCGGTTCATATTAAGGTTCCGGTCCGGAAGTTTGACCCATCTAGAGGCATCATATTTGTATGAGATCAATAATAAAAAAGTAAAGGAAAAAAATCTAATGCTACAAATGTCTTAAAATTATGTCACTACGAAAGATGTATTTTGCAGCACTGAATAAACTCAAACAAACCACTGTTGGTATAAAAAAGGGCATGCGCAATTACGCACAATGCGGAGAGGAAAGCACTAGACAAAAAATAAAATGTGCATTGCGCAAAGAGCGGCGCTAATAAAACGCAAGCGCTTCGCATACCAATTGCTTCTTTTTCCGCTTCGCTCTTTGCGCTTGTGCGCATTTTTAATACGCTTGTAAGAAGTGCGCAATGAGAGAAAGTAGTGCACATATCCGAACTCTGGTTTATACACACAGAAAAAAAAGAAAGTAAAATCAATATGACGCAATTTCGATTGGAAATCATTTTAAATTTACAAGAAATAATTTGTTGTTTAAGTGTGTTGGTGTTTATTTGCTTTGTTCATTGCTACAATTCACTGTTGTGCTTAGTTGCGGGACTTGTTGTTGTTTATTTTTATATAGCCGACAAAAACCGAATTACCAACAAAAACTTACTGCTGCTGGTGTAAAATTACCATTGTTTCATATTAGTTTTAAACGGAAAATTATTAATGTAAACTTAAATCTCTTTGATTTAATATTCTTCACTGTTAAAACAACTTTGTTGTAAACGTTATATTTAATTTTAAATCAAGATGACATAACTTTAATTTCAAACAAATGTTATGTTAAATAATCAATTAAATCATGTTGAATTGAAATTCATTTTACATACGATGATATTTATTTATTAGTGTATAGCTAAAGTAAAGTTTGAAGCTGTTGCGGTTGAAGTGGTTGGGTCTATTCACATATTACGTAACGCTATTTTCGGAGGTTTACAAAATTTTCAGTATAAAATATCTAATCCGTAACAAATCTTTACCCCCCTGTAGCGTTACGGAATATGTGAATGGCCCCTTAGCGCGTGTATCATGCAATTGGCGCGAGATCAAATCTTGGCTGGGGCAGCCAACTACAACACAAAGTTTTCTGATGCCTAAACTAATACACATAACGTAAGTGAAATAATTAATAAAATAGCTACATTAAAGTCATGTTGTTTCAACTTAATATATCTTTAATTCAACATAATAATTCGTGTTGTTTCAATATCAAATTGACGTTATTTAAACTTGGAATACCTTTGTTTCAACATGATTTTTCGTTTTGTTCCAATATCAAATTCATGTTGTTTCAACTCGAAATAACTTTGATTCTACATGATTCTTCGTATTACTTCAGTGTCAACTTCATTTTGATTCAACTGTACTGGAATATTAAATCAACATGAAATATAGTTATTTCAAAAGGAAAAATGTTCTTTCAAGATTATTGTAAATCATGTTAAATAAATACGAAACACCTATGAGCAAAATCACTACCAAAAAAATGTTAAATTAACCTGTTTTTCGACGATTTTACATTTAAAATTTTTCTGTATGTAGATTTTAAGTCTTGTTTCATTTACAGCTACATATTTAGTAGTTTTTTTTTATGAATTATGTATGTATCTTTATCTTGAATAAAATCTAGTTGAACGTCTGACGGTGCCGTGGCGTGATGTAAGTCCACTTGGAGGCACTTTAGCTGAGTATGATTTTTATTCTTTGAAATATAAGCTGCTGGAGGGTGCATTAAAGCTTGCTATCCCATTTAGCCATTTTTCTTCTACGATTTAAGACGAGGATAAACATTCCCTCTACAAAATCGCTGTACTACTTACTTGGTACGTTGACATAAATTACACACAAGACTGAGTCCTGTATTTTAATATATATGTATTATAGAATAAAGATTTTAAAATAACCTATCAATAAACGAAGTATACAGTTTTTAGGCTTTTTTATGATTTTTAATATAGAGGCTTTTGAATATAAGCTGTCGATATATATCAGTAAAGCATTTTAAATGATTTCATATATTTAGACAAATGCAAAAAAAACTGAAAAACTTGACAGCAAGCGCGGATCCAGCTTAAGCTTTTGGGAAGGAAACTTTTGTATACCATTTTGTAAAATTTCTGTTAGAAAGTCAATAGAAATGAGGTATATTTTATTCGTTTTGGGAGGGGAAATATCCATTTTTTCCTCCCCTGGATCCGCACCTGCTTGATGGATTATATACTTTGCTAACTATATGCCTAACATCCCTATTTTCGATTTAATAGTAAGCGACAAAAATTAACGTTTTTAGGAGAAGGGTTTTTTACTATATTTTTTATATACATAAATTCTCGCTTACTATAAAATTTTACAGCCTGTATTTTAAAAGTTATCAACAATTTTGACATTCTATAGTTCTAAACTATGGGTAGGTCTAACTTTTATAGTATATTTTACCAAACACTCACATTTTAATATTTGCTTTGATTTTTTTTGCTCATACATTTTTTGACACCGCAATTCCTAAAAAAGTTGCTTTGTTGTATCAATTTGCCGATAAGTACTTAGCATTTTTGGGCAGAAGTCCACGACACATCTTAAAGAACAATGTTGGTACGAGTTAAAGTTAATATTGATGTCGAATTTTGGTTTTTTCTGTAATTTAATAGGACTAACCGTTCTCCAGCAAAAAAAAAAAATTAACCGACAGCAGATTCGAATTTTAGTAGTTGTATTACTGGAAAAGTACTCAAACACCATCCTTGTGAAGTCCTTTGCTGTCGTTTCGTTATTTGTAAACGCGACAGTTTCCTCGTTTTAATACGTAATCATCAGAATAGTTTACATCGCCTCCATTATCTTCACCATCCCAAAGTTTCTTGTGTGGCTTATGTACTTCCACTATTAAAAGAAAATTTACGCATATTAGGGCGATTATTACAACTTGGCAATAGTTAAAGGCAGGATTTTGTCGAACGGATAAACAATTTATCATTATTACAAATTTACTTAAATCTACCAGGTAGGATGAACTTGGCTTCAACTTATCTCTCAGTTTCAGTTAAAGTAAACTTGTAATAAAGATAAACTGATTAAACGTCCGACAAAATCTTTCTTGCCTTTAACTATTGCCGAGTTGTAATAATTGCCCTTAAAAATAAAAATTACTAGTTTTCTCTCGCTGAAGCATAAAAACTTATTTTTTTATTAAAATAATACAATTTATCAATTGATTTTGCAAGAACTCAATTCTCTACCACACTGCCTTTCAAAATGTCTTCTTCGTATGAGTTGCTTTTTTTAACAAACACAAAGTTATTAACAATTAAATTATTAAAACTGCTTATACTTTATCTTAGAAAATTTAATTTGTTGGCAAATATGTTAATTTTTCATTCAATTGCAGTTGTGTTTTAATTAAGTTTGACAAAGTGATGACCATCAAAAGATCACGTACGTTAGCATTAAACATTTGGGTGAATTGTTCATGTGTCATATGGGGCACAGAATGGACAAGATCCAATAGTTGACGACCTACTGCATTATCTGGTGGGTGCTTATGTGCAATAACATCTTCAACATATTTAAGGATTAAGTCCAACAGGCTGTGCAACTTGGTAGAGGCTTCAGAAATTTGAGCCAAATCCAGCATAGGTGAAACAGTTTTGGGACGTTCTGGAGCGGATACACCAATGGTCTTCTGCAAAAGTTTAATACCAACTGTTTCAGGTTCATAGCAGGTCATTTCCACCGGTATAGGGGTAAACATGCAACCTGTTTTGCCACCAGGTACACCCAATGGTATGCATACGTAGGCTTTTAAGCCCATGCGACCCCCCTGCAAGGATGTGTCCACAGTCAAGTGCACAGGGTTATTACATTCTCGAGCGTAGTATTCATGAATAACCGAACTATGATTTGTGACTTCATTGCCAGTGGCCCACCACCCTGAATTTGTGTTAAAATATTTAAAAATTGAGGTTATGTTTGTCACTGAGGAGAACTTACCAACAACATTTTCATTGGGATTAACTTTACGATTTAAATCGTACAAGTCCAAGGCATAACTCAATTCTGCTTCGACTTGATCATCATGTTCTTTATGGGGTACACAAAAGCAATTGGTAACTTCAACAACACCTTTGTCGACGGAGCCTGTACAAAAACAATATAGAAGCGTGTTTCTAGAAGCGAGTTTAAAAATAATTTTATTTTACGTTTCGTTACCCAATAATGTGCCAATAACACGATGAGAATCAGCGTTACGTCTCTCGTAGGCATCCACTACTTGAAAAAGAACTACTGGATGAACTTTTACGGTTAAATTTAGTCCCGACATTGCGTGGCGTTGCAAAAATATTCCAAGCAAACTTTCGAAAGAAAGAAAATCAGTAATTGTTGCCTAGAAGAAGATAAATTAAGATAAATGTCAAAGCACAAGAATGAATAGAAAGATTAAAAAGAGGCGCAGTGCTGTCAACTTTGAAATATTAAAAAGCACCAAATTTAAATATTAACTCTGTATGCAAAACATTTATTTAGGGAAATTTTTATTTTTTTACCAAACAAAGTCTGCTTTTACACATATCAGTTTTTCTTGAAGCAACTTTTATTTTCTTGTGAGAAAGAGCAAGAGAGGAATACATAAAATATATTCCTCTCTTGTACGAACAGTACAAAAACAAACTAAAAATTGGTAGATCATCAAGCATAAAAATTTCACACAACAAGCACAAGGACACGATTTTGGCATCAAGTATTTTGACCGTCACCAGACGCTGTGTGTACGAATACATTTTATGCCAGATGAATTAGTCGCGTTTTGGAAAGATCAAAAATTGTGCGGCTAAAAATTGTGCTCGTGTGACTACCCTCATTTTAGTTATTATTGTATCATGGTAAGATTTATTTTAAATTTTTTTTATATTTATTAAGTTTAGACAAATAATTTAACTAAAAGTTTTAGGGTTTAAAAATAATAAATAAAATTTACAAACTTAGAAGAAGGCTTACAAAATACAATGACCATTATCAATTCAAATCAAGGAGAACTTATTATTCTACATACATACATACGTATGTATATGCAATACAACATAGAATTAGTTTTCCCTAATGGCGTAAATCACGTCACCAAAGTAAAAATAAAATTTCAAATACATATTTTATAAATTTGTTTTACTTTTCATGCAAGTTTTAAAACTTTTGAAAGGGAAAGCAACGCTTGAATTTCTATGCATTTATGATGAAACAGAATTCAGGCGAAACGTGTTTTTCCATACAAATTCACATTTTAAATCGTCGATTGTAGCAGTTTTGAAATAGAATTTATTTTGTATTTTGAAAACGTATGTATTTTCATTTATGTTTGTTTTAAAACTCTCACAAAAAAGTTACCATATATTAATAGTTTCCTGATTTTTTTAAACAAAAGCTTTGATTTGAGTAAAGGAAAATTAAAATAAGAGAAAAAAGCAAAATTAAAAAAGTAAAATCGAAAATTTTTTCGCTTCGGTCGTAGTTTTTACTATGGGGCTTGTTTCTGACTGATTTTTGGTCGACGCTACAGTCTTGTTCTGTTTCATCATTTAGTTTGGTGAAGAAACGCTTACTTTGCAAATTTCAACTTCGGTACTTTTCTGGGGCATGCCTGAATATGTACTTATGTAAATAGATGTTATCGCATTAATGTATTATGTATGTATATTAATCATATATGTCCCTATGGGCTCGACTAAGTTAAATAAACGAAATGAATTGGTATAAAAACCAAAAACAAATTAAAAAAGTTTTCAAATTGGTTTTTCTTTAATATAAATTTCACTTCGGTGATGTGATTTACACTATTAGGGCCTAAAAAATAGCTTAAATTAAAAGGTATTCCCGTTTTGATGCACTGGTTAGCGAAATATCTTGTTACTTAACTAAGGTGTGGTTGTAAAATATTTAACAGCTCCGAACCGGCTTCTGGAGATATATTATATCGGCTTAACCAATGTAATACTTGTTTATGTAGAGTTTCCGACAGCCTGGGTACTTCCTCATTTTCAAAAATATGTGGCGGCGTACCTATAAAAGGTTTTATGTCAAGTTCTTTTTCAGGTTTCAATTGCTCTTCTTCCGTCCTCTCCTTTTCCAACTGTGTGTCACTACAAATTTGTGAAGATTGACTATGAGATCGTATAGTTTGCAAATAAAATTGCTGTGGTGTTAGTAATTTGTTCTCAACATCTGTTGCATCAACACCATTATAAATAGGGTCATCGTTGGTTTCCATACCATCACAATAATCATCTTTTAATTGTTCTTCTTTTATCTGATTTTCTAACATTTCAATAGATTGTTGATGATCATAAAACGAGTCCGATTTTTCGAATTGTACATGACTGTTTTCAAGTTCTTCATCAGTTGTCATATAATTGGGGAATTTTCGTTGTAATTTTTGATTTTGATTGAAATCTAAATTCATTCTAGCTTTCCATTTTTCTAGCCAACCTGTAGAGGCTTTAAAGTCAATATTTAAGCGTTCAGCTATTTCTTTAGCACGATTTTTTATCTGAGTACGCGTTAGACTTTCACCATTTTCCATTTTTTCTCGCACCCAAGCGTTTAATTCAGCTTCACCATTTTTGAATATACCAGCTCTGATACGCTTCATTTGTAAATTCTGACCACCAGCAGCCAGCTCAAGTATTCGTTTTTCATCTGTGATTATTTGGGACATGGCGGAATGACTAAGATTGTACTCTATAATAAGATCAGGTCTACGTTCACCATTTTTTAAACGCTGTAAAATTTCAAGTTTTTGCAGCAATGTTAGAAAGGTTTTCTCTTTCCTACTTCTGCATATCAGACCAGAAGCATCGATAATGGGCAGTCGTTTAACGTAATCTCGTTTAGTACGCTGTTTATTTTCACTTTCCCTCTCATTGCATGGTTGGCTTTTATTTTCTGCCATTAGTACTTCGTCTATTAGGCTATTAGATAGAACTTTTTCAGTAACTAGTTTACGTTCTTCGGATCTTTTTTCATTTGTCGTTTGTATATGTTCACTTTTTTTACCCAAGAATTCTTTCAGAATTTCCACTGGGTCTTTCGATCTTTTGGCAAATTTTATATTTTCTTTATCTTTCCATTTGTACAACCAGGCTGTTGAAGGTTTCAGATCATGTCCCATTGCTGAAGAAAGCTCTTCTGCTTTTTGTTTAGCCATACTGGCCGTAATCATGGCATCAGTTTTCTTCATTTCCTTAGCCCATAGACTCAAGGCTTGATCTAATTTTTTAAAGCCTATGAAGTTGTCTCGTTTCCTTCTCTCGGCTTCCTGCATTATATCCAATCTTTTTCGAAAGCAATTTAGTATTTTTTCCTGGAAAGATTCGAGACGTCAGCTCAGCTCAGTTTCTCAATTTTTTTTATAAACAAATCAACAGCCGTAAACAGAGGGCAAAGCCGATATATAATAGTCGGCGGGGCTGTTAGCCGGCTGAAGCCGACTACTCTTTACAAAAATTACCAGACCTATTTTATCGACAAAAATGAGGTGAAAAACTCCAAAAATGGTTTATTTATTGTAAATGTAAAACCCGTCATATTTCAAAAACTTATGGAGGCCATAAATCGCCTAATCTGACAGCCGTACATGCCAAAGCTAGCACATATGCTGGGACTGCCAGACCAAGAGAACATTCTTAGCACTGTTTATAAAAATTTTATTTAATAATAGTTTAATTTTAATTTTGCACTCAAGGCGAATTCAGTACCAGGTAGCCTTATCATCGCAGATGTTCATCAGCTGATTACACCCAAGTCTGACTAAAAAGGCATAGTGTGAAATGTACTTAGCCGAGATACTCGACTAACAATTTTAGCCGAAATTAGTCGCTCAAGTCGGAGGCGGCTGAACAGCAAACAAAATTATCGGCTGCGGCTGAACCGCGGCTGTGAGCCGATCGCCTTCGCTCTCTGGCAGTAAATTAATTTTGTTTTTCTCAAAACTGTTAATCCACCAGGAAATGCTAGCACAAAATATTAGCCCGCAGAAGTACATACTATAACTTCACGTCTCCACGCGCAATATTTATTTCCGAACATAATAGTATGTTCCCATAGCTCTACGTCTCCACCTAACTTGAAATGCTGTTGTAACTTGAAGTTATGACTGCGTTGTTAAAACTATTGCACTAACAACTATCTTATAACCTGAAAAAAGCATTAACTTGAGCGGTCTACACTTAACATTAACTTGAAGTTAATGTTAAGTTAGTTGTAGCGAATTATTCCCATTTAGCTTGTGAGTGATTTGGTGTTCGAATTTCCGTAGTCAAATTATGCACTTACTTTATAAGGTGTACGCAGGAGCTGTAATTGAATTTTTTTTCACACTTTGACATTTAAAATTAATGAAATGTTCTTTAATGTAATTTTTTCGAAATTGTCAGTCACAATTGATGGATGACTAAGGGATGGAGTTTGAAATTTTAAAAGCAGCGCAGGTTGCATAGGGTATTTTCGACATAATTTGGAGCAAATAAAGTCGTTTGAGATAATTTGTCAATATGATAAATATATGGGAAATCATGTCGCCGAAGACCGGCTATGCATCGAAGCTGCTTTTCGATATACCGAAAGGAAAAACCCCTTAAAACCGACCGAAGGCCTGCATGCAGAAAACTTACTCAGTCAAGCCACTCTTCGATAAACCCAGAGGGTAAAATCCTGTTAGTTTTCCTACCCTACGTCTATATCTGATATATTTTTATCATGACAAAAGTCAAACTTTATATTGAAAAATAATTTATTTTATGTTAGCTGTTTTTCCTATATCGAATTTGACATTAGTCATGATAAAAATATATCAGGTATAGACGTAGGGTCATCCTGTCGATATTCCCTCACATGTCATATCAAAGTTAATTTGAATTGTAGACGCTATGTGACCCTACGTCTCCACCTAGCAATTTTTTCGCCAAGCTTCATATAAAAAGCACACAAAAATGTAATTTTCAATATGGAATTTGGCAGTTGCCGGCAATAAATATATCTACGTGGAGACGTAGGGTAAGGTGACGGCTCCAAGGCAGATAAAATTTCTCTATCGACGTCAGCCTTAGTGTAAAGGTTCCCTTTAAGCTATCACTCCCCGTGAGTGAACAAAAACAGCTGTAATTCTTATTAGAAAAGTTATAGCTGGATTTATCAATTAATTCTCTTATCCTTCGATATTTTTGAAGAGGAATGGAGTAAGGTCAAATAAAAATTCAATAAAAACGAAATATTTAAATACAATGCAGAAGAAACGTTTGAGAAGTTATTCCTTGTTGGACAAGTTGCATCGTGGTGCAGTCTACACCTGTTTAGGTGTTACTTTATATGGCACTTTCCTACTGGGCATGAGGACTTATCGTTATTTCACAGTGATCAAGCCGGAACGCGCAAAGGCTGAAGTGGAAATGATTACAGAGGGTGCCCACGATAAGGCCAAAGAGTTAAAATGTTAATAGAGGCTTAATGTACATTCTGTATGTCAGGCCAAAGCGTATTTAAAGTTATTACGCCTTGAGTCATGCATAATGTTAATTAAGTACATACAAATACCAGAAAAATTAATAAAAGTGAGAAAAATCGTGTTTATCAGGTTCGTCTGCACCTTTTTCGAGATTTTTCGCAATAACTAAAAAACACCGAAAATACATTTTTTGCAAATATCTTGAATCGGTTTTTTTAAAGTAAATTAAATATTCCTGTTCAGCCTCCTCTGGTTACTTTAAAAAACCTATTTTTAGGAATTCATTTTCATTTTAAGTAGTGTTACAGATCAATAAAATAAATTGAGATTTGAAAAAAATAAAAGCAAATGAGATCACATCTTGAAATTTACTTAAAAGTTGCGTAATATAGAGTACTATTTTTGGAAAATTTAAGGTGTCGGACTTTTTGAAAATGTAATTTTCCATTTTCAAACGGTAATAGCTAAGAGTCGTTTTTTGAATATGAGATTAGAGATTAACGACCCTTTTCACAATGCACGATTAGAAGTTAACATGGACTTTAACGGCAAGTTCAGCATACAAAACTTCCCGCTAAAGTCCACGTCAACTCTTAATCATACATTGTGAAAACAGCCGTAAGATAAATTTAATATCTGTATTTACTCTTTGAGTTGACTTTAAATATTTTTTGCTGGACTAAGCGCCAATTTTGGTGGTTTAAACCTAAACTATCAAAAAAATTTAAAACTAAACTCCAAGAGTAAATACAGATATTAAATTATATAAAATTTCTAGTCTCGTACTCAAAAATTCATTCGAAATTTTTGTTTTTTTTTCTGAATGACAAACAATTTATGAAAAATGATGATATCGCGCACAATGAATGCTTGATATCTCAGAAACCAGGAACAATTTCGCGAAACAGTTTTTGGATTCTGAAAGAGGGTATTCAAAATATATATACATACCTCATACTTAACTAATTTTTTTTGAAAATGGTCGGTGGGGCAAAACAATACTAAGGTCGCGATATATCGATGGCGAACGATATTGTTTGAATGTATCGAATCGACATACATCGTTATACAAATACTTTCCACTTATCTTCCCCAACACCAGACCCCAAAAAGTTTAAGACGAAAGCTTTTGTTTAATGTAACTAGATATAAATATATTTTGATTATTTTTATTAATTTTTAGACTACTTTAAATGAATTAATAAATAAATAAATAAGTATAATATTGTTTAATATTGCATATAATCGGTATTGAATGTAAAACTGCGTTTTACAACGTATGTTCATTTTTGATCTCATATGACATTAATATAATGTATGCACTTACATAGTGCTCGTGACATATACATAAAAATAATGATTCGATATAACTAACAAGCGATAGCATGTGCGTAATGGGAACACACAGAAAAGAGAACAAAAAGTTGATTTATTCGACAGCTTTGTTATTCTATAAAATATATACGTTTTGAATAAGTGTTCATGCTTTGCCATTTCATGTGTACTTCATGTCCTCGAGTTACTCGCTGCATACCTCTAAAGCTGGATTCACCCATTGTTTCCAAACAAAATTTTTGTCCGAACAAAATTTGTTACTGAGAGCTTTTTGCAACACGATTCCCCCATTTCAAACAATTTAACTGGAAAATCAAAGCTACCATATGTTATAAGTAAATAAAAAATAAACATTTCAGACAATTTTTTTTATTAATTTGATAAAATACAAGTGTTTTTTATTATTAAACTAAATACTATGATATTACTTGCTTGGCACATTTATAGAAATAAAACAAGAAACGAAAGAATTACTATAAAAAGAGTCTTTGATGTGGCAACCAGCGTTGCCATAACATTAAAAAAACTGTAAATTTAGAAGAAAAAACTGATTTTCATATGAAAAAACAGCACATAATAAAATCATAAGTATTTTTTGTTTTTGTTAACGTAAAGTGAACAGACTATTAATAATTTTGATAAAAAATCAGAAGAATCCAACTAGAAAATAGACCCGGGTCACGCTATTGTGTTGGATCATTTATAACGAGATACAGCAAACGCTAATGACCGGATACAAAATAATGTCAAGTTGGTACGTTTTACCATCTCGGAAGCCTCATCGGCAAAAGTTATAAATCTTTTAATCTATGGGATATTTCGCATAAAATTACTACTATACAGAGAAATTGTTTTTTCCGAATCAACCTATGGCTTCAGAAACTTGAATTAAAATAACAAAATTGAGCCTAAAAAATTGTAATAGAAAAACTGCAAAACTTATTTTTTAATAAAAAAACTACAAAGCTACTCACTGCATAGAAAAACCGCAAAATCAAGGGAAAACTGCACATTTGGCAATGCTGGTGGTAACTCAGTTCCAACTTTGTCGGGGCAAAAATTAACATTAAACCAATACAAGCTGAAAATGTTCCGAAAAAATTATTTCTCCTCTTTTCTCTTTCAAGAAGAGAGACGCCAAGCTACATATAAACAAATTTTGTTCGGAAACAATGGGTGAATCCAGCTTAATACATATAAAATTTTGAAAAAAACCGATAACCGTATTGCGGAAAAAACCGGTTTAAAAACCGAGTCGATCACTCTAGTTAACAGTTATCTGTCCGATCACATACTAAGGGCTAATAAATCAGTGCAAGATAATCTCTCTTTTTGGTTTAAAGTATGTTTAAATATCCAAAACCATTTTTAAACGCATAAAATTTGGCGTTTAATTTTTCAAAAATTTTATGTGAGAAATAAGAGAAGCAAATGCAAATATTCTAAAATCATTATAAATTTAATCTGGTTTTAGGACAAATTCATAGTTTCTTAATGTGGAAAATCAACAGCATGCATTACGGAGACGCCATTTTGTATGAAGAGAGTATAAACATTATTTTCGTTGTTCGTTAACACATAATGCACAGTCTTGCACGAAAAAAGCTTATGATTATTTATTTATAATCTATTAAATCATGCTAAATAAATCAGTTTTTATTTTAAAATTTATTCGTTTATTTTATGAAATAGTTTACTTTACTTTCAACGGACAAGAAAAAAGCATTTGAAATGAGAATCACACATATGTATTATTAGAGATTTCACACATTGTGTGATTACGTAATTATATTTTATTGTATGTTTAAAATTAAATTATTGTCCTTAATCTACCACAAAATATCATAATTGTACATACATACATATATATAAATTTGGACTGTTTTGGTTTTAAATTCCTTAAATTCTAACGCTTTTACGACTTTTATTGTATAAAATAGTTGGAAATTTTGTTAACAAAACTAAGGTATTGATCAAAGTTTATCTATAAAAAGTGAAATCAATGTTGCAAACACAACAATCTGCGAGTATCTTGTTGTTAGACAGACATTTTTTCTGGGAGAGGCAAAGAATTTTTTTTTAATTTTTAATCCTAATACTCAAAATACAACTAAAAATCGATTGTTTTTAGTAACATTGCTTTACAAATTTTTATTTTTGGAAGGTTAAAATTTTTTACTGCATTTTTTAGCATAATTAGGATGTGCAAAACACGAAAAAAGAATAAAAAAATTTATTTCGGCCATTACGGTACAGTTGCTTTTTTTTATGTATACTTCTCTTTAAAGCGCTATTCAGAGTCAAATGCTGGTTCGATTAAAATGAAGTATATCTTGTTTGAATGGCTACTTGATTACGCGTCAAATAGTGGCTAATTGGATAAAAAAGTTATATTGCATAAAAGTTTAAGTTCTATGAAAGTTTTAACGTTTATCACCAAATGTTGTCAATACGGAAGATGCTTTGTACTACAGAGAATAAAACATTCATAGTTTTATAACTTTATTGAATAGCCCATTCGATTACAAAAAGATTAAGCCAAAATGAACCGATTCGAATGCAAAATTAAAATTTAATTAACCTTTGGCTCTAGATGTCGCTTTAAAGCAGATCCAGACAAAGAGAAAACTAACGAAATGAGAAATAAATTGCTGTTTAAGTGTGTTGGTGTTTATTTGCTTTTTTGATAGGTACAACACACTGTTGTGCTCTTATTGTTGTTTATTTTTATTGTTTGTGTTGTGTACATGTAAATAGTCGACAAATAGACGACGGATGTCGTGGGCCTTGACCAAGAATCACGTGCCTCTACACATAGAAAAATTTCACTGTAAAATCGTCCAAAACCAGGTTAATTTAACATATTTCGGTAGTGATTTTTCTTCTTAGCCGTTTCATGTTAATTCAACATGATTTACAATAACCTTAAAGGAACATTTATCCTTTTGAATTTGAAATATAGTTAATTCAAAAGGATAAATGTTCCTTTAAGGTTATTGTAAATCATGTTGAATTGACATGAAATGCCTATGAAGAAAAATCACTACCGAAATATGTTAAATATGTTAATTTAATATTCCAGTACAGTTAAATCAAAATGAAGTTGATTTTTGTTAACTCCAATTTCGAGTGGGGTCGTCATTACGATTTAAGTCGCCTCAATTATAAAAAGAATAAAATACATGGAAATCCAATTTTTATTATGTACAATATCAAATTCGATTTACGTTGTTTCGAATTACGTCCCCATTTTCCGGAAACAATCGCGACGTAAATCGAGGGATTACTGTATATATTGTTCATAAAATATGATCATTTAAGTGAATAAAACTGAGAGCTTAATAAAAACCGTTGACGATAAAGTAAAAAAAAAAAAATCGTATAAAAGTCCTGTGCCGCCTTTTGTTATGCTCCCACACTTGAAAACGTATCCTTAAGCATAGTCGGCTTGCAAAAATTTTAAGTCTAAAATTTATTCTAATAACTTATACAATAGCTGCAATTTAATATGAGGAGACTCTACTTTTAATATAGGCTGACCAAATTCATCCACATATTTGTTATAGTACTGCTCCAAAAGTACCTCAAAGCCGCTAGATTTCAAAATCTTTTGTGAGAATATGCCCGTTGCATCAGCTTTCATAAGCTAAGCGTAAGAATTTAATAGTTTTTGTTTTTCAAGAACCAAATAAAAACCAAAAAATCAAACTTATGTACCTTAAATTCATGTTCCTTCGCCACATCCTCACTATATTTTACCAACTCCTTGGCTATGCCTTGTCCTCTATACAAACTGTCCACCGATAATATGCGAACATCAAATGCTTTATCCACATGAAAATGTTTAAATATATTCTGTCTTATATTTATTAAATACAAAAGCTTAAAAATCTTCTTAAATTTTTCATCCTCGTTTAATTCCAATTTCTTTTGAGAGCTTTCAATATCACCCGGATGTAAAATGCCATTTAAAATAACACCAGCAATCTGTTAAAATAGATTCTTTGTAATTAAAATTATTAATATTTTGTTTATGAAAATCAACCTCATTGTTTGCATTTACTGCCATTAAACTCAAATTATACTCTAAAGTTTCAAGACTGTGACGCTCCAAGTCACGGTGACCCATTCCACGACAACATAGGCCAGCAGCTTTGTTAAGTGGTTCATCTGCGAAAAAATTGTCTCTGAGATGTCGTATAACATCGTCATAACGATCTTCGGTTATTAGTTTATACTCCATGCTATTGCCCAGTAAAGTAAGAAAATTAAACAAAGAAAAGTTAGTAGAAACAATTAATCTTTAACAAAAATTGGGTAGAGTAGCGGGAATATCATAAAATGTATAGGCTTTCATTAAAAATATTTATTTCTTATAATTTACACTAATTCTAGTAAAGAAAATAAGCGATAAAGTAAAAAAAACAAATGAATTGACGTTTCATATCATAATATATTCATCTGAGCTTGGGCTCTGATGATTATATCATAGCGCTGATATAACATTAATAAATTAAGTCTATATGTGATGAATTTTCATCATGATATCAATTTGACATTCATCATGATATAAATTCATCAGGTGTGGACACTACGTTATGCTCAAGGTGGATTTATACAGGTGATATCAGCCCAATTATAAATAACAGTTTCCCGCGAGTTTTTTCACTATTTCATGTTCCCCTATTCTAAAGAAAATCTCCCCGGGAACATTTTCCCTTTTTCCATTCCTCCTATTATAAATTACAATTTCCCCGGGAGAAAACTCCCAGGAAAAAAAGTGAGTACTCTAAATATGAGGGAGAGGGAGAAATTCATGCGAGTTTTTTCCCCAAACATTTTGAAGGGAACTAAAGCAAAAATTTAAAATTCAAATTAAAAAATGGAATAAGCATTTATTTAGGGCAACAAGTATAAATAAACACCGGAATGCTACATTTCTCTCTTGTTTTAGGAATTTTTATCCACGCCGTGCAAACACGTGCTTCAAAAACACGAACTACTTCTGCCTTCGGAAGAAAGTTTTAAAACACACACAGTTTTGCACACCTCCTTTAAAAAATTTACAATTTCCTTCTTACACACAATCATTGGGTATTTAATGCATTTGGCCCTGGCCCAGTTTTCGCTTCACTTCCTCAGCATAAAGTTCTTCCGAAAGCTTCTCAGTGACTACACTGTACATTTTACTTTTTATTTAAGCAAAAACAAATATTTATATTAACACACAATCTTAATATTAATGAAAACATAAAACTTTTATTAATTTCTATTACTGAACTCTTGCGATAGTGCAGAATAAAATGTAAACACTAAACAACTGATTCAGATTTTTCTCTCTCCCTTATTTGTTTATTTCGCGGCATTTTAGATCAGGAGGATTTTTCCCCGGTAACCAATGAATGGGAAAAGAAAAAACTCCCCGGGAAAATTCATAATTGGGCTGTGTAAGCACAGCTGTTCTAGTTTTTTTTCCGCAAATTAGAGGTTCGCATGTCAAAATTTGTATATGTCAAATGTTATTGTAATGTTGTAGGTGACGAGGCGGATGCATGGTAGAATAATATACAATGTAGCCCTGGATCGCTAGCTGATTAGTTTCTTTATTTGCTTTTTTCATGGTACGAACTTTCAAATCTTGTGTATATGTGAAATAACTACTTTGCACACATAATACGCGTGGTATGTTTGCTGCTTATGTTATACAAACACACACACATACCCTCTCTATTAATGTTTGACATTTCGTACCCCAAATGTACATTTGTATTAGTTATGCGGCTACCTGTTATGTTATTCTACCATGGGCGGATGCTTTTATATTTTTCAATGCTTGAGAGTACAAGAGTATTTTAATACATGTTCATATTTATAGGTATTTGACAAACAGTCATTAAATTTTGTTCATTGATTATGCTATGAGTGGGAGACCAAGTATGTACTGTATTCGGAAAATGTGTAGAACTTCACAAACATCAAAAATTTTATTCGTTGCAGAGATCTAGTATGAACTATTTAAATTGCATAAAAAATAACGAAAATATGGATTTTAGTAAAAAGTTTGGTAGCGCGATTTTCCATAATTCTCTTGAATGTCAGAACGTTAATGTGGTGACGAAAAGAGAGAATTGGATTACCTTCTATTATTGTATCATGCTTATCTGTAAAAAATTCAAATTCTAGGACTATACATAGTATAAGCAAAATGTCATTTTGCCTTCTGTATATATACAGCGTGTAAAACGAGGTATGGATGTATGCCTTTAGTTATTTACTCGTAGTTAGTTATTGACACCAGTAATTCACTCAAACTTGTTTTATCTTTTTGTTGTCATAACAACCACCTGTAGAGCTTAAAAGCTTACCATAAAATACATTTAAATCATAAAATGTACAATTACAAAGGCAATATTTCATAAATTTTTATCACAGTACTTAAATTTATGCAACATAATCTTCACTCAATAACCATTTACGCTTACTGGCCTTAAAAGCTTTGTACATACATACTTATGTTTCTATGTGTGTACCTATACATCCTTATATACACACATATGTATATGCCATAAGGATGGGTAAAGGCTGCTGCTGGTGGTCATAAGAGATTAAAGTATTTAAAGCACAATTACATGAACATGTGTAGATAAAACTTAATAAATTTAAAGACAAATGCATCACTTTATAAGGGGAAAATGGGAAGGTAAGGAAATTCTGCTGTTTTTTATAGCTCTTACTTTTTGTTATTTATGTATTTGATTTTTTAAATTATATTGAAATATTAATATATTTTGGTTAATATAAAACTCTATTCTCTCCGCTTCGTTTGAACTAAGCCAATACACTAAACAAAGTAAAATGAAAAGTATATTGAAAATCTTTATCATAAAGATTCTTTAGATACTGGCAGACTGCTGACTGACTGTATATTCATACTAACAAATTAATAGGTTCTGTTGAGCATGTGCCAGCAAAAATAGCCAGTGGGAAATGTGTGCAACAAATATGTAATACTTTTCTTCTTCGTAATGTAAAGGAGTTTGTGCAAGGATTTGTTGTGACAATAATTTTCAAGCTAACAAACTGAAAAAAAAAACGGGAATATATCTTCCTATATATTTACATATTTAGGTATTTATTAAAAATTACTTTAGACCGCCAGCTCTTTACATCTAATTCGTCAGTTTTGTAGCACACATATAGATTAAGATAATCTGAGTGGTGATTGACCGGAATTGACACTTAGCGATACCAGAAAGTGACGAAACCCCTATAAGCATGACAGCCTAGTTCGCGGTGCCCGTTTCGAATGACTTCCTCACAGATTTACCTTGCAACAAGGGCCTTGACTGTCAATATATATATTCACAAGCGCGTTCATGGTCTGAGGTGTCAGAGCTAACTCTGCAGCCATTTTGGTTGCATAGATTTCTGCTTGGAATATACTACAGTAATCAGAAAGTTTTTGAGATTTCTCTATGTCGAGCTCCGTAGCTGCCACACCTCCATCCATCTTTGAGCCGTCAGTGAAAAAGTTGAAACTATCACCACTACAGTCAAAACCTTTAAGATAGCCTTCAGCCAATTTCAATTGTGGCTGCTTTTAGCTGAAATGGTTAGCGTGTTGACCACAAACTCTGAGGTCTTGAGTTCAAGACTATTTTCAGGCAAGCCAACAACATCGTGAATTTTTCTGATATGCATTGGTGTTTCATTGTGTGTTGATTGTTGTTGAACTGTTTAAGTGATGAACGCATAGCACTGATCACTTTGACAGTACCAGCAGCCATTAATATAGAGGTCTAATCGTCGCTTTCGATATCGAGCTGATTCGATCAAGTTTTCTTATTTGAGATTATGGCATTCGCTATCGAACAATATAAACAAATTGTTCGATATCGAATGTCATAATTTCAAACTAAGAGAATTCGCTCGAATCAGCTCTTATATCGAAAGCATTCATACATATTTTAATCTGAAAATCGTTTTGTGTTTTTTTCGTGTCAAGTTTGCTCAACACGACACGACACGAAAACGAACGAAATCAGATTTTTTGTCACGAACACTTCGTGTTGAGTCGTGGGTGTTCGTGTCACGAAAAAAAACACGACATGCGCCAATCTCTAGTTCTAAGTAATGGATTTATGGCACAATTATTAAAAAATGTAATAATTATTTTCAATTTCTGTAAAGAAAAAAGGACTTTAAGATATTGCTTTTCATTTTCTTGTGGCATCGTCATAGTTGCTTTCTATCCGAAACTAATTTTTTATTGTCTTAGGGCCGTTAACAATAAAAATGTTAGCCTGCAGTTAACACTAAACACTAAACTCAAAATTTAAATCTTGATAAATAAAATTTCATTAACATAGCGTCTTCACGAGTCATGGATTTGTCTTGACAAAAGTCAAAGTCGATATGAGAAAATAGCACTAACATTTTTCGGATAGTTTTATGTATAAAGTTTGACAAATGTTAGAAGAAAATTATGTCTCGTGAAGACATAGAATAACACAAATCAGATTTACCTATTCAATTTCAATTAAATTTAGCTGGAACGTTTTTTGAGTTTAAGTTCTTAACTGCAGAAATTATTAACATTTGAAAATAAATTAATTTTTTGTTATTCTGAAAATAGTTAACATAAATTTTCAAGAATAATAACAAATTCAAAGATATTTAGGTGAATGCAGCACTTCCTTGTGCAGCGGTCGTACTCAGATGTTGTTGAACCATGATATTATTTATATAAATTGCTAAAATTTTTGCATTTCCCAAAAATAGTTTATTTTAGGAAATTAAAAAAGTTGATGACACAAGTTAACTCATTTTTTTATTGTTAAAGAAAATTTTTAACTTTCAGTTAAAATCCAAGTTTAGCCAAACTGAAATTAATAAACTTAAAGTTAAAATCAACATAACTATGCTTTATGTTAATGCAGGTAAATGTAGAATCTGGTAGTATAACTATAAAAATTTAAACTTGAAGCATGTTTATATTATTTTATATTCTATGTAATGTGTAGATTTCCTAAAAGGCTAACGAAATTATAGTACGACAGTCTGACTGTTATATACATATGTATGTATATGTACGTATGTATGTATGTCTATAGCTATCCTGAAGGAAGCATGGGACCAAGTGTCTCCAACACACCACTTTTGTCGACAACTTTCTTGACTTTTTGGTGACATTGTCAACGAATCGTCTACACTTTTTATTTTGCCTTTAATAGGAAGAGAATTTTTTGACAGCTATAGAACGATTTTGTATTGTCTTATTTTTTTATGTTAAACATACTAGATGCGACTACTCGCAAAAATAAAAATGTCCATAAAAAATCTAATTTAATTTCCTTATCTATATAGTAAACAGTTGCATATATGTTGACTAGAATCATTAAAATTCACTAGTGAATCTCTGGTGCGAAAGTCTCAATGGGGTCCTATAAGAAATACCTAGTCAATAGTTAGTCAATAGTTCTGAGGTCACTAATGGAATCTCAGTGACAAGCACATGGTAAATGTCTATAGCACAGAGTATTGCTTGGGGTATAATCACTCACTAGTACTGATGACAAAGTCAATAGTGAATCACTACAGTTTTACTATCGACATTTCCTTCAGGGTATTTATGTATGTGCGCTGTGTATATAATGGCATTGTGAGAATTTGATAAAGCGATTTTATTCTTCCTTTTCAGTTGACTTTTTAATTTGTTGTAAATTATGACAGAGGATTGGGTTTGTTGTCACTGCTGTAAGAATTTTACAACAACAATACAACTTCATTATTAAACAGAAGTGTGTAATTTAAAGGAAGTGTAAGACGGACACTGTATATAATTATATCATACATTGAAAAATTTAAATGGATTTTTGAAGAGTTCTCTTAAATGCTAAGTGTTCAGCATTATTGTTGGTATTATAATGTTGAAAAGAAAAATTGTTAGCCTAAATTTGAACAATAAACAAAGGATTTTTAACAAAACTTATGAAATTAATAAATTAATATAATAAAAATTCGTTTAAGAAACTAACCTTGAAGTTAATCTATTTTCTTTATGCCTTCATATACATATATGACAGGATGTTGAAAAGTCATTTCCCTTTCATTTTGCTATTGTATATACGCATGCATGGCTGTTTATGTGTGTATGAATGAATAAGAATAAAGCCAACTGTTGCTTCACATTGTTTTGAGCAAGTATTTAAATACTTACATATTTATGTAGTGCTTTAATGAGATGCAGTGCTGCCGGTGTAGCGATTCTTTTTTACACAGCCAAAACTTTAAAATTTTTGAATATATTACAAATTACTAAAAAACAAATGCATATCTTAAGAGCTGGTTTCTTACTTCTTGATTAGCTTAGTTTATTTGAAAAACAATATTTTGAGTTTAAGCTACAGTTAACTGACAAATGTAGTTTTCGTTTAAGTAAAAAACTGGCTCTAAGTATGTTTTTCAAAGGTTCACAACTTAAAATTAAAATAAAATCAGAAAAAAGATTTTTTAATATCTGCACCTGGGGTTATTGGCAAAGAACAAAACAAAACGAAAGCAAACGTTTCGTTTCATTTATTTTCCTACTCTGATAATCTTGCTGATCGCAAGCCCTTGATCAAGGCGAATTAATTTGATCAGTTTACAATAATTACAATAATATTTGATATCTCAGCCTCTATCTCAACGTATACAAGTTTTGACATACGAGCCTTTGATTTGCGGGAAAAAAGTAGAACAGCTGTGCTTATGTATAAATCCACCTTGCCCTTGATGTACATAGCTCCATAATACATTGTTATCACCGACCAACCAGACATGTGAAGTGTGACAGTTGAAAATTGCCCAAATCAGCGAGAGCAGCCGTTTGAGAAAGAGACAACAATGATGTGTTCTAGTTTCATTTTATTCAAATAAAAGTGTTACAAATTTTGCGAATGTATGCAAAAACAAGATAAAATTGAACAACCATAAATTCTTATTTCTGTCAAGAGTGAATAGGAAATATCTTTCTGTTCGTGTCGTATCTGTTTGGTCGGTGCTGTTATGTTCTATTTACTAACAATATTACTCGAGTCTCAAAAAAGCATTCAAGTTAGTCTATTTTTAAGACGTTATAAAGTTATCTAACGAAAATGCCATGCAGACGTCAAAAATGTTCATGAGTAGGATAGTCAATTCCATTGAGTAAATCGTTACTACCCTAATTGTGCTCTAGTGAAATTGTGTACTCGTGCGCGGCGCAAATTCCTTGCAGGAGTTTCTACTGTACTTTCTCATGAAATATTTTCTTAAGTCCAGCAGAATGTGCTGCGTGAGTAGAGTTTATTTACATAGTGGTGGTCAATAAAAAAAAGCTTATATTTAGCATTAGTTTCTTATATAATACAAAAATTTAAAAAGAGAGAAAATTTTTGGAAAGAAAAAAACAATAAATTAATGTTAAGTTTATTAAAGAAATTTTTCATACCCAATTGTTATACATACATATTTAATCTCAAAGTTTTTGTAAAAATATTTCGTTACTTGGTTCAAAATATTCCTTTCTATTCTTACCTACAACCCTCGTTGCAAAAAAATTTTTAGAAATAATGGTTACATAAAAATTTAGCTTTATCTCATTTTTGAATAATTACATAAAAATCGGCAACACTGATAAGCTGAAAACACACTGGAAGTGTATGACATAGATTATACGGTGCATGATTATGTGTGTATGTATGTATGGATGAATGTGTACCGATAATATTTTTTATACCAAGCCCCTTAAAATATGCTCATACTTTTATTCCATAATTTTTTATACATATTTTGTCTACACCAAAAGACATCAGTGCGTATCAGTGATGGAAAGTGCAGATCTATTATACGCCCCATACAAATTTAGATCTTTTCTTAAGATATAAGCAAATGCTAAAAAAATACAGCGCTAAATTATAGTAAAATCGAATACAATTCCAAAAGACCTAAATTTTGAAATTTCTTATGCTAGTGCATTAATTTGTAAGCCATTCTATTCGAAAATATGATTAAACAATGTGTACATATATGTAGTATATAATTTTATTTATATATTTTTATTTGTAAGCTAAAGAGCATAAATCTTTTTCATGCATAGTGCAAAAATGTTGTTGGAAATTTCTATGAAAAATATTTTAATAAATATTTTGTCCCGATTTTCAAAAACAATTAATTTGAAAAAAAAAAATAAGTGAGTTATGAATTTTAGTCGAACTGTATGGTTTTCTATCCAAAGTTATTCAATTAGTTTGGCTTAAGTTCGTTTTTAATTTAATCTTTCGATTAAACTATTTTTTGTTTAAGAAAGAAACTCTAAAGCATATAAATATTGAATATTCAAAGAAAAACTTGGTTGTACGTAAGGTTGAACTGACATCAGATGTTTCGAGACCACCACAGTCTTTTCATCAGAGCCCTTTTACTTATACTGTCAGCGACGGCAGGAAAAACCACCTAGCGAAAATCCTATTATTTTAGTAAGCCCAATTAACAGATGTGTCACTATCTCGTGACGAACCGCGCTTATTAATGAACTTTTTGTAAAGGTTCGGAACTTCACTAAATGTTTTTTTCTTTATCATGTTCAACTATTTTAACATGCCGTCTACTTCAGACATGAAATGCTATTAAGACATGATGTTATGAAAGCGTTGTTGACTATCGCTTTCATATTACCTTAGTAAGAACATTTTGCATGTAAAACATCATAACACATGATAACAGCCTTTTTTAGATGGCAAAAGTGAGTATTCTGTTCCATATTCTGTAATTTATACCTTGGCGAGTTCATACTGGAATCGCCACTTCTTCTTCTCATCAAGGCGAATTCATACCTGGTGGTCACAAGAGAGTTCGCCTTATAAAAATGCCTTCTTGGCATGTCTAAGACAAGACGAATTAATTTTCAGGTGGTGGTAATAATACAACAAACACAATATCAATTCGCCTGGTTGGCCGTAGCTGTCAAAAACAAGACAAAAATTTATTTAAAATGTACTTTCAGCAACTGTGATTACAATTCATATGCCTAAAATAAATACCTTCTTTTGTTTATTGCCACATAAAAGTCTCTATGCCTTGCTAATCATATAAAACACTTGACAGATCAATTGACAAAACAATTGACAGATACAGCCAACGTGGCGAAATAGTCATATGTGCTTTCAACACGACCTGTATTATTGGATCATGGTTTAAAAATGTATTGAAAACCTTGTGTTGTCATATGAGGGTGGTGCTATAACAAGGCGAAAATAAAATTCATGGGTTGACGACGCCACCAGTTATGAATTCACCTTGGTTTTATACCAATTTTAAAAATACCTAAAAATACAACCCTAGCTTGTTGTCAAGAATCTAATTTGACACTTGTCACAAGACAATTGTCAGCTGACCCTGTAAATTTTAGAAATTTTCTTCGTAGGCCAATTTTGCGTGTAAAAGAAAAGAAAAAAAGTTTTTCCAGCAAAAAAGTAATATAGATTTTTTGAAGAAAATTTCCAAACAATAATTAAATATGTCTGGCAGAGATAGATTACCGATTTTCCCCTCCAGAGGGTAAGTTGTTTATGGAGTGGAATGTGAGACGATTCTTTTGAAAAATTACCATTCGTTGAAAGAAAGGAAAAACGTGAAAATTATGAATTTGTTAATATTTATTTCTCATTTCAATTTCTAGTGCTCAAATGTTGATGAAGGGTCGTTTGGCTGGTGCTCAAAAGGGTCATGGTCTTCTAAAGAAAAAGGCAGATGCCTTGCAAATGCGTTTCCGTATGATTTTGGGTAAAATCATTAAGGTACATATATTTAGTATAACAAAATGCAAAGGGTGGGGGTGTGGTGCTTTTTTTATGATAAAGTCATCGGTGTATGTATGCTTTAAGACATTTTATTTTCTGTTTTAGACAAAAACACTTATGGGTGAAATTATGAAAGAGGCTGCTTTTTCTTTGGCTGAAGCTAAGTTCACTACAGGAGATTTCAACCAAGTCGTTTTACAAAATGTTACCAAGGCTCAAATCAAGATTCGCACTAAGAAAGACAATGTTGCTGGTGTAACATTACCTGTATTCGAATCCTATCAGGATGGCTCTGATACCTATGAGCTGGCTGGTTTGGCTCGTGGTGGTCAACAATTGGCCAAATTAAAGAAAAACTATCAAAGTGCTGTTAAACTTTTAGTAGAACTAGCTTCCTTACAAACTTCTTTTGTTACTTTGGACGAAGTCATCAAAATTACTAATAGAAGAGTAAATGCCATTGAACACGGTAAGTTAGAGTTTATGAAAAAAATCAAACTTTCCACTGGATTGGTTTTGAACACAACATGCAGTTTTATACATGTTCTATATCAAACTACATGTTTTATTCAAAACCAAGCCAAGAGTCCTAGTGGTGGGCGGACTAGCTAGAAAGAGGGATGCCCCCTTAAGGTGATATATTTTTACTTTTTGGTCATATATCTGAAACTATACTTAGCAAAAATTTCCGTATAAAAAAATTAAAGCGGACAAAATTTTCCTACAAAAATGTTTTTAGAAATTTAAGATCAACATTTTTAGACTTATAAAGACAAGAAAAAAAAAATTAAAAATAGCTTTATAAAGTGATCCATAACACTGCTTTATAAATTCTTCTTTTTCAAATTTTTAAATTTTCTAATGCATTTTTATAGCGTAAATAGGTTGTGCCAAACACGAAAAATAAAAAATAAATTAATTTCGACCACTGTCCTGTCTTTATAACGGTAAACTTGTATTTTTCGATGTATAATTCTCTTTAAAGCTATATCTAGAGTCAAAGTGTGGTTAGATTAAAATGAATTATATCTTGTTTGAGAGGCTACTAAATTACGTGTCGAAAAGTTGATAATCGCTTTTGATCGGATAAAAAATTACAGAATTATATTATATATTATATTTGTAACGTCTTTCACCAATTGTTATCATTTCGGAAGATGTTTTGTACAAGAAATAACAAAAAATCCATAGTTTTATAATTTTATTGACTAAATAGTCCATTTTTGGCTTAATCGGTTAATTTCGGTATTAACCGGTTAACCGACTAATAAAGTTTTTTTCATAAATCAAGTAATTTCACCAATTAAAAATGCATAAATGATTTATTTTGAGTTTCTTAGTATATAAAAACAATAACATAACAAAAATAACAATTCTTGAGCAAAATCAAGCAAAAAAAAATCATAAATATGTATTCATTAAAGAATTAACAAGTTTGTGAGATCATTATATCAGTTACTTCAATAGCTTAAGGAGATATTCTAAAAAAATATTTCAGAAAAATAATTTGGTTTAAATAAGTTTAGATAAAACTTGACTTGGAAAAGTCCTTCCTCTTATCGAAGATGATGAAGAATCGAAAGCAATCCATAATACAGAATATCTAGTTTCTCAGTATTTTTTCTGGATTTCTTTAAACATATAAAATCTTCCATTATTCCATTAGAGTCCTGTTTTAATTTTTTTTTGCAAAATCATAACACTTCTAATTGTTTCGGTTAATTCTGTTAAAACATTCGAACTATCGAATTCTTCTGATTTCAGATCATCTGACTCATACTGGCAGAGCTCAGTGACAAACCTTCTGCAAAAAGGTTTATTTCCGAATTCCTTAGTTTCCTTTTTTGTACTGTATTTTAAAACACTGTTACTAGAAGGAAATATTCCTGAGCGGAGATATAAAATAATTGAATTCGTCTCTCATTAAATCTAATCCTTAGATTTTAAATTAAATCGTTGGCAACAGTATTATTGACTTTAATTAAATTATTAAACAAAAACTTAATTCCCTCAAGTTGATTTAGAGTAGCAGAGTCTTTACTAAACTCTTTTTATAGCCACGTCCAAAGACTTTAAAGTTTTACCTCAATTAAGATCACTTCTTTGTTTGTATGAAAAATAATTTCTAAACACATACCTTTTGTATATGAGACGAAACAAATAATTAAACACACAAAAAATACTTTATAATACTATAAAATATGAAAAATTTGTTAATCGGTTAATCGACTGAAATTAACGGATTTAGCCGTTAATCGAAAATAGACAATTTGAAATTAGCCGATCAGTTAATCGGTTAGTAATTAACCGGTTTACCGATGAACGGTTAACCGAATGAATACCCTAGTATGTACTAATGTAAATCATTTCTATATTTCAGTAATCATACCCCGTATTGATCGTACTTTAGCTTACATCATTTCCGAGTTGGATGAATTGGAACGTGAAGAGTTTTACCGTTTAAAGAAAATCCAGGATAAGAAACGTCAAAAAGCAGAATCCAAGAAGGCTGCACTATTGAAAAAAGGTGTCGATTTGCGTGCGGTAACCAATATTTTAGATGAAGGCGATGATGATGTGCTTTTCTAAACTAAATTATGTATAATTGAGACGTTATTAGTCTTGTTTAATTGCAACAATAATAATTAGTAGTATATTTAAAGATGATACATTTGTTTCCTTAGTGCCATACCTAAATAAGAGCGTACGTATTTACAGAACATTCAGAGTATTTTTTTTTTTTGTAAAATGCATTGTTAATACCTGCCCTGTTGCTAACGCGACGCTTTTCGCAATTATTTGGTATGGCAGTTAGGTATTTCGTTAAAATTTCTGTTCCATTATAATTTTTCATTATATTATTATTATTTTTCCATTTGGTTCTTTCTAATTTGTTGAAGAAAAAAAAAGACAGCAATGCAGTATTTTTATTTATTTATAAATTTTTGTTTTTAAATCTTCTTTTTTACAAGTTACGACAGAAATAATTCCATTAACTTCTATTGAAACTATCAAGGCAAATACGCCTTTTACACTATAAAACAAAACAACCAACCGTGTATTATAATAAAGCAAAAAAATAAACGAATAAAACATTAAATATAAAATTATTCAGCCTATATTTGTTATAAGGCTTATTATAAATGTATAAAAGTTAAATAAATAAATATAAAAAATGCAATGCAAACATATCTTGAACAAATCAGACAAATTTGTATAAATATTTTTGCGGGCGGTATGTTATATATTTTGGCAGTATTTTTATCTCCCAATGGCTTGTATGTATCTTTAGCCATCATACCTTCACTTGCCGAAATAGCTCAGTTGGGAGAGCGTTAGACTGAAGATCTAAAGGTCCCCGGTTCAATCCCGGGTTTCGGCAATAAAAGTTTTTATTTTCAATGTTACCTACATATGTAACATAAATGACAAATGCTTTTTGTTGCCGGTTTCAGGGAGCTAATTTTACAGGGCTGCCATATCATAAAAATATGTATTCTAAACTTTCCTACAAAGAAGCTGTAATTTATATTTTTATATTTTATTGTCTTGTTTTCTACAACATTGCTTTAAACTTGCTTTCAAGTTGCGTGCAGCCTACGTCACAGCTATCAATAAAAATAAAATTTGGCAAGCAGTGTGTGTGAAAAACTTGAAAGGAAAACTTGATCGTGTGGCTGCAGAGTAAGGCATAGGAAGTTGAAAGATGCTGTTTATAGTAGTAAATTTTTGTCGACAGCGAGTAGACAAGTGCCAATTTTTTTGGTATTGTCTTGACGTGACATCGACAAATTGTTACGGAATAAGGGCGATTAAATTTAGCTTAATCTCTAATCTCGTTCTTAAAAAGATTTATGAAACAATTAATTACTACATAAATGTTCAATTTATTAATTGTAGCTTTGTATGATAAATTGAGCTCAATTAAGGCCTTAATTGCGTAAATTTCCTAAATTGCGCAATTAAGGCGTATGTCTGAATAGGGTATTTACAATGTACTGACAATGTTTTTTCTGGCAATGTTGTCAGACGAAAATTGCCAGTTCACACGATTGTAAGAAATTTTTAAAACATTTTACTGACAATATTGTAAGATCTGACAATCGTCTGAACATACCTTTAGTTGTTTTATTATAAAAAAGTTACAAAAAAATACTAAATGGAACAAAGAAAAGTGAATATTTTATTTTTAATTTTGAATAATATAATTAAAATTAACTTTTATCTATAAAATGACATTTTTGACACACAGATTACATATACATATATCAGACACAAAGTTGAAAAGTCATATACATACATAAAAACATGTCGTCTAAAACCCCCTTAAGCCAAAACCTTTAAATATTGCTGCTTTAAGCTCTTTTTTAAAGTTTTTTTTTTTAGTTTTACAAACAAATTTTAATATAAAATAAAAAATATTTGGTTGTTTAATGATTTATAAGTAAATCCAAAGTAATTTGTAGTAAAAAAATTTACAGACAAAATTTGCTAAAATAGTTTTTAAAATAAAATTCCAAATTATAAGATTTAACTTAAAATTACAATATTTGAAAACAGGACGTTTCTTAAACCTGGAAGATGAGCTTTTTAATTATTCATTTGTGTTTCTATTTTTAGTGTTCTTTTTAGACATGTTTTATTTTCTGAAAGAAAATTAAAAATCATTTTAAAATTTTGTTTCTATGAAAAGTTTTGAAAACTTAATACACAAAATGTTTTCAAAATTCTTTCAGTAACCAAAGAAATACAATTTATATGAAAAAGAAACATTAATGATAGATTAAAGTTGTATAATATTATTTATATAAAAAATCAGTCTTGAAAATATATAATGAAGTTTTAGGGTTAAAGATAAATATCAAGGCAAATTCACAACTGGGTGACGTTACTACGACAGCTGAAAGTTTTTTGTCGTTTTGTTAGGATCGCATACACGTCAAGTTCTATATAAGAAAGTTTCAAAAGAGTTTGTTTATATCTTCTTATGTGCACAGAGAAAACGGATTGTTGCCAATCGAGTTTTTGGCGGTTGCACCAACTATCATAGAAATCTTATTGAAAAATAAGTTATTTTACAATAACAAATAAATGCTAATGCGAACCGTTTAATCGGTTGGGTGTATCAATGATAATAAAATTAAGAACTAGTTCGTTGCAACAACCGATAAAAAGTAAAGTAAGTTTAGAAAGACAATTTTTTTAGTTGCAAATACCAATAATTGATACTAAAATCCAATTCATAATATTTTATTCGGTTGTGCTCAACATATTCGTTACTTAGAGCCTATTTCACTAATTCTATTTAAATATCAATTCATATTTAAATAACGATTTTCATTCATTTTTGTTTGGAAAAATTATATTTAAATATCAATGGATATTTAAACAAATTGGTGAAATAGGTACTTAGTCATGACAAAAGCATACGATCGGTTGATCTAATCAATTTAAAAAATTTCAGAATCATATCTTTATTACAATTATGCTCTTATGGTAATGAACATGGATTGTTTTTTGGATTCATAGAAAATTGATAGCGTGAGTTGAAATACCAGTCTATTCAACTAATATTTTGTCGGCCTAACCATTTTCCAACCAATCTTTTTTCTGGGTGTGGTGTTTAATGTGAATGCGCTCCAAGCGAAACGCCCACGGCGAACTGAGCTCGCCACTACCATAACCTTGTTATGAATTCGTCTTGATAAGAAATTAAAAAGAGTTGCTTATTCATGAAATAAAAGATTTCTTTGAAATCTACAAATATAAAATTTTAAAACGATTTAAGCAAGTTTTAAATTTTTTTTCAGGAAAAGCAATCGCTCTTAAGATCTGAAGAAAATTCAGTTTGTTTAATAATTATAGCTTAAAAATAGTTTAAATTAATAAACCCTTCCATAGGGCAAAGTATTGGGATAATAGGGCATAAAGAATTTACTGCCAAAACGGGGCGCTGACTGAGCTGATTCGCTACTGCAAAATGAGAAGAAATTTAATAAATTAAAAAATATTAGCCCTCTTATGTAAAACGAGGAGATTTAAAATCGTGCGATTTTAGAAATGTAATTCCACTAATAACAAAATTTTTTCAGTCTTTGTTTAATTTTTGCATTATTTAGAGCCTGAAATATCATATTATTAATTTTGGAAATCGCACGATTTCAAATCGATTCGATGTATAGAACACACTCTTACCTGGAAGAAAACATAGAATTGCAAACATCCGCTGGATGCAAATGGGCACTATTATTTGATAAAGCACCACAGCTGTGTATCGTTGACCTTCGGCGTGATCTTATTAAGGATGCTACCGCTACTATAACAGCAACCAGAAATATAAGGCCCAATACACAAAATGACAAAGCCAATTTGGATACAGATAAACATAAGGTGCCATCATTTACCAGCGGTCTAACATAAGGTGGATATTCCTCAACTGTGAAAAGGAAAAGAAAATTTACAGTCAATTTAAAATTAAACTATTAAACAAAATATTGTATGTACATACCAGTCATGTTGTGTCGTCGATCAAAACGTAAACGATCAACTTCAATTTGTGGTGCCGTCACTGCCAGGGAATTAAAAACTTCAATGCGTGCCAAATGCTTGTCAGCGCTTAGTGCCAATTGTTCGCTGCTACGGCAATTAACCTAAAAAATAAACATTAAATTCAAAATATAACAAACAAAAATATACAGAAGATTTGGCAATTTTTAAAAAACTTAAAGGAACATTTTTTATATCGGTATAAGTATGTACATTAGGGTGGCCCATAATTTATAGAAATCGATTTCTCCCAGTCTCACAACCATAAAAAATCCCGCCAAATTTTCAGATCAATGGGTTGGGGGTAAGACGTCATAGTAGACCACTAAGCAATATGGATTGTAACACGGACTATATTACATCATTCCAACTATAAACTTCGGCGACAAACTACACCCCTTTAGAAGAGAAAGGCTATCTTGAAGGTCCTAATTATAGTGGTTCTACTTTCAACTTTTTCACTCATGGCTCAAAGATGGATGGAGGTGTGGGAGCTGTAGTTTACTGCCCGGAGCTCGACATAGAGGAATCTTATAAATTCCAGTCGGCAACTGAAAATTAACGGTTGCCAGAAAGACAATAAGTAGCAACTGCAATTGACAGCTCGCAATTGCCAGTTGCCATCAGTAGTATAATTTTCAGCAACCGGCAACCCAACTGAGGCTCAGTTGCCACCCATAATCGACCTATTAATATATTTTATGCATTAAAAAACTTTTTATTACTCCAAAATATGCAGTTACTAGCAAAATACGCAACTACAAATCGATGTCAAACTACTTAAAATTTAACGATTCGCATAGATAATTAATCAATACCTCTTTATCTATCACCACAAAAAACATGCATTTGCATGAAAGTCTGAGCCCTGATAATTACATAATTATGAACAATTTTTATTAAACGGTGAACTGATTAATCTAAAATTAATCGATTATTAACCTATTACTAACTGATTAAATTAAAACATCGATTAACTAATCGAGTGATTAACCGAATAATATAGAAACCCTATTAATTGAATACCCTAGTAGTTATTCAACATAACTTTAACAGAATTCTAGATTACTGGACTTGTTTTCTTCTAATTATTTCTTTTCTTTTTACAACAATTTTAAGGATATTGACAACCAAAAACTCTCCGAAAAAAAAGTTTCGATAATAATTACTTTTATGCAATATTTTATTCCATTTGAAAAGTTGTGCAGTAAGTTGAAGATTACTAAATATTTCTTTTCAAGCATAATTTTTTGTTGCCTCTCCAAACGCATTTAATTAAATTGTGCTGTGTAGTTAATTAATAAAATTAATGCTTCAGTTAATCTTAGAGCATTAACTTCATGATTTTTTGTTTCTGTGTTAAATATAAATTTTATTAAAAAATGAATTTAGTTTCTTTTTTTATTTTAGGGTAATTAACGCTTTGTTGGTTTCATGAAAACACTTGCAATTTCATTAATAAATTCGATTACAAAATACATGCAGAAAATTTTTACAATTTCATTTCACTGCGATTTTTTGTGGTTTGTTTTAAAATAAAATAATAATGTTGCTGCATTTAATTTAATTTGGTTTTATGCCAAAATGTTGTATGTATGTAAAATTTGCAAAATGAAACTTACATTTGGGCAATGTCCTTTACATAGTTGCACACCGCAACTAACATGTAAACGTTCACGATCGGGAAATTTAAAGGCGGGAAAAGTAGCGGTATAGATTTTTTCAATTAAATCATCCTCGTTGGCTTTGGACCAGCCTTCTTCAAGCTGCTTAGTACTGGTGTGTAAAGCCGGCATTACCTGGATGGAGGTAAAGGATGGACCAAATTTTAGTTAAGTTTGCAATCGAAATAGGTAACTTAATACATAATAGATATACAAATAATTTATTTTAAGAAATGAGGGTAAAAAACTTTTCCTTCCCGCTATATCTCCTAAGAAGGGGGGCCTTTTAGCTTTTTAAAGAAAGGGATAAAAAGAGGGTTGAAATGTTATAAAAAAATTTTTATCGTGGTGTTTTACACAAAAGTGCTGAATATATCTTATAGCTTAAACGTAATGCTTACTAAAATAAGTACGAAATTAACCCTTAAACACATTTCAAGTTTTGATCGATTTCTGGCGTGCAAATTGAGTTTGGAACTTGGATGCATTTATAAACTTGTGGTAGAATTGTATAACGAATATTTTTGTAGATAGCTTCAGCCCAATAAAGGGATTTTTTTGCCCCTTTTTTAAGAACCAGACAAAAAGACCCATACAACAAAGAGTTAGAGGGTTAAAATGTTTCACAAAAATATTTCCTGCACGACGTAAATTTTATTACGCACACATGAGCAAAATTAAAAAATAATTAAAAAAAAATTTTTTTTTTATAAATTTTGATCGATGGAGTGCCATTACCAAGTTTGACCCCAGTTGACAACAGAAAACAGTTTTCTTCTAGGCATTTTTGTGATATTCTAAAGATTTTGACCAAGTTAAGTAGAAAAAAATCTATTAAATTTATTATATGAGATATTTTCCTAATTTTATTTAAAATAAAGATTTGTTTGTTGAGGATTAAGCATTTCGTTGGTGCTCTACCAAATCATCAGTAGACTTCAACCATACTTTTGACAAGTTTCAAACCTCTTGTCTTATGCACAGACTTTCAAGAATCATTTGAAAATTTACAGGTGTACCTGTTAGTTGTGCCATGACATAATCGATACTTTTATTTCTTTCGTGATGCACGCTCCAATACCAAGGTCGATTTACTTACCAGGTACTCTTGATTCCACAGCAGTTTACTCTTTTTTTATTTCCCAGTAAAAATTATTGCTAGCTGGAAGCATTTTTATAAGGGAGACTACAAAATGGAGTCACTTGCAATTGCGCTTTTATAATGCATGATTTTTGTTCGCGATGAGCCGCTTAGTGCATTTGTGGTATCATTTTTGGAATCATTTGTTCTTAAGTAAGCAATGCATTGCTTCTAACAGCTTTTAGTGCTTCTAAATGTCGAATATTTTTTGCTGGGATTGTGGATGTCAATTTTGTATCAAAATACACAAGTTATGTTATGTACATATGTGTTTTAAAACTTTGTCATTTTCAAGGAACTGCGACTATCTGGTAAATAAATCTACCTTGCTCCAATACGATGTATTTTTACACAGAGTTGTATTTTTAACCGACTTAAAAAAAGGAGTAGGTTATCAATTCGTATGTATTGTTCATCTATTTATCCGAATAATTCTTTTATTTGTGAGCCGATTTCAATATTGTGTTTTGTTTGAAAAGGCTTGCTTGCAGTTTAGTCCTATTTTTTTTTTTTTTCGAAAAACAGACCCGCAGTTTGCTTGCCCAAAATATTGATTATTGCATAACCCCGCCATTTATGGACTGATATTGAAAAAAAAAAAATGTTATTTGGCCCCATAGCAATTTAACTGAAAATCGGATTATCGCATAACTTTGCTATTTATGGACCGGATTTAGTTGTGTCCGTTTTGTAGTCTGTTCGATTGGCTCTTTCTATTGAAGGTATTTTTTCCAAAATTATTTTAGATTAGCCTTATTTTAGATAAATTTTCTATAAACATTAACTAAATATTAATTTTGTTTGATGCAATTTTAAAAATCTAACGTTTTTCTAAGTTGAACTTCCGTTTCATCACACAATTATTTGTCATATTAAAAGTTATAGCGGAAATATGACAAAGAGTTAAATGTTTTATTATTATTATTTTTGTTTTTTTTTGTTGCAAATATATATTTAAAGTTATGTGAATCTTTAACAAAAACCAAATACATATGATTAACAATTAGTAAATATGTTTACTATAATGTGAAAAATTCACAACGGCCCTTTTATTATTATGAATTCTTGTTGTTATCTATAAAATTTTCTCACCGGCATAAAAAATGTATACTCACGCAGCTATTTTATTATTGTTTTAGTTTTAGACATTTTAGTTAACTAGATTTTAAGACACATTCATCTGAAGAAGGGTAAGAAAGAAGGCAGACCAATAATTAAATCTTGTTTGTTGATGTGTGGTAATATTTACCACGCGTATTATAAATTGCAACTACTCATTGTCACATACACACCATACTTAAAGATTCACCTCGTTCACCTTTGTTTTTCCTAGTAGAGAAGAGTTGAAAAATAGTGAAGATTTGTTGTTTATATTTCTACTTTTTTTTATTGCATTAATACTTGGAAACATTGAACTTGACATCAACACTTTTTTCGTTTTTTTTCTCCTCTTTTAAAACATGTATTATTTACAGTTTCATTTTAGTGTTTTATTACATGTTACTAAATATGTAAGAAAAATAATGCTGTGAAATAATATACTTATGTTTATGAGGTAATTTAATATAAAACTATTTTAGAGTTTTGTGCTTTACAGACAAGGTTGCCAGGTGTAAAAATATATGTATGTACATATAAGAAGATTAACGTGAAACAATGCCACCGACCAACCAGACGCGATACGAGCTGCAATCTATTGCCTACTCACTCTTTACAGACTGGCTTTCAAAAGAGAAATAAGAAAGTATTGGTGTTGAATTTGCCTGCAGACAAAATGACTAGTATGTGGTTAAATATATACTAGTTGCTTTTTTATTCAGACTAGTTGCCTAACTGTCCTTTTTCCATATATCGAACTATCGATTTTAATATTAGGTTGTCATCGGAGCCCAACTAGTTCATTTGTACATAGTTGCTTATATGCTGGTTGAAATACTAGCTATTATAGACTAGTACGCTTACTAGTTTTTTAATTATAGTTTTTGAATATTAAAAAACATTTTGCTCAACCGGGGTATGAACACACAGTCCTCATATTTCAAGGTATATACTCTACCAACTGAGCCACTTTCTACTTATTATATTTAGAGCAAAAATTTTGTTTTATATATTTACACCTGAAAATATGTAAATTTTTACAAAATAATTTATATTACTAATATCATTACAACTAGTTGTATGACTGTTACAAAACGTTGTTGTCTGACTAGTATCGTTACTAGTCTCATTACAACTAGTAAGATGACAGTCCTTTGTTGACTAGTAATGCTACAACTAGTAATATGACAGTACCAAAACGTAACTAGTTGTGCATTTAGCTGCAGGGTTTGTTTTGTTTTTCGCATGCATACGTAATATTTGGAACACTTTTATTTGGATAAAATGAAACAAGAACATGTAATAGTTTTCTCTTTCTCAAACGGCTGCCCTCAAAAAATGATTTGGGCAATTTTTAACTGTCATAATTGTCGTGTCTAGTTGGTCGGTGACAATGCATTTGTAATTTGTTTGTTTAAAGTTGTATAACCAGCCATGCTCGGGGTTGGGTAAAAATTCTCGTGTTATTGTAATTAACTCTTAAGTTGTATCAGAAATAGGGTACATAGAGGCCAAACAGAAACTTCAAAAACCTAAGTGTGCTGTCAAGACCCCAAGTGTAAGGATGTATTAGTAGAACATTTTGTATTAGTATTGGTTTAAAATAAAAATTTCCCCACAGCACTAAAACCGCACTTGGTTGTAACCAAAAGTACTCTAAACTATTTATATATTTTATACGTGAATTTTTAGAAGTTTATGCAATTATTGTTGTATTAATTAATGAAAGTATGAATTTCGAATGCTTTTTAATACATTCGAGCTCAAAAAATATTGATTTGCTAAAAATTGTTTTTGCAATTTTGCTATTTGGTACCAAAAATTTTTATCCCAAAAAGGAACAAAAATACAATACTGTTCAATGAAAAATAGGGTTGAAAACTTTGATAAATTTCAACACACAAATGTCAACAAAATTAAACAAATATTTTAAAATTACAGCAAGAAGAAATATAAAATTTATTTTAAAACAAATTAAAAAATTAAATAAAACTAAAAAGTGTTTGTGCGTGGAAAAAAAGTTACGATTTAGTGCATTTTCAAGTGGAAAAATGATAGTCTCTCAAGTGTGTTGAAATGCAAAAATGGTGTCCTCTCATTTTTGTTGAATTCATAATATCTATGTGTGTAAAGAGAGTTGTCATTATTTTATTGACAGTGCGAGAGCTTGCTATCTATGTTTATCAATGGTATCAGCACTGCATTGATAATATGACAGAAACTTAGAAAGACGTTACATTTGTTAAATTACATAATTAATATTTAGTTAATGTGTATAGCAAATTTAACTAAATAAGCCTAATCGACACTGTGGAAGGCCTCTGATTACATGGTACCTAATGTGGACTTCGGTAGCACTTTCAAAGTCCTTATTCCATCCAGACGGAAGTGGAAGTGAAGTAACATAGAAAAGGACTTCAATGTCTGGCTGTATACTGATGTGATAAGACACTCCTTCCGACTTCTCAACAAGGTCAGTGTATTTCAGGCTGAAATACAGGGAAGAGTGTTGATCGAGAGAAGTGTTCAAGGGAGAGTCGGCATCTTCGTCGACAGTCAGGTGGCACTTTTGTATCTAAGGGCAACTTTTTTGGGTTTTGAGATTAAACTTAATTTTATTTTCGGTAAAGCTGCCGTCAATGATGGTTTTCCCACTGAAATATCCGTGCCTGTCGGCTGAGTTAGTGCTACCATTAATCAAAGAAATGTGGGAAACTGAATGGAAACGTAAAGGAATAATTCAAGGCGAATTCAGTACCAGGTAGCCTTATCATCACAGATGATCATCAGCTGATTACACCCCATCAGTCAAACTCTATATAAGAAAAGAGAAAAACTTTAACCCGAACTGTCAAAGCACATATAAAAATAGTCCGTCAGCTACTTTGTATGTGTGTTGTTTTGATGATAAGGCCACTTGATATTAATTCGCTTTGGAATAATTGTGAACATCGCAAAAAAGGTGACAGCATCGCGGGAAAAAGCAGAGGGCAGAGACTATCTAATTAGCCAATGGGAGCAATAATCACTGGCAAGACAATTTTTCCTATTTGTGCAACCCTCTGATGTGATGAATAAAGTGTATGACTTTGACAAAAGGTTTGGTACACTGATGGCTCCAGAACGCCGGAAGGCTCTGGTGTGGGACCAAGGACTAAGTACTACGAGTCCTTCGAAAAAGCTCCTACCATTTTTCAATCGGAAGTTTATGCCATTGAGAGATGCGCACAATTTAGTGAGAGAAATAGTCATCTGCTCGGATAGTCAGGCTGCCATCAAAGCTGTCACCTCATATGAGTTTGCCTCTAAGTTAACTTGGGAATGCCGCATTAAGCTAAATCATCTAAGCAACATGAATAACCTCGCACTCTGCTGAGTTCCTGGACATGTCGCGGTGGTAGGAATCGAAAATGCAGACAAAATGGCCACAAGGGGGGCTAGTACACGTATGGTCGGACCAGAACCGTTTTGCGGACTTGGATTGGATAAAATCCGGGAAGATATATTGACGGAGATAAAGAGTACCAGGGAACACCTCTGGTTTAATCGCCCTGGATTGAGGCAGGCAAAGATAATGATTGGAGCGTATAACTAAAATCGTTTCATAGATTCGTCCCTGAGTAAAAACAATTTAAGAATGCTCACAGGTTTCCCCACAGGCCATTACAGACAGAGAAAATATCTGAACAGACTTTAAGAGTAACAGCCTGTGCAGATTCTGTGATTATGACGATGAAACTCTAGATCATATTCTGAAGGACTGTGAAGCATTATTCCACAGAAGATAGAGATTGGGCAAGCACCTACTGGATGATTGGGAACTGCCAACACTAGAACCACTGGCAATCTTGGGATTCCTCAGGATAGTTGGTCTAGATGAGGTGCTCTAGCTCCTGGCAAGGTATACAATAGATCTTTAGCGGTCGCAGTGTCCTGTGTTTCCCTTTGAATTTAAATTCAGTCATTCATACCAGAGAAGCTTATAAAACTGTTAAAGCAAAGTTATGTGGATCTCCACTTTTATTCCTTATAGTCATGGAAGATGTTGTCTGTAATATCGAGAATAGCAAAAGAGGAATAAAATGGAAAATGAACAATAAGTACCTGAAATACCTGGCCTACGCAAATGATAGTTGTTTACTATCACTTAAACTTAATGATCTCACTCAAACAGCCAAATATCTTCAAAGCCATCTAGAGTTCACTGAACTAAAACTAAACACGAGGAAAACTAACGCGGTAAGTGTGTGTACTTCAATAGAAGCAATGTCTAGAAATAATCAAACCTTTGAAACAGTGGACCAATTTGTCCATCTTGGATGTGAGATATCAGCCAACGGTGGAACGGAAATAGATACACGCGCTAGAGTCAACCAATCCAGGATGTTTGGCTTGGTTGACTCTAGCGCGGCAAAACAATGAAATTAGTCGAAGGACAAAGCTAAAACACTATCTAAGGCGAATATTGCGTATCTTCTGCCCCCGAGGAATTCTAAACGTCTAATTGCCCGCTGAGACAAATCAAATACCAGTAGCAACTGAAATGCGTAAACGGAAATAGCAATGGATCGGATACATACTACATCGAAGTGATGACAACGTAGCTAAGCAAGCAATCAGGTGGAATCCATTTAACAAAACTGTGAGGAGTGTTGGAAGGCCCCTCGCAATTTGGCTTCGATCAACAGAATCCGAGATAAACGAACTGGGTATGTCGTGGAATGAGCTAAGATCCATTTCCCAGAACCGGGATAGATGGCGATCGGCTCTTATTGGCGGCTTCTGCTCCAGTGGAAGTTAAAGAAATATATGTATATATTGCCTTGTCGGAAGCACAAGTATACAACATTTTCCCCAGCATTAGATCCAAAGTAACGGGCTACGAAGGTGTTTATTCGAAATTTATTACATTACATATTCCCTGTGTAATATATATGACTTATTTCTTTCATTGTATCTTAATATTCGACTTTAGTAATTATTGTTTTTAGGTTGCCTATTTTGGCGCCATGAAATAACTCTCCCAAATAAAAAGGAAATAAGTGCCCAAAAAATATATACAGAATGTAATAGCAAGTTTTCTGGGCATTTATTTCAGTTTTCTTTGGGACGCATTTAAGTTTTGCATCGTTGTTCATTTCAGTGTATTTGCTCCAGTCTATATTGGGGTTAACAAAGGGACTAATTTTGTCAGCATATTTCTGTGATCTGTACAGTCAAAATGAGTACTTGCTCCAATTCAGTTTTCCATGCGATCCTCATCGACTCCGACTCACCACCGCAGGATTTTAGCTGGTTTCCCATCATCGTTTCGAGGGAATACCGATTTTGATAACCAACTGTGAAGGTTGTAGACCAGACTGCATGCCATCCAAACGAGGTCTCCTTACCTTTCGTTGTCAGGGCGGTTCAGAGCTGTCACACTTAAATATCTTTACTAGCCCTTCCACTTCGTTCGTCAATCTGTGAATTTGATTTGATATATCCGCGATAGCGTTATGACATTTTCATTGGTTCCTCTTTTGTCGCAGCTCCTCACGTGTCCATGTGATCAGTATCGCATCTGAATCGTTTTCCAAACATTGCTGTCTATTCCGACTTTAACCGATTTCAAAAAAGGAGGAGGTTATTCATTCGTTTGTATTGTTATTTTTTGTATGTTTGTGCACTCATTACTCTGCCATTTATAGACCGATCGGGGAAATGTTTACTGCATACAAAACGGTGTACTTCGTGATTGGTCCTATTTAAAAAAAAAATTGTTTTTGACATGTAGTCCATCTGTTTGTAGTATGTCTCTGTTTTTCAATCGGTTTTTTGCACGAGTTATGTTTGGCTCCGGAGTTTTAAAACGGTTCCCTTTTCAGTGGTTGGAAGAGTACCTGAAAAATATGTATCAATTAGTTCATTTTTTTCGCGACTACCCATAAAGGCTGGTGAAGTTGCAATTATCATTCAGATGATTCATTGAGTGTTTCAACATGATCGTCCGAATTCCAACATTCTATCATCATAATCCATAGATTTAATAACAAATACCTAATTATAATCCATAGATTGTAATCTTATAGCAAGTTCAAAGATACAGATTTATTACCCTTTTTTCCAATTGGAACCACTGTAATTCGTTTGTTACACTTCAGTCGCTGATTAAGCTAGAGGCTGTGCAAAAATTCAAATGTGCTGAGTAGTGTAATATCGACATTATGTGGTAAAAAACAATATTTTCTTTAAAAGTGCATGATGGGGAGGAGCAACAAAATTAAACTAACAAAAATAAATGCAAAGATAGCGAAAGTGCAAATACTCGTATGTCTATTCCACATGAATGAATTTATTCATTTAAATTAAATATTGGATAAAATTACTTAAAAATATCTACATACATATGCAAGTATGTATGTATGTACTTACATTATGTATATACATATATTATGTGTCGTTTTATCATAACATCTTAAGTCTAAAAATCATGTTTGGAAATATTAACAATTTAATATCAAATCTCTAAATATTTGTTTTAGAATTTTAAAAAATAAACCGTGATAGCTTTTTCAAAAATCGGAGTATTTGAAAAGGGATTGAACCAAAATGGGGATAATAAGAAAACGCTCCCGAATATTATCTTAACTCGATTTTTACTTAAGTTGACTTAAGATGTTATGATAAAACGACATAGATATATGTGTGAAAATTTTACATTGTTAAATGAAAAATTGTATTTAAAGTACATCCACCGACTACAAATACTGCGTGATAGGCAGCTATAAGGTGCTACATATAATATTTTCCTACGCATTATTAACACCACAAATGTATTCTTATTAGTATTTAGCAAAAAAAAAATCACTTTTTTAAAAGGTACTTTCTTAAAAGGGACTTGGTTAAAAGGTACTTTTTTGAAAGGTACTTTTTTCAAAAGTATTTTTTTAAAGGTATTTGTTTAAAAGGTACTTTTTAAAAGGTACTTTTTTAAAATGTATATATAAAAATGTACTTTTTTAAAAGGTGCTTTTTTAAAAGGTATTTTTTTAAATGGTACTTTTTTAAAAGGTACTTTTTTAAAACGTACTTTTTTAAAAGGTACTTTTTTAAAAGGTACTTTTTTAAAAGGTACTTTTTTAAAAGGTACTTTTTTAAAAGGTACTTTTTAAAAGGTACTTTTTTAAATGGTACTTTTTTAAAAGGTACTTTTTTAAAAGGTACTTTTTTAAAAGGTACTTTTTTAAAAGGTACTTTTTTAAAAGGTACTTTCTTAAAAGGTACTTTTTTCAAAGGAACTTTTTTAAAAGGATCTTTTTTAAAAGGTACTTTTTTAAAAGACACTTTTTTAAAAGGAACTTTTTTAAAAGGTACTTTTTTAAAAGGTACTTTTTTAAAAGGTACTTTTTTAAAAGGTACTTTTTTAAAAGGTACTTTTTTAAAAGGTAGTTTTTTAAGAGATACTTTTTTAAAAGATACTTTTTTAAAAGGTACTTTTTTAAAAGGTAGTTTCTTAAGAGATACTCTTTTAAAAGGTACTTTTTTAAAAGGTACTATTTTAAAAGGTACTCTTTTAAAAGGTATTTTTTTAAAAGGTACTTTTTAAAAGGTACGTTTTTAAAAGGTACTTTTTTAAAAGGTACTTTTTTAAAAGGTACTTTTTTAAAAAGGTACTTTTTTAAAAGGTACTTTTTTAAAGGGTACTTTTTTAAAAGGTACTTTTTTAAAAGGTAATTTTTTAAAAGGTACTTTTTTAAAAGGTACTTTTTTAAAAGGTACTTTTTTAAAAGGTACTTTTTTAAAAGGTACTTTTTTAAAAGGTACTTTTTTAAAAGGTACTTTTTTAAAAGGTACTTTTTTAAAAGGATCTTCTTTAAAAGGTACTTTTTTAAAAGGTAGGTTTTTAAAAGATAATTTTTTAAGACACTTTTTTAAAAGGTACTTTTTTAAAAGAAGTTTTTTAAGAGATACTTTTTTAAAAGATACTTTTTTAAAAGGTACTTTTTTAAAAGGTACTTTTTTAAATGGTACTATTTTAAAAGGTACTTTTTTAAAAGGTACATTTTTAAAAAGTACTTTTTTAAAAGGTACTTTTTTAAATGGTACTTTTTTGTAAATTTACCTTTTTTAGTACATTTTTCATTTGCGATATGGGACGACTTTGCATTTTTCATGGAGACAAAAATTCTTCACCGTTTTATTGAATGTAAACAAAAGACTTAAGAGACAAACTTTGATTCAAAAATCAAAGCTGCCACATGGTGAGACAAAAGAGTGGCTGATTATCATTCTAAACGTAAATGTTGTGTGTTTTTTTTGTTGTTTGCCAATGTAACTAATAGAAATATGAGAAGGCAGGATTTATATCATAGTTTTCGCTTTATTCAATGGATCCTGAAATAAAATTATATTTTTGGATTTTTAAACAGTTTTATGTCTTGAGCGTTACATACGCTTTCGCGGTTGTTCTGGGAATGATTGGTGCGAAAAAAATACACCATAAAATATGAGTATAGGATTGGAAAGCACTATATATCTACTCTCTAGAAACAAAAAAATTATAATAATCGCAGGACGAAATTAAAAGTTATGGCCAATTTAACTGCCAGGCCCACTATGTCGACACGATTCTTTCTTTCTTATAATAACATATAAAACAAAAACAAAATTTTAGAATTTGTTTTTGTTTTAAATGTAATTATGGCGAAAGAAAGAACATGTCGACATAGTGGGCCTGACAGTAAATTTCAATTTTGACTTGGGTTCACATGGAAAAATAAACAATTTTTATGTTTCAAAATAGTTCATTACAAATATTTATAGATAGGCAAAAAGAAGGCTAACTCTTCTTTCAAATCAGATAAATTTTAATAAAATCGACCAACAATTTCAAAAGTTATGGCAATTTCAAATAATTTTTTTGTAGCAAAATACGACCTGCCTAATACATTCTTCGAAAATATAATAAAAGAAGCAAAAATTCTTCAAAGAAAGCCAGATATTTGTAAATAGATAATGTTTTTTATATCGTTTCTACCCTTCAGCTGCTGTTAACTTGTTTTTAACGTCTTAAAATTTATAGATAAATTATATAAAAAAATTATTTACGTAACGCTCAATACATTTTTATACGAACACAAACTTTATTTTGAACTCAATACGATTCAGATGTATAGTCTTCGATGTTTTTTAACATAGTCTCCTGAGGTATTCACTGAAAAATTTCAATTATATTAAAAAATATTGATAACACTCAATACATTTTTTTTGGATACATATGGTGAGGGATTGATGAGACGTTTTGCAAATTAATATTCGCTGTTATTTTAATGGATGTTGTTAATGAAATTATAAGAATTAAACTGAGTAATGAAGCGTATTAGAAAAGCGTAACGCTCAACACACAAGACTGCGAACAACAACAACTAAAAAAAATAGTTAGTTTCCAACACTTTTCAAACAAATTTTATGTGTAAAATAACAGGAGCCAATGCAAAAATGCTAAAACCTTTATAAATTTAATGTCGTTTTTGGAAATATTCATTGTTTCTTAATGTGGAAAATCAACAGCATGCATTACGGACACGCCATTTTGTGTGAAGAGAGTAAAAACAGTATTTTCGTTGTTCATTTTCAACATATAATGGACAGTCTTAAACAAAAAAAAAAAAAAGCTTATGTACATTTAGTTATAATCTATTAAATCATTCCAAAGCAGTTTTTAATACAAAATTTATGCTTTTATTTTATGAAATATTTTACTATACTTTCAGCGGACACGGAAAAAGCATTTGAAATGAGAATGAGCCTAGTGGCTATTCTCAAATTATGTGACGTCTTTTTCGCACTTTTGATATAATAATTTTTTAATTTCAAAACTCTATAAAAGAACTTATATTGCGGTGTGTTAGTGACTCTCCCCATTCACTTTTATGCTCTTGGTACCCGTCAATATTTGCCTCTTTCGGAGCTAGCTAGACCAATTTTGCTAAACCAAAACTCATATTTTTTTTTGCTAAATGTGCCCATGACTATTTGGGCTGGTTTCCTGCTCACTTTCTAATCAATAAGTTGTATACCCACATAAACTCAATCCCTCTTTTGCTCTCTTTTCTACTCATTAAATTGTCGGGTGAGAAAAACTCAATGTGTGGCCAAAGTTTCATTAGAATCCTCTACATAGAATTAGTTGAAAGAGAATATTTATGTATGGGCGTGGAAGTGCCCACTCAATCACAAAATTTTATTGTCCCGGGAATCTACATATTTTGTGCAAAGTTTCACGACAATCGGACTTACTGGGATCGGTGATAATTATATTGAAAGATTTGACTACGTTCTTAGTTACAGATGATGCTGATAATATAAAGTTAAATGGACTTGTACGGTTATTCATGACAATCACAGAAATATTATCTTGCACATATAAAACAAATACATATGTATACATTTTCTTTTAAAAAGTTCCAATTAAAAATTAAAATAACTCAGATTAGCTGCCCCCAAAAACAAATAGGAAATTCTTTTTCAAATCTCTTTCAAATTGAAAACTGTTAGACTTAATTATAAGGAAAATTTCGACATAATTATACGATTGTTAGTTTCGTTTTGCTTTTATTTCCAGAAATACTATATACATACACACATACATACACACATACATAAATAGCCTTGTCCAAATGATCTTTTTAAGTTGAAACTTCCTAACGGTAGTAGATAAGTACCGTAGGCCAAATCAAGTTTCGCTTTCACAAAACCAAACCTAAATATTTATCATTCATTAATTTTATCTAAACTGAAATGAAAGGGAAAATCACTATTTAATTAATGCGTTTTATTCAACATAAAGAAATTCTTTAGATTAAAATTCTTTAGTAAAAACGCTAACGCAACATGTGATTAAAAATGCAAATTAGTCTGTTTGTTTGTTTGTTTTGGGTCTATTTAAAAGATATTTTATAAAATGTTATTTTATTCATCTTTTAAAGCTTCTAACTTATTGCTCTGCTCGCCCAAATGATAGAAATGAAAACAATGACATTGTTATTTGTTTTAGTTTTTTAATATTCCGTTAATGATGGCTGGCTTGTAGGTAAAAAAAAAGAATTAAAAAACTTATTTTGTTGGCCTATATTAATTCTATCTACTTGTTTCTCCTTTTCTTTTTCAATTTTAAATTTTGTTTTCTTAAACAGAAATACATAAAATGCCAAAGAAAAGATTTGATGAGGGACTTCTATTCATTTAGCAAAATTAAACCGTGTAGTTTTTTTTTTGTTTGTTTTTAAACACATAAAAACTATGTCAAAATGCAAATGCACTAAGCACAGTGGAGCGTTTCGCCAAAAAGGAGATAGAAAAAATACAAAATTTAAAAGGGGAACAATATAAATAAAGAACACTATCTATTTACAAATTTCTGGTTTTCTTTGAAAAAATTTTACTTCTTTCGCAATGTGGGTTGTTATATTTTTTAAAAAATGTATTTGGTAGATCGTATTTTGCTACAAAAAAATTATTTGAAATTGACATAACTTTAGACATTGTATTACAATTTTATTAAAATGAGTCTTATTTGAAAGAAGAGTTAGCCTACTTTTTATGCTTATGCATAAATGTTTGTTAGGAATTATTTTACAAGATAAAAATTTTTTATTTTTCTATGTGAACCCAAGACTTCTTGCGATTATTATAATTTTTTGTTTTTATAGACTAGATGTAAAAATGTTAAAAAGTCGACATATATAATATTCAGCCATGTGACAGAATACCATTCCGATCCATTCCGATCGGAAGTGGTTTCAATTCCGGAAGTTGCTTCTTCAGAAAACGAAAAACGAAAACTTTCTTGGTAATCAAACCACTTTGAGATTTCAAAGTGGAATTGAAAAACAATTTTCTACTGACTTCATTTGCAGTAAATATTAAAAAACTTGCATACTTTTAGGAGCGTCAAATAAATATTTGTTCATGAGCTTTCCATGTTAATAAAAAGCTCAATGTGAGCTTTGCATCTAAAAACAAGAGTAAACAAACGCCTCAAGGTATAAACACTTTATCATTGTAAAAACGAATTACAAATTAAACGGAATCTAAAGCACCAAAAATGTACTCTTTCGGAAAGACAACTACGGAACCAAAACAAGTCCGAAGGGAATCTGTGACACGGCTGATTATTTTAGGATCCATTGAATAAGGCGAAAACTATAACATGAATCATACCTTCTCATATTTCATCGAGTAACATGGGTACAAAATGCACAAAATGTACGTATAGAATGATAATCAGCGATATACATATATATATATATTTTTTCTGCTGTCCTCTAACTAAATCTTTGTTGTACAGTGTAAACATTTGCAATTTTTGCAAAAATCAGGTGACTTCACTTTATTATAATTTATAATATGACGATTTTATTTATAATTTATAAATAAAATCGTCATTTGTCGATCGCTTTTGCTGGAGTATATGTACATACCATCATTCATTTAAGGTATACGTAGCTTTATAATCCATTAATAAAAATTATAGATTTTTTTTACAATTTTTGGTTTTTTGTGAATTTTTAAAAGATAAAAAATTCAAAGAAATTTAATTATTTTGGATTGTGTACGGCTTTAATTTATTTTTTCAATTAAAATATATTTATATTTAGAGAAAAATGTGAAGCATGTAGACAAAGAATAATTTGACTGCTCGGAGGGTTGAACTTACACGTTTCGAGACCTACCGGCCTGCTTATATCATTTCATTCTTTACCGCTTACACAACACGACCAATGTCGGTAGTGTCCAGTCAAGTAGTTGAACATTATTTACCATTAATCAATTCATGCTGTCAGAGTTGTTTAGAGTTGCTTTTCAGCTTTTTCACATGACAGTTGTGGATATTCACTATTTTTCTTTATGTCGTTTGTGAAGATTCTTGTTTTTCTCTATTCTAGTATATTTTGCGATCGATAAGTACGATGACATACTAGTGTGTGAATGCGTGTTTTGTTTATTTATTTAAGCAGTATACAATCTTAGCTATGTGCCTTTAGACTTTATAAAAATTAAGTTATGAATATGTTAAATTAAAAGAAGTTTAATTATTTTGGCTTGAGTGCCAAAGTGCAACAACACAAGGTCCAGATTTAAGACTGCAAACTATTATACGCCCCTTCTATAATCTTGTCCATTTTCTCAAAAATTTGTTTGTTCTTTTAAAAATTACAGACGCACTTCCATTTTTTCCGCAATAACTCCCACTGTGCACGTTGTGGTTGTCAGTCAGTCAGTTCTTGAAAAGTGTTTGTTTGCTATTTGCTTGTTCTTCACTCTTGGTTAATTGTTGTGACCTCATAATCTAGTCAACTATGCAGAAAACAGATTTTTTTGTTTACTTCAATTTATGTATTTAAACTGCTTTGCCACTAAATATTACTGCGATTATATTTTTTCTTCTTGTATTTTTAAGTTTCTGCATTTTTATCTATCTGTTTAAAATAACACTTTTAGAAGATGAGCACAACTTAATAATTTATAATGAGTTTGTTAAAGGCAGCAGACACTACAACTAAACAGTTCTTTTATATTAAAGAAATAAACATTAAAATATAATTAATAGATTAAAACTAAAGAAAAAAACGAATACAGTTGAAAATGCAAATACAGAATACGTTTTGAAAATGCTCACCGAAACAGTTTAAGGCTATGGATAGAGCAAATTGTCCTGTTTTGTAAGAGACACACATATTTCCTTTGATTATGGGGACATTAGATGCAGACTTGTAAATATTTATTATTATAAAAATTATTCGAATAAAATTTTAATTTTGACTTAAAACAAAGAAGGAAAGTAACATTTTAGGAAAAAAAAAATTATTCGATTAAAATTGTTCGAATAAATCTTATACGAATAAAACTTATACGACTAAAACTATTCAACTAAAAATTATTCATATGAAATAATTTGAATGAAGATTATGCGAATAAAATTATAAGAATCAAAATTAGTCGAATAAAATTATTCGAATAAAAACTATTAGCATCTAGCCTCAATTGTATTACGAAGTACAAAGTTGGATGGGCAGGAAATTTATTTTTTAAATACAGGTTCCTAAATTAGTACCGTAAGTTTATAAATCAAGATCAATCAATTCCTCTAATTATAACTTTTTCATACCTACGAAGTAGGGTTAGGCAATGCTCACGTGATTCACGTTAATCTTACAAGACAATTTCGCGAAAAGTAATTGACAAGGAACATTCCAAATAAATTGTCTTGCAAGAAAAATAAATTTGTTTGTATATTAATTAAAAGTAAGATTATTCGAATAAAAAATTATTCGTAAAATTTTTAAAATATAATAAAAAATTTTCAAATTAAAGTTATTCGTCATTATACGAATAAATCTTATTCGACTGAAATTATTCGACTAAATACTATTCGCCCATAATTATTCAAATAAAAATTGTTCGACTAAAAACTATTCGAATACATCTTGTTACACTAAATCTTATACCAAAGAAATGTATTGAAATTAAATTCGAATAAAATTATTCGAATAAATTTTAGTCAGCTATAGTCTTTCAAATGGAAATTTTTGCGTATTAAATTATTTTAATAAAAATAATACGAATAAAATTATACGAGTAAAGTTATTTGAATCAAATTATTAATATTAATATAAATTAAAATAAAGATTATTCGAATAAAAGTTACTCATGAAATTTTTAATATGTATATGTATAACTAAAATTGTTAAAATTAAATTTATTCCAATAAACGTTATGATATTAAATTTTAATCGAATAAAGTTTATTAGCACAAAATTATTCGACTAAAATTATTCGTATATAATTATACGAATAAATTTTCGAATGAAAATTGTTCGTAAAAAATTATTTTAAGAAAAATTATTCGAATGAAACGTATTCAAATAAAATTATTCGTATATGTAATATTATACGAATAAATCTTATTCGACTGAAATTATTCGACTAATTACTATTCGCCCAAAATTATTCAAATAAAAATTAGTCCAGTGAAAACTATTTGTATAAACGTTGTTAAGCTAAAACTTATACGTACATAATTTATTGAAATAAAATTCGAATAAAATTATTCGAATAAATTTTAGTCATCTAAAATTGTTTAAATAAAAATTCTCCGTATTAAATTATTTGAATAAAAATAATACGAATAAAATTGTTCGAGTAAAGTTATTGGAATCAAATTCGTAGTATTAATATAAATTAAAATAAAGAATATTCGAATAAAAATTACTTATGAAATTTTTAATATATGTATAACAAAAATTGTGTGAAATAGAGTTATTCCAATAAACGTTATTAGATTAAATTTTGTTCGAATAAAATTTATTAGAACAAAATTATTCGGTCAAAATTATTCGTATATAATTGTACGAATAAATTTTTGAAATGAAAATTGTTGGTATAAAATTATTTAACTAAAAATTATTCGAATAAAATAGTGCGAATGCCAACTATTCGAATAAAATTATTTGTAGATGTAGTATTATACGAATAAATCTTATTCGAGTGAAATTATTCGACTAACAACTATTCGCCCAAAATTATTGAAATAAAAATCATTCCACTAACAACTATTCGTACAATTTATTGAAATAAATTTCGAATAAAATTGTTCGAATAAATTTTTGTTATCTAAAATTGTTCAAATGAAAATTCTTCGTGCTTAGCTATTGAATAAAAATAATTTGCAGCATACAATTATTGAAATAAAAATTATTCGAGTAAAGTTATTCGAATAAAATTTTTATTTGAATAGATTTTTGCGAAGTTTACACATAAAGCTTTGTGACCGGTAGGATAAAAACGAGCCCGCAAAGAGATTCACTATGTATCAATGTAGTTACCGGCTGGTCTTTTTAATTGCACTGTACAACACAAGAAATAATAAAAATAGCATAGACAAAAAAAAACAGAACTACAATTCTATTATTATACAATTTGTCTATGTACGCTTTTCACAATAAAAAATATTCATCGTAATAATACAATATGTTTCTCATATCAGAGCAGTTAGTAATAATTGCGAACGGTTTCTTCGATTTGAATAAGTAAACCACTAGAAGATGCACAGTAAAATTACCTTTAAGTCGTTCATATATACATTTTTATATTTCTAATTGTTTCAGAGTTATTCTAATCTCAAACAAAAATTAAGAGGGCAAACATTTTAAATGTTTAAAATTTTTCTGAAAGCTAGGTATATAAGGAATAAAATAAGCCATGAATCAATAAAATCGATGAACAAATTTCGATTTTTTTTCACAATTACGTGAAGGAATTTAATAGAAAAAAATTACGATTTTCATATAACACACACACACACACACACACACACAAAATAAAACTTTCCTGTTGTATGGAAATTGTAATTTTAAGCAATTGAGTGCCTTCACGTAATTGTAAATAAAAGTGGATTGTTAACACAATGACAGTCGTATCAAAAATATTTTTCTTACAAGCAAAAACTCCCTGCAGCTGCTTTTACAATAGCGACACCAATAGCCCGATTTATTCTAGCAAATTCTTAGTGAAGTAAGAATGCTTTTGAGAAAATTTGTACTGCCATCATAAATTTGAGAGTATTCTTAAAAATTTAAAGGAATGATCAGACGAAGCAAACATTATTAAAACTTCCAAGCAAAAACAATGGATTGATTATCTTCTAAAATATTCTAGTAAAAATTATGCTCTCTCTTTTCCAGCATGACTGACTTACTACACAGCTTTTAATATTCTTGTTTTTGAAAGATTTTTTTTTTCACAACATTTTTGCTTAAACGGAAGTTTCCTACATAATTTGCAAGAGCAAAAGCATTGTAGAACACAAAAACATAAAGATTAAAATCTATATAACTTTTTTTTATAGAAGAATAGTAAATATTAGAAGAAAAAAAAATATAATAAAAAGAACAGGTGCTTTGTTTTTTTTCGTTTAGTCGAGGAAGAGAAAGTTGTATGGAAAAGATGTTACAGTTTCAAAACGACAGACAGACAGGCAGGCAAGCATACAGAAATGCATACAATTATTTGACCTAATAAAATCTACACATACGATCATATATGCAACATGAAACTCATAATCATTGTAACAAGAAATTTAGGTGTTAGAAAGCCAAAATAATTTGCCAACTGGTTAAAACAATTTACAAAAGTTTTCAATTGGCCATGAAATTGCCAGCGAAACGCAGGATACATCATAAATGAACATGTTTATTTGGCATTTTTGTAGTTGAGATAATTTGCATAAAATAACCCAATTTTATAGTAAGAAGTTTACATTAGCCCAATTCACATGCTTATGCAAATGGTCTTGTATCGTAGCATTTGCAAAATGGTATAGTACATTTGTACTCACCACTTAACAATTGTTAGTGGTGAGTATTAATATACTATATATATCATTTTGCAAATGCAACGATGCAAGACCATTCGCACAATATTGGCCCAATTCACAATCTTGTGCAAATGGTCTTGCATCGTTGCATTTGCAAAATGGTATAGAATATTGATACCCACCACTAACTATTGTTAAGTGGTGAGTATAATATACTATACCAATTTGCAAATGCTACGATGCAAGACCATTTGCACAAGATTGTGAATTGGGCTATTGATTATTTCGAATTTATTTGCTTATGAATCCAAATTGATTCGGGAATGAATCTGGAATGAATAATATTAAAAAAAAAAACTATGAAATATTAACATCAATTTAGTTTTCAACATACACAGCAGAACATAGCAACGTTATATTCGGAAACCGCTACACTTCCATCATCAGTGCTCATGTATATTTTTGCTCATCACAACTTGTGAGCGCAACAGTCATATTAAATAAATAACACTATGCAACAAAATGAAACTTTTGTTATGACCTTTAATCACCAATATTTTTTTTTGATGTATTATGGTCGCCTAACTACAAAAGCAGTCGAAATTTAAAATTCTATGGATAATAAAAAAAAAATTTTTTTATTTGGGATTTGTCATTTTCATCATAACTTGGTAAGGGGTGGTCCAATTCAATTATAAAACAAAAACACTAAAAACTTAGAATAGAATTACCTTCAAGCCGTTCAAATAGTTTTGTTCCTATACTTAATGGTTTCGGAATTATTCAGACCGCAATGATGAAAACTATATTTTTTTATGCAAAATTGGAAAATTTTGATTTTTAAAAATTAAAAAAAAAAACGAAAATAACAAAAACTTACCATTTTTATTAACAAATCATAAAGCCACATATACACACAGAAAAACAAGAATGTAAAATCAACATGACACAATTTTGATTAGAAATCATATTAAATTTACAAGAAATAATTTGTTGTTTAAGTGTGTTGCTAAAGTATCTAATCCGTAACAAATCATGTTACAACGGATTGAAGGTAATTTTTGTCAAGTCTTTCTAGAGCTTTTTTTAAATAAAGTTGGACTACCCCTTCTCAAGTTATCAAAAATCTCAAATTTTAGAAAAAAATCTTAAATTTTAGAAAAAATCTTAAATATTAGAAAAAAATCTTAAATTTTAGAAAAAATTAAAAAATAAATTTCCCATATAAATTAAAATTTCGACTGTTTTTGTAGTAAGGGGACGATAACACATCAAAAATATATAGTGGTACTCCTTGGCATTTTTCTTGTTGCATAGTGTAATTAGCTACTTTTTTGAGCTTTTCATATTTTTATATGTTCATATGTAAGTATAAAAATTGCACCAAAAAAGTTTTATTTAATTAGAACAAAAAATCAGAAAAATGGGCATGAAGAAATACATATATACCAACGGTAATACTGGGAATTGCTGTGGTGAGATAGCAAATTAACACAATTTCAATTTCGTAGTGATTTAATTCTCGTATGCAAATTTCACGAAAAGTTTGTATATAAAAGAATTGTAATCCAAAAGTGGTGATAAGTAAAAATACGCGTTAGGACTGATGATGGAAGTGTAGCGGCTACCGAAAGTAGTGTTGCTACATACAAAATAAAATATTGGTAAACCTAATAAATTTCATTGGTTAGAATTGCACCAACCCATAAAATACAGTAATATAAACCAATAGAAGTGTAGTGTAGTCGCTAGTGTGCTAATTATTAACCGAAAGGTCGCAGATTCGATGCCTGCCAAGGCTAAAGAATAAGTATGTTTGTTTAAAGCAAAAAAATTAATTTTTTTGTTTGTAGTTTTTTTTGGTCTCGAACTTACGTTCTTTCTCACAATTCATCTCAAGTTTATAAACAAACGCCTTTACAATATCAGTCGAGACATCTTGTACATAACAGCACAAAGTAAACATAGCCATGTTGTGACTTGCTTGATTTAAATACAGTAATTTTTGTAAAATAACTATTTTCGTAATTATTATTTTAAAGTGGCAATTTTAAACACAAACATTTTTTTAAAATAAATGAATAATTTTATCCATCAAAAATAATTTTAATTTTGAACAAAAATTTTTCCTCAAATTTATATTTTACAATTCAGTAAAATGTAATGTTTTGGTCTCGAACTTGGATTATTTCTCACAATTCTTTGCATGATTATAAGCCGACCCCTTTACCATCTCAGTCAGCCAAGTCATCTGGTTAAATGACTTACAACTTCAAAAGTTATTTTAACTAATAAAAAATTTTATTTCATAAAAATTGCAATAACAATTTATATTAACAGAAATTATTATTATGAGTGTATGTTCTGCGCTATATATTGAAAATTTGAAAATTTATGTTAATATTTCCCTAGAATTCCTTGAAATATCAATCAAGCTTGATTCTTTCTGAATAAAATGTGTTTTCAAAATTGCTTTTAGATACCTGCTCATCTATAGGACAACCCCGATCATCCAATAACTGTTGTGTAGAATCGCCCAAACCATCCAAAGCTGCACAATCAACAATGCGCACTCCCATAGTACCAGGAACAATAGCACGAACGGTCAGTGTTGTAGCTTGACCTACAACAACTGAACCGGAACCATCAGGTCCGCCCAATTCAAGCCAAATGCGCACTCGTGGCGTTTGTGATGAGTGCGCATTTGTAAATTGTTGTTGCTGTTGTTGTTGTTGTAGTGTTGTCGACTGCGATGATGAGGGTGGCAAATGTGTTGTTTCCATATCATCAGTATTTAATTGTTGTTTGGATTGTGATATTTTATGCAAATAATGACTTACATTTTGCATGCGACCATGTCTGCAAAAATAATTAAAAAGAACAAACAACAGAGAAGGAAAACGATTAATAAAATAAAAAGGTGTTAGAGGCTTAAAAGCAGATTAGAAGAATTGAATGTTACACTTTAAAGGGCCTTATTCATACTAAATTATCAAATGTTTATAAAAGGTTTATGAAACAGATTTCCATAAAAAATTTGTATTATAAACCTATACTATATATACAGCCCAATTATGAGTAACAATTCCCCGGGAGTTTTTTTCCCTGTTCCCATATCTTACGTATAAATAGGCCACACAATTTTTTGTCGTACACTTTTAAGTATCTTATTGTCTACCAATATTGATGAAACATATATGGTATTTTTCTCTAGATATGCACAATATATATTTTTGCGCAAAAAAACCGGTTACAAAAACGTTTCTAAAACCGGTTACAAACAAACCCGGTTACGGATAAAGTGGTCGAATTTCGAACACTGTGCGGGATCCTAGTTATAAATAAAATCTTCACGGAAAAATTTTCTCTTTTGCCATTGCTCCTATTATAAATTGCAATTTCCCCGCGAAAAAACTCCCAGGGAAAAAAGTAAGTATTCTAAATATTAGGGAGAGGGAGAAATTCTTGCGAGTTTTTTTCCCCAAACATTTTGAAGTGAACTAATGGTAAAATTTAAAATCCAAATTGAAAAATGCTGTGAAACAAGGGTATAAGCATTTATCTAGGACAACAAGTTTAAATAAACACCGGAATGTTATATTTCTCTCTTGTTTTAGGAATTTTTATCCACCCCGTGCAAACATGCCCTTCATAAACATGAACTACTTCTGCCGTCGGAAGAAAGTTTTAAAACATACTCAATTTTGCACGCCTCCTTTAAGTTCACAATTGCCTTTTTACACACAATCATTGGGGATTTAATGCATCTGGCCCCGGCCCTGGCCCAGATTTCACTTCACTTCTTCAGCATAGAGCTCTTCCGAGAATTTCTGTGTGACTACACTGTACATTTTACTTTTTATTTATGGAAAAAACGGATATTTATAATAACATACAATCTTATTATCAGTTAAAACATGAAATTTCTATTAATTTCTATTACCGAACTCTTGCGTTAGTGCAGAATAAAATGTAAACACTAAACAGCTGATCCAGATTTTCCCCTCTCTTTTATTTGCTTATTCCCCGCTATTTTAGATTAAGAGGATTTTTCACCGGGAACAAATAAATGGGAAGAGAAAAAACTCTCCGGGAAAATTCATAATTGGGCTGATAATTTATAGAGTCGGAAGCGAATATTGTAGAAATTACAAACGGAATGACAAAACTATAATTTTTGGCAAATGTTATAAAAATGAAAATGCTAAAAACTTACCTCAAACCAATTTTATTTTTACCCTCCACACCTGCCAAAAACATTCCCATCGCTGTAAGAGGCAACTTACATTTGACAGTCTTTAAAATGTCAGAACTTTGTCTTAATTTCTCTTCCATTTGCATCATTATACGCACCGATAACTCCATAGAACCATCATGTTTAGGCTCTACCCGAACACCACAACCCGAGGTGGGTAGACGCAACGTAATATTATTTTCTAAGGTACCCTGTGCTCTACATTCATGGGGAAAATCTTTGGCATACAAAAGACCATGAAAAGGGCGATTAAGTTCAACACGCATTTCAAACATTTCTCGCGTACAATTGGTAAAGACTTTGGCAATTTTAAAACGTTTTTTTGTTATTTTATTTGTTTCCTTTTTGGACACATTCGATATATCCGCTGCTTCCAAAGGGATTTCATTAAATTCCTCATTAAGTTTGTATTTTCTTAGTGACTCCTCTACTAAGGGTGCTGTGGTAAGGAGAGTGGCTTCTGATGCCGATACTAACGGTTGGGGTAAATCGGTAACCATTACGGTTTGTGTTAAGGTCGGCAAGAAAACAGTGCTGGAGAAAATTAGGTATAATAAACAGGTTGCAGGCATTTTTGTATTTTTTTGTTTGTTGGCAAGTATTTTTAATTAGTTTAACGTTTATGTGTATAATAATGTTGGCATATGATTTTTTATGCTTTTGTTTGTTGTCATGTAACTGTTTGTTAAGCCCGCGTTCTTTGAATTTGTTTTTATATTGTTGTCTTGTATTTTCTTTACTTCAATTTCTAGACTTTTTTTTTATTATTATTCAACCATCCATATATTTAATAATTTTTTTGCTTGACTGGTTTTTTTGTGAACAGGATTTTTTAATAGAAAATTTTTTTTTTAAAATATATTTTCTTCGCTTAATGTCATCAGCTGCCGTTGATTTGTGGTTAATCGCTAAAAACACTTGTGCTGTCGGTGTAATAATTACATCTGTAAATAGAAAATTTTTCATTATTAACAAACTTATTTGAGAGAAATTATCTTGAAGTGTGAGTTATTGAGAAATTAAAAAAATTCTTAAAATGATATCAGGTATTATGAACTTTTTACTCGAACTGTATGGTTTTTAGCTCAAAGACTCAATTTAATTAAATTACTTTTATTAGAAAGAAATTCTCAATCCTTTAACAATTGAAAAGACAAAGAAAGTTTTTGACTGTACGGAAGGTTGAACTGACATCATGATGTTTCGAGACCAACAACACAATGTGAACAATTTCACGAGAAGGCGGTCACACTCACAATATTATCATAGTAACGGAATGTACTTCATTCCAGAAGTATTCCGTACAGTCATTTTTAAATGAATAAACATTTAAAATTCTAAGTAAACTTATTTTTAACTGATTCTAGTATTCAATAAAAAAAAAAAAAAACTAACGAGCCTTTTCACAATGTACGATTAAGAGTTAACGAGGACTTTAATGACAAGTTTTATGTATGTCGAACTTGCCCTTAAAGTTCACGTTAACTTTTAATCATACATTGTGAAAACGGCCGTAACTTCAATATTGTCCGTTGTTTTTATTATAAGTACTAAAAAAGTACATGCCTAAAAATAACACACACACACACAAACACTTAAAATATTCTGTACGTAAAATTAACCAAAATTGTAATTTAAAATATATGAATATTCATTTTAAATCAGTTGTGTAGTGGATAAATCAGTAGTGTAGTGAATAGACTAGCATTAACCGGGAGGTCACATGTTCAATTTCAGCCAATGTGCATGTGCATGTGTTTTGTTTTTAATTTTTAATATTAAATGCAATAATAATTACTAAGTTTATGTTCACTTCGTGCTGCTGGCTTCCATACTATGCTTTAGCCGAGTGGTTGGCACGTTGGATTTTAAACCTGAAGGAGCTTTGTTCGATTCCCAGTGACAATTAAAATAACAAACAGTGAGTAAGAATATAAAATGAATAAAATAATAATTAAAGATACGAAATAATGTGTTTAACATTTAAAAATAAAGAAAAAATCATTTATTTGTATGGAATTCTTGGGGTTGATTATTTAACAGTAAAACCAGCAGAAACAAGGGAAAACATCTTTTATTTTTACGGAAAACGCGACTAGTTCTTGTGTCGCTTAAATCGATCCAAGCAAAAAAAAGAATCATTTATTTTTTACGGTTTTAAGTCTGTTGATTTTTAACATTTAAAATTTAATAAACTTTTTGTTACACTTAGGCCGAGGCCACACGGGTATTTTTAAAACGTGGCGTTTCTGCTTTTTATATTAAATTTGAAAGTTCTCAATTTTTTAAAACTTCAAACTTAATATAAAAACAGAAACGCCGCGTTTTAAGAACGCCCGTAGACCGGTTTTTAATTGAATTTTAATTTATTTTATATAACAATTTCATTTGGTTTTACTTACAGAATATTTTGAGTGCGGAAATCTATAAATTTTTATTAGATTGGATTTTTGATACGCAATAACATCTGTTTTACACTATCTCAAAAGCCGTTCGACTTCTGTAGAAAATGCAACCCTGATCTAATGAGTTTATGGAAAGTTTTAAAAAAGCAGTATTTTTAACGGCCGAAACTTTTGAATAAGAACTTGGCGGATCTGACTTCTTTTTACGGTTCCGTACACCAAACGTGTAAAGAAACCCTATTGTTTTCGCTACGATGTCCGTCTGTCTGTCTATGTCTCTCTGTATTATTTTTCAGAAATTTGATAGGTGAAACAAGAGAAGCAAATGCAAGTATTGTAAAACTGTCATAAATATAATCTCGTTTTTGGAAAAATTCATACTTTCTTAATGTGGAAAATCAACAGCATGCATTACGGACACGCTATTTTGTATGAAGAGAGTATAAACAGTATTTTCGATTTCCCTTTTTAACACATAATGGACATTCTTACATTAAAAAAACTTTTATTATAATATATTATATTATGCTAAAGCAGCTTATATTTTCAAATTCATGCGTTTATTTTATGAAAAAAGCATTTGAAATGAGAATCACCCTTGTATGTTTGTATGTATGAATGTTTGTTTTTTACTGCAAAAAAAAAACTTCTGATTAAACGCACATTAATGTTAATATTACTTAATATATAAAAACGTAGTTTTTGTTTTAAAGTTTTATTTGTTTTTAATTAAACGTATTCAAATGCAATTAAACCTTGGCGATTTGCTTTTGTTTAACCACTCTAACAAAGATGGATTACAAATTATTTTAATCTTTACAATCAAAAATAAAGTTGAAACATTTTGACCATAATGATATTAAAAACCATTAAATAGAAGACGGCCATAATAATGATGAGGTGTTTTTTAACAAGCCTACACGATGATCTTGTATAATCACTGGATTTTAGCTTCTTTTAATAAGAAATAAGTACAAAGAGAAATATTTAATAAGATTTTATAAAATCTTTAATTAATGTTTAATGTTGGTACAACGTTTATGAGCTTAAATTGCAAGAGGAAATTATAGCAAATAAATAGCTAAAACATTATACTCGTAAGGTGTTAAGCGATTATTCGAATAAGAAAGGAATACGAGTAGTATTGTATTAGTTTTGTAAATTTTAAATTAAGTTATGAGTTTTATCCAAAGTTATTTAATTAGTTTGGCTTAAGTTCATTTTTAATTAAATCTTTCGATCAAATTATTTTTTATTTAAGAAAGAAATTCTAAAGCATGTAAATATTGAACATTCAAAGAAAAATTTGGCTGTACGGAAGGTTGAACTGACAGCTGTTTCGTGACCACCAAAGTCTACTCATCAGAGTCCTTTACCCACACTACCACTGACAGTGGCAACAACACTGTAGCGAAAATCTTACTAATATTAGTAAGCTCAATTAACACACTGTCGCCATCTTGTGGCGAGTCGCACCTTATTGAACTTTGTCTAAATGTTCGGAACTTCACTAACTGTCTTTTCTTAGCATGTTCAAATATTTTAAGCTTTTTCCATTTCAGTCTTACCAGCGTGGAATATCGTCGATATTCTCAATGCTGGGATTTTATTGAATGTTTATTTTGCCCAAGTTTTTGGAACAGTACACATTCATGTTTAGCTAAGTGCCTTTAGAGTTTTAATAATTGAGTTATGAATTTTTAGTCGAACTGTATGGTTTTTATCCAAAGTTCCAAAAACTTGGGCAAAATAAACATTCAATAAAATCCCAACATTGAGAATATCGACGATATTCCACGCTGGTAAGACTGAAATGGAAAAAGCTTAAAATAGTTGAACATGCTAAGAAAAGACAGTTAGTGAAGTTCCGAACATTTAGACAAAGTTCAATAAGGTGCGACTCGCCACAAGATGGCGACAGTGTGTTAATTGAGCTTACTAATATCAGTAAGATTTTCGCTACAGTGTTGTTGCCACTGTCAGTGGTAGTGTGGGTAAGGGACTCTGATGAGTAGACTTGGTGGTCAGGAAACAGCTGTCAGTTCAACCTTCCGTACATCTAAATTTTTCTTTGAATATTCAATATTTACATGCTTTAGAATTTCTTTCTTAAATAAAAAATAATTTGATCGAAAGATTAAATTAAAATGAACTTAAGCCAAACTAATTTAATAACTTTGGATAAAAGCCTTACAGTTCGACTAAAAATTCATAACTCAATTATGAGTTTTAGTCGAACTGTATGGGTTTATATCCAAAGAAATTTCATTATTTTGGCTTGCGTTCGGCTTTAATTTAATTTTTAAATTAAATTATATATTTATTTAGAGATAAATAAATGTGAAGCATGTGGACAAAGAAAACTTTGGCTGCACGGAGGGTTGAACTGACGTTTCGATAGCTCTCACTAATCTTTTCAGAGTTATTTTCCACGAAGACCACTCGACCAAAGTCGGTGGTTTGCAGTCAAGAGTTGAATATCATTTACTATTAATCAATTCATACTGTCACTCTTAGACTAGGCGGCAAAATTACAAAATTCGTAAGAGTTTTATATATCATGAATATGAATTTTCGGGGTTGGACTATAAGGAATATGGAAATTTTGTAAGAAGACTCAAATAAATTTTTGTAAGATTTTTGAAACGTTATTTTACTTTCAAAAATGTAAACTGATTTTTAGAAAAAGTAGTTTAAAAAAGTTGTTCGAATATTCGCAAAAACTGTTCGAATATTTTTTTATTCTAAATTGAAAAATTTGTTTAATCGAACAAAAACGAAAAAAGTTGTTCGAATATTTGAATAATTTTTATTCGAATGACAACACTAGTTGCATACGAATATCATATATTTTATAGTTTTGGCGAATTGTCTTTGTTTTTGGTGACTTTTTTATTTTAGCGTACTTTTTCGTTTTAGGCTCTTTGGTTTTATTGAGTTTTTTTCGTTTTTTGCGTTTTTTTTTAGTTTTGCCAATTTTTGGTGTTTTGTTGCTTTTTGTGTTTAGTCGATTTTTTGTTTTAACGATTTTTTCGTCTTCTTAAGATTTTTTTATTTTAAGCGATTTAAGAAATTTTTTTTTTTAAATTTGGCAACTTTTATCGTTTTGGTGCTTTTTCCGTTTCCGGGCTTTTTTCATTTTGGCTTTTTTTTTTGTTTGGCTATTTTTTTTAATTTTAAAGTTCTTTACTTTTAACGTTTTTTCAACGATTTTCGGGTCTTGAGCTTTTTTTCGTTTAAGCGATTTTTTTCCATTTAGGAGATTTATTTTTTTCTTTTGACAACTTTTTTATTTTTGATTTTTCTACTTTAAGCGTTTATTTCTTTTTATCGATATTTTTTTGCAATTTTTTTAGTTTTGGCGACCTTTTTTCGTTTTGGTGCGATTTTGTTTAATTTTGGCGTTTTTTTCGATTTGGCTTTTTTTAATTTTGGTAATTTTTTGTTGTTTTGGCGATTTTTTTTTCGTTTTGGTGATTTAATTTTCGGCTTGTTTCTTGCAAGGATTGAAGGAAAATGGTATCCCCTTTAATAATTAACTTTGTTTCTTTCAAGTGTCTAATTCAAGTGTGTAATTATTCACAAGATACAGCTTAATTTCAAAATTTTATTACCTGATAGAACACCCTTTAAATTTTAGTTTTTTTTGTTTCTCAGCATTCGTTACTTTAGAATGCTGCACTAGCTGCGAAACTTTCAAGAATTTGCCTGTTATGGATTCCAAGATACAGCTAATTATTAAAACTATATAGTCCAAATTGCATTAAATGATAGAATACCCTTTAGTTTTTTTTGTTTTTAGCATTCGTTACTTTTGCCTTTAAAATGCTGCGCTGGATGAGAAAATTTTAAGCGTTTGCCTTTTACGGTTTCCAAGCTACAGCTAATTATCGAAATTACATTAACTGCTAGAATACCCTTTAATTTATATTTTGCTAAAATTTTAGTATTTATTGTTATAGTTTGTGTAACTTTAAGCTAACTTTGAAAATGTCAAGTGCCTGTCTATATATCAAGATTCTGTATAGTGCATTAACAAATTTCAACATATTTCGTTGCTCGCCTTAGAACACCCTTTAATTTTAAACTTCCATAAACTTTTAGTATTTGTTGTTGTAACGGCCATAGTTACACATATTCTGTGAAAATTTCAGGTCAGTATCTCTTACCGTTCTCGAGATAGAAGCCTGTGGCAGATGGACGGGCAGATACAGAGACAGACAGACAGACGGAGGGAGGGCGTAGCGAAAACAGTTTGGTATACGCTACCCTAAAAATAATATAAAATCAGCTTGAAGGCAATTTTATTAAAAAGTTTTAGTTTATTTGTAATAAAAAAAATGACGGATACGGTTGGCCTTGCAGACCATCTCTGGAACTTCCCGCTAGTTTCAAGCTCAAAGCGCTGGAAAATCCATTTATTTATGCCACTAATTGTTGAAACAAGCTGCTAACGAATTCAGCAAATTATGTGATTTATTAAAATAAACTAAAAATAAAACAAAAATGACACAGAAAATAGCAGAATGTAAATGTATTTCAGCATTAGTTCACCGTTTAATTAAAAATGCAAATGTGCTAAAAAGTTTTTTTAATATTAAAATAAATGGTTATTTAACACTTAATCACTAATCCACAAGAATTGTACAACACTGGTTGTTATTATTGTTGTTGTTATTGTGCATCTGTAAACATAAACAAACAGCGCTGCTGATTGTTTATGATGCCAACATATAATTTATTTATTTCTATGCTTTTATTATGTTATTGATCATTAAGTAGTTATTTCAGTTTATGATTTTTAATGATGATACAAGAAAATGGTAATCTTAACAATGATCATTCATGATCATTGTGCAATTCTTAATATTATACTTTTAATTAAACTTCCTTAGCTTGTGTAAGGCTAATTATCCATTTTTAAAACTCACCAAGTTTTTACTTGCCTACAATAGACGGCGGACGGCATGACAAATTTGTGTCTAATAAATTTTATGGCTTTATGTGTGCTTAAAGCCGATTTTAACAATCTTTAACGAGTTACTGAAGTTCATGATTTTTATGATGATAATTGTGGCCTTAGCAATGATCATGATCATGATACTAAATATATCGGTATTTTTCATGAATAAGCAAGTCTTGAGATAATAAAAACAATGAATGGCGCGGCGCATAAACTTTGATGAAACCACTTAACAGCAAAGAAAAAATATTTTAAAATTCTGTAAAACACGTTTTTTTTAAGTTATGACGACCTTGCAGCAAATAATCATTACAGTAAGGAAATTTTTAAATATCCTAATAAATTTTATTAGACTGCACTATGGCCAAATGTTAAAATTTTGCGGCAAAAAGAAAATTTCAAACATTAGAGTTTTAAATTTTCTTTTATAGAGTTCAATTCCCAATATATTGGGAAGTAAAAATTTAAAACAGATTAGGACAGTTGGTAGCCCTGTTTATGTATACAAAGCTGCTAATGTTCAGCTTTTTAGGGTTCCGTACACCAAAAGTTTAAAGGCACCCTATTGTGTTCGCTACGATGTCCGTCTGCCTGTCTGTCTGTCTGTCTGTCCGTCTATCTGTCTGTCCGTCTGTGTGTCTGTCACAGGCTGATTTCTAGGGAACCTTAAGAGCTATGGACGGAATATGTAAAACTTTGGCCGCTAAAACAACAAATATACGACAGTTAAAAATTAAAGGGTGTTCTACAGCGAGCAACGAAACGTATTAAAATACCTATGTAATATGCAGACAATTTAAATTTTCAAAGTCAGTGTTAATTGGTGTAGATTCTACAGACTACTACACCAATTAACACTGATATTTAAAACAATGAAAATTAAAGGGTGTTCTGTCATTTAATATAATTTTGACTATGTAATTTAGCCAATTTGCTGTATTTTGGAAACCGTAAGAGGCAAAGTCTTGAAATTTTAAAAAACGTTAATACTAAAAAATTCCAAAATTAAAAAAACATGTCAAAACGAAAAATCGCTATAAAGAAAAAGCGCTTAAAGGAAAAAAGCACCAAGCTGTACCTTCGCAACCAAACCTTCTCAACCATAATAATTGAACACTTGAAACAAACAAAATGAATTAATGGGTAAATTAATTATTAAAGGGTATTCCAATAAGTAATGCAAGCAAATTGTCAAAACAAAAAAAATCGCAAAAAAACCCCAAAACTAAAGAAAATCTCAAAATTAAAAAAATTCCAAATCAAAAAAAAATCGCTAAAAATGGAAAAGCGCTGAAAGGAAAAGAAAGAAAAAAGAAAACACAAAAAATCGCTAAAATGCAAAAAATCGCCAAAGCTAAACAAATCAGCAAAAGCTATATATCGCCTAAAAACGAAAAAAAAAATCGCAAAAAAAGAAAAAAAAATGACAAAACAAAAATCGCCAACACAAGAATAATCGCCAAACAGAAAAAAGCGCCGACTAAAAAAAAGAAGAAAAAAACGTCACAACAAAAAAATTCCCAACACAAAAATAATCGCTAAACCGAAAAAAGCGCTGACTAAAAAAATCGGCAAAACAAAAAATATCGTCAAGACCCGAAGCAATCGTCAAAACGAAAAAAAATCGCCAAAGCTAACAAAAATCGGCAAAACGAGAAAAATAGTCAAAACGAAAAATCGCCAAAACGAAAAAAAATCAAAACTGATAAAAATCGTAAAAAATCAAAAAAATTGCACAAAAAAAAATCGTCCAAAAACAAAAACATATCACCGAAAACGAAAAAAAGCTATAAAAAAATCGGCTAAACCAAAAAAAATCGCGAAAACTAAAATTATCGTCAAAAAGAAAAAATGGAAAAAAGAGAAAATCGCCAAAAACGAAAAAGTTCGCCAAACGAAAAAAAACTCGCGCTAAAATTATAAAGTTAAAGAAACAAAATTTTAATCGCCAAAGGGGCTATTCACATATTATGTAACGCTATTTTCGGAGTTTTTTTTTTTTATTAGTTTAGATATCGTTTTGTTCTTAAAAGTACCAAAGTTTATCCGAATATTCCCCCATTAAAATCCTTCCTGACCATATTATAAATTTCTTAATATCAGCTTGTATGTGACGTAACATAGCGTCTTTACGAGCCATTGATTTGTCTTGACAAAAGTCAAAGTCGATATAAAAAAATAGCACTAACATTATATTGATGTTTTTATGTATGAAGTTTGACAAATGTTAGAAAAAAAGGAACCTGTGTTTTAAATTTTATAAAAATTGGCTTAATAGTTTTGTATGTGAGCCTTGTTGGTACATTTTCTGTCCCTCTTGAAATAACCACAAATTTTCTAAAATAATTTTCTATTGATGGGAAGGAAGGAGCTCAATTAAAAAAGTATATATATATTATTCATTCATTATATCAAAATGTACACATAAAATAGTTGTATCGAAAAAGTACCAAAAAGAAATTCGAATTACAAGAAATTACCAAAACATATTTCATATATTTCTAAGTTTATTAAGTTATCAGAAAGTACTAATATTATAGTTTTTTTTAGTATTTTTCACTCTCTAAATGTAGAAATGTCTGTTCACTTATTTTTCGATTTAATTATAATGTATTTTGAACTTTACGTTTATCTTAGCTAGATTCAGTTTTTATTCCTTTTTATCCCCTTAGCATTCAAATTTCTAAAAGTTCCTTCTTAATTGACCTACAAATCGGGAGAGCAGCATACCTATTAAGTTCTATCAAGTCTCTACCTGTAGTCATTTGGGTAACGTTGTCGTCGTTTGTTGTGCTTCGACATATAACAGTTTTGCAGATATTAAAGTTTGATTTTTTTCATCATACATGAAAAGTGGGTTTCTTACATATACTCGTACATACTTATATACATTTTTTATAAAAATTTCTTTCTAAATTTTAAATTTTGCGAATTCATTAACATGAACATAAAACTTCCTTAACGTGTTAATTACACATTAATTTTAGCGAAGTTTTGCTTGCTTACATTAAATGGCATGACAAAATTTTGTTTAAAACCATTTATTTTTTATGTTTCAAGTAAATTTTGGATTCAAATTAATATTAAACAGCAGCAGCAGCAGCAGGGCTACCACCCATATTGTGTTTTGTGTTTGTTGCTCTTTATTTAGTAGTAATATTTGGGTCAACTATATCTTTACTTTAATAAGCCAAGCTAATTTACATGATATTATGTTAATTATTGTGCAATAATATTAAAATATTCACATTAAAGAAAAATTAAAAAGAAAAAACGAATGTCAACTAATACAATAACTTCAATGCAATAAAATATTTACCAATTTTTTGTGTCTTTGGCCAGTTTTTTCCAAACATTTTAAACCGAAATAAAGTTAAAAAAAAATATTAAGGGATGTGTTATGTAAATTAACGTTTAATGTTTAAATAAAGAAAGCATATCTACTCGTACCTAGAAGTAAGTTAAAGTAATTGATTTGCTTAACAAGGAAATTTTTTCAAAAATAAACATGAAATTAGAAAAGAAATTTTCCAAATTTAAAGAAAAGATTTAAGAAACAAACCTTAGCAGAGCTGTATTAATGTAAATACGAAAGACTTAAGACACAAACATCAGTTGTTTATTCTGTTTTTTTTTACCTTTTGCCGTTACAATCCGAACTATCTGCTGCCATTTAATAGGAACTTTTACGAAAAGTGATTTTGTGGAATAGCTAATTTTTTGGTAAAGGGTTCCGTACACCAAAACTGTAAGGGACCCCTATTGTTTTCGCTATGCTCTCCGTCTCTCTCTGTCTGTCAGTCAGTCTGTCTGTCATAGGCTGTTTTCTCGAGAACCGTAAGAGCTACGGCTCTAAAATTTACACAAAATATGTAAAACTTTGGCCGCTACAAATATATGGCAGTTAAAAATTATATGGTTTTCTAAAGCGAGCAACGAAACATGTTGAAATACTAATGTAATATACAGACACATATATATAGACACTTTCAATTTTCAAAGTTTGTGTATATTATACAGACTACGCTAATTAACACTGATATTTCAAACAATAAAAATTAAAGGGTATTCTAACAGTTAATGTAATTTTTACTATGCAATTTAGACAATTTGCTGTGTCTTTGAAACCGTAAGAGGAAAAGTCTTGAAATTTTAAAAAGCTTTAAAGCTAAGAAATTTCAAAATTAAAAAATGCCAAAACGAAAAATCGCCAAAATGAAAAAAAAAACGCTTAAAGAAAAAAAGCACAAAAAGCGAAAAATCGCTAAAACGCAATATACCAATAAAGCTAAAAAGATCGCAAAAGAACTAAAAAAAATCGTCAAAACGAAAAATGCGCCAAAAATAAAAAAATCGCTAAAACTAAAAATATCGTCAAAAAACGAAAAAACGTTAAACAAAAATAAATTGCAAAAACCGAAAAAATCGCTAAAAACGAAAAAAGTGCCAAAAGTAAAAAAAATGCTAAGACTAAAAAATCTCCAAAAACCGAAAAAATTTTTAAAAACAAAAAAAAATCGCTTAAACTAAAAATATCGTAAAAAATAAAAAAAAACGCAAAAACGAGAAAAAATCGCACAAATCAAAAAAAGCTCCAAAACTAAAAAAGGGAAAAATAAAAAAAATTCCAAAAACCGAAAAAAGTTGTTAAACGAAAAAAGTCACTGAAACTAAAAAATCGCTATATGAAAAAAAATCGCTTAAAAACAAAAATATCGCTAAAAAATCGTTAAAACTAACAATATCGTCAAAAAAAATAATAAACGAAAAAATCACGCTAAAATTAAAGTAAAAAAAATAATCGCCAAATGGAAAAATGGGATATACGTATGTATATCGACGCCTTAGCGCCAAATGATCGTAAGCGACAAAAATTAAATATTTCACGAGAGGGGTTTTTATTGCATTTAAACATGATTTATATTTATAAGCTGTCGCTTACGATTAAATTGCACAGCCTGTATTTCAAAAGTTATAAACAAATTGGACATTTTAAAGATTTTAAGTCGTGGGTAGGCTCATACAATTTTGATTTCATTAAAAAAATTAGTTAGATATGGTATTCGTATGAAACCCTTCGTGTGAGAGTCAACGTCACCCTGTACTGAATTTATTTTGAAAAGGTACCTTTTTGAAAAGGAACTTTTTTTGAAAAGGAACTTTTTTTTTGAAAAGGAACTTTTTTTTGAAAAGGAAATTTTTTTCAAAAGATACTTGTTTGAAAGGTACTTTTCTTTGAATAGGTACTTTTTTTGAAAAAGTACTTGTTTTTGGAAAGCTACTTTTGTGAAAAGATACTCTTCTTTGAAAAGATACTTTTCTTTGAAAAGATACTTTTCTTTGAAAAGATACTTTTCTTTGAAAAGATACTTTTCTTTGAAAATATACTTTTCTTTGAAAAGATACTTTTCTCTGAAAAGATACTTTTCTTTGAAAAGATAATTTTCATTGAAAAGATACTTTTCTTTGAAAAGATACCTTTCTTTGAAAAGATACTTTTCTTTGAAAAAATACTTTTCTTTGAAAAGATACTTTTCTTTGAAAAGATACTTTTCTTTGCAAAGATACTTTTCTTTGAAAAGATAATTTTCTTTGAAAAGGTTGTTTGAAATGGTACTTTACTTTGAAAATATAATTTTCTTTGTACAGGTACGCTTTTGTACATTTTTTTTTTGTTGGAAATGGTACTTTTTTAACAAGATATAAAGATACAAGTAACAAAGATAATGTTTGGAAAAGCAAGTTTATATGAAAAGTTTCTTTTCGAAAGCAAAACAACTTTTTGAAAATTACTTTTTTAGACAGGTACTTTTTAGAACAGGCAATTTTAGAACAAGTTACCTTTTGGCAATTGCATTTCCTTTAAAGTTTTTTTTTTTGTAAGTGCTTTTTGAAGTTACTAACTGGGTAATGTAAACTGAGAAGTTGAAAATCTTTTTTCTTTGTAGGAAATTTTTCTGATTTTAAATAAATTGGTATAACAAGTTAGCTTGAAGCTAGTATTCGAAAAAAGCCATATCTAACGTTCATGGTACTTTTGATTGTTAGTTGCTTTATATTAAGGCTAGATTGTAAACTTTTACTATGCAGCTTGACTTCAAAGTAAAATAGTGTAAATTTAACAGTAGTTGTGTATTGGGTACTTAAAAGATAGTTCGTTATAAGCCAAAGTGCGCTATAACCGAAGTTCGTAACATTTTCTATGAACTATTTGAGGCAAAATGTTAGAACCGGAGAAGTTGTTCATTATAAATTGTAATTTTCTGTAACCGGTGTATATCATAAGCGAACTGTTCTGTATTTATCTGAAATTTATTATTTCGGCTTTTTAGTTCATTATTTTAATTAATGCAAATTCAAATTATTATTAAGAGTGGAATTTTGAAATATTCTATTGTATTTATTTCTTTTATCAAAGTTTTCTGTGCCATAACTTTAAAGTCACACCTTCAATTATATCGTCACTTAAGAGTTTTTAGTCTTAAGATAATCTATAATATCTTTTATATTTGCTGTTAATTAAATCAATACATATGGAATTATTTATCTCACTAAAAATCTTTTTATTTGTTTATTTATTTTCCAATAAAAAACTTAAGCAAGCTGCAATACAATATTTGTTTACCGAATCAATCGAAGATGATCAATGCAATCTACATTTTAATAAAAGCAAATATTTTAAATTATCTAATATGAGTGTTTACGACAGTTACAGGTTGTAAAATATTTCAAAATATGTGGACTATATCAGTTTGACCTTGTTGTATCCCAAAAATATATAAAACTACAGTTTTACTCAAAGTCACAGTATCGTAAAATTCATAAACATTGTCAATCTTTAACGGGTCATACAAATTACTCGTATTTCAGATTTTCTTTCATTCCTCTTCTTTACTCTGTTATTTAGATGAACGAAGAATAAGCAATAGCAATGAATTTACACTCGAAAAAAAAATTTACATATATCGGATATTTATAGTTTCTTTAAGGAAGAGCAAAAATCTCAAAAATTTCGAAGTTGTATATTAATATATTTTTCGAACTTGTGCCAAATGTGTTTAAAATTCACCAAACGACAACACTTACAAAAAACTCAAAGTTGAACTTTGGAAATCGAAAATTTTGGAATGATCGATATTTTAAAATAAATTTTGAACATGCACCAACTGTGTTGAAAGTTCACCAAATACTTATCCACTAAAAAGACAAAGATCTAAAAAAAAAAAATCAAAGTTGAAGGGACAAAATCGAACTCAGCAAATACCCTATAATTTCACTAAAAATTACTCAAATCTCAATTAATGCAAAGTTGAAGCAGGAAAAGTGTTTTCGAACATGCACCAAATACGTTTTTAATTCTCCAAATACATATAGTTTTATTAAAATGAGGCGAAAACCGTATCAAATTCGAAGTTGAACGAAGAAAATCGAAAATTTTACGAATTTTTGGTATTTTTGGTGTCTTAAAATATTTTCGAACATGCACCAAAAATATTTCAAATTCACCAAATACTTATGAATCCCCTAAAAGCAGACAATTGTCGAAACAATCGAAGTTGAACTAATAAAATCGAAAATTTTTCGTATTTTCGAAATATTAATATATATTCGAACATGCCCTAAATGTATTTAAAACTCACCATATACTTTAAAATCTTCTGAAAAAAGATTAAAATTCAACAAAAAATTCGAAGTTGAACCGACAAAATCGAAAATTTTTGAGGAATTTTCGGTGTTTTAAAACATTTTCGAACATGCACTAAGACTATTTAAATTTCAACAAATACTTATAAATCCACTCAAAAAAAAAACACAAAACAATCGAAGTTGTTATTTTCGGTATTTTCGGTATGTTGAAACATATTCGCACATGTACAAAATGTGTTTTTTTTTTAAATTTACCAACTACATTCTTATAATTTACATACTAAGGATAGACAAAAAAAAGTCTGCAAAATCCAAGTTGAATCGAGAAAATCGAAAATTTTTCGCATGTTCGATATGTTAAAATATATTCGAGTATGCACCGAATGTATTTCAACTTCATCAAATATGTATGTACTTATAATTATACAAAAGAAATAAAAAAATCTCAATAAGTTGAGTCGAGAAAATCGAAATATTTTACGATTTTCGGTGTTTTAAAACGTTTTCGCTAAATAACGAAAAACATCTTAAAACATTCGAAGTTGAAGCGTGCAAATCGAACATTTTCGATACGTTCGATATATTAAAATAATTTCGAACATGGACCAAATGCGTTTAATATTCACCAAATACTTATAATTTCACTAAAAATTCGAAGTTGGACCGTGAAAATTGAAAATCGAAATTGTATTTCCTTTTTATCAGCAGAGAGATATCGTACAAATAAGAGGAGCGTATTGACTCTGTAAAACCCAGCTTTGGCGTAATACAACAATCCAAGGATCCCCTAAATTAATTGAAATATCTCAAATTTTAGTTCAATATTTTTTTTTCAGTGTAGTTGACCAACTTAAATGTGCATGCTTTTATGAGATTTTCATTATACTTGAAGCACAAAATCAATTGAGTTTGAAATAGAAAATAAAACAATAACTATAAATCTAGTTTATCGACTTGTATTTGTATTGACTGTTTGGACAATTTATTTGTTTGACCAGTTTGCAGATGATAATCATGATGACAATATTGGTGTGCAGAAGATGTGTGAATGTTAAAATTTCAAAATACATTCACATAAATAAATTGATTGTGAAAATATATTGTGACATCAATCAATCTCAATAGCAAATATTAATATTTGGGTAACTACAGGGGTCATCATAAGTGTGAATGAATTAACACATTATCGATATAGCCGATTTAATTATTAAAATGGTGCTCAAAAATGTGGGAGAAGGATTAAGGGTAAAATAGAACAACAAATAGAACAACTATATATGTATATGAAAACCGCAGGCATTTTTGGTGGTCGAATGTCCCATTTTGGGAGGGAGAGCACCTCACGGCAAAAATTTCATTTTGTTGCATAGTGTTATTTAATGTAATTACAAAACAAATCAATTGCATTTAAAAATCTTTTTTTTAGGTTTCGCTGCGCTATTCGTCCGTCTGTCACAGGCTTCTATATCGAGAACAGTAAGAGGTATGAGCCTGATATTTTCACATAACCCTACGTCTATACCTGATATATTTTCATCATGACAAAAGTCAAACTTTATATTGAAAAATAATTTGTATTATGCGAGCTGTTTTTCCTATATGGAATTTAACATTTGTCATGATAAAAATATATCAGGTATAGACGTGGGGTTATATGTGTGAATGTCGCTACAACAACAAATACTAAAGGTTCAAATTAAAGGGTATTCTCAAGCGAGCAGCGAAACTTATCGAAATCCCTAATGTAATACACAGATACTTGATATAAACACTTGAGTGTATTATTATATAGACTACACCTATAAATTCTGAAATTTAAACAAAATAAAAATTAGAGGGTATTCTATCAGTTAATGTAATTTTGACTATGTAAGTTAGACAATTAGCTGTATCTTGCAAGCTTTAAGAGACAAGCTCTTGAAAATTTCACAGCTAGTGCAGCATTTTGAAGGCAAGAGTAATGAATGCTAAAAAAAAACAAACAAACTAAAAATTAAAGGGCATTCTATTAGGTAATGGAAGTTTGGAATTAAGCCGTATCTTGTACCGTAATAATTATACTCTTGAAATAAGCAAAATTAACAATTAATTGATCAATTAACCCTTTCGGTACAAGTTTTCCAATTCAGGCATTAAAAATCCAATTTTGTTACTATTCGGGCTTAAATATTTTTAATAAATTTAAATTTTTTTATTTTTTCCAAAAAGTTGACTCCAAAGTGGTTTTTTAGAATGATGCCATATGGATACATTTGTACTCAATGGAGTATAAAAAACACATGGGCGAACAAAACTAAATGGAATTGGAGGATGAGGTGGTCCTATATTTTTATCTATGGTGGGCTTAATTAACGGTCTGAGTTGAAACGAGCCATTTTCCAACTTTCCAAGTTGATCAAAAGAGGAATTCTCTGAGGGATGAGTCCATTATTTTATGGAACGACCCAAGAAGGGGGAAATACGAGGAATTGCATTTTTTAAACAGGGCGATCTCTTACTATTATCTATAGTTATATTTTATTTGGAACTAGTAACCCCAAAATTTTCAAATTGTGGGAAATTTTGCCTCTTTGAAAGATAGTCCATTTTTTAGAAAAGTGAAAACGCACTTAGGGTGAAAATTTTGTAGAACAAATTACTGATTATTATTTCTAGGGCCAATTGACAGTTTTATTTTCAAATATGAATCGGTAAAGCATGAAAATTAAAATGACTTTGATCTAGTGGTGTATACAGAGTTACAATAAAAACTTTACCACATCATAGGTTTGTATCCATATGGATACATGCATAATTAAAAAAATCGTCGGTGCTTTTTTAATTGTTTAAACAAAAAAATTGTTATGCAGAATATTAAATTAAAGTCTTTTTAACTTATTTCAGTTAATTTTATTCAAAAAAAGTCAATATGTTTGTTTTATAAGTAAAATAAAAAACTCTGTTTTGACCAAAAATAAAATATTTAAAACATGCTTTTTTAAATACGTATTTTTTTAAGAAAATAAAACCAAAACATTTTCCAAAAGTGACTTAAATTAAGAAATAAGACCTGGAAATTCTATAATCCGTTAGCAATCCAAAGGTAAAATTAATGCGGTTCTTGTTAGACGCTTATCAATTTACGTGTATCCATATGGATACAATATAGCGAAAGGGTTAATAATTAAAGGCAAAAAATTAAAAACATCCCAAAAAACGGCAAAACTAAAAAAATCAAAAACAAAAAATCGAAAAAACCGCCAAAAATGGAAAAAAATGGAAAAAAGCTCTAAAACGAAACAATCGCTAAAACTAAAATATTGCAAAAAAAAAAACAAAAAAGTTCGTCTGAACAAAAAACTCTAACAAAAATCTCCAAAATAAAAAAGCTCTGAAATGAAAAACCGTCAAAAATTAAAAAAATTAAAAAAAAAACATGTAAAAAAGTCAAAAATAAAAAAAATTAAAAATAAAAAAAGTCTGATCGGAAACAAGCGCCAAAAATTAAAAATGTTCTAAAACGTAAAAAAGCAAACAAAACGAAAAAATCACTAAAACTAAAAAAAATCGTCAAAAACACAAAAAATTCTTCAAAACAAAAAACCCTAACAAAAAACATCAAAATGAAAAAAAAAGTGAAACAAAAAATCGCCAAAAGCAAAAAAATCGGAAAAAACCGAGAAGCAAAAACGTCAAAACTAAAAAAATCAAATATAAAAACAGATCGAAAAAATCGCCAAAAATAAAAAATTTCTAAAACAAAAAAAGCACCAAAACGAAAAAATCGCTAAAACTAAAAAATCGTCAAAACACAAAAAAATCCTTCAAAAAAAAATCCCCTAACACCACAAATCAACAAAATGAAAAAATCGCGAAACAAAAAAAAAAATCGCCAAAAATCGAAAAAAAACGTAAAACTAAAAAAATCAAATATAAGAAAACCATATTGAAAAAAATCGCTAAAAATAATAAAAAAATTTCTAAAACGAAAAAAAACACCAAAAACGAAAAAATCGCTAAAGCTAAAAAATCGCCAAAAAAAACAAATTCCTCAAAACAAAACAAAAAAAAAACTCTAAAGATAAAAAATACGCTAAAAATAAAAAGTTCTAGAAACAAAACAAAAAATTGCCAAGACGAAATAAGGGATGCGTAAGTGTGACGTTCGTAGCGAACCCTTCGTGTGCGAGTCAAAGTCAAACTTTACTGAATTTTTATTTTTTTTCTGTGTAGGAAATCTTGTAATCCTTACATTTTTGATATAAGGTGTGTTCAGGCTGTTTTATGCCAAACTAAATACGATGAACATTTTCTATAATTTTTTTAAGACTCTAGGTCTTCGCTCTATTTTTTGAAAAAAAAAGTGGCAAAAATCCTCCCCTTAAACAGCAATATCGTATAGTGCTCTGGAATTCTACATTAAGTCTTCAAAGACAGCTCAAAGTTCAAGTTGAACGCCAGGAATAAGTTAAAAGCTACAAGTTATCTCGAGCCATCAGAACAATCGTTTCAGCATCGCCCTGGACAGATAGACAGACATAAGGATATCATTTAATTGACTACATCTGTATTCCTTATAGGGTTGGTTGCAAAAGGAAATTACAGAAATTACACAAACGGCAAGAAAATCTTATTTACGAGTATGAGAGCATTCGATTTAAGATGAAGTGTGTAAAAATCGGTCAATTATAATTTGGTTCGTTTTATTGCCATCTTTTCATTCTCCGATTAATAAGAAATACAAAACATAATTATCGCCAAAATGTAAAAAAAAACAACAAAAGTTTCACAATTATTTAATGACGTACATTCCATACAGGACACACAGAACGAAAGACTTAAGCAACAAACAGTGAAATATTCAAATAATTTTATAAAGACAAACTTTATTTTATAGACTTTTTACCATTATCTTTTATGATTAGTATGGCAAACCATTAAATTAAAAAAGTTTCAACGTTTTTCTACCTATTAAGCCTTATTAGCTTCTAACGGTTTTTGTCTTTGGCAAAAAAAAAGTATTTATTAAAAATTCTCACCAAGATTTTAAAACTGCAGCAAATATTCTTTTAAACCATTTAAGGATAGATGATTGATTTGTAATTGGCAAATCCACTTAAACTAAAATATTTTCATGGATATTTATTTATTTTTTTAGTTTTTCATATAATTTGCACACAAAATTTCTCAGTTTCAAATAAAAGACAAGAACAAATTCTTGTTGATTAAAATGGCAAAAGAAAATTGTAATAAATAATTTGTAACACACTTTCAAGAAGACTGACAGACAGACAGACAGACAGACAGACAGACAGACTGACTATTGCTGGACAACCGGTACACGAATATATTATGTTCCACTTAGAATTGACACAATTTTAAACCGGCATTAAGAAAATCTTGAACATTATTAATACAAAACATCTTTTAAAATGTGCAAAACATTTACAGGAATAAACGGAATGTATAGAGAACGTAGACGAAGGCACAAACGCGATTAATAGAATAAAATAAAAAAATATGAGGCAAAATTAATTATTACCGCAACTAAGTAATAAATAATAAGACAAGGTTTCTTACTGTTTTGTTATTTTTTCTTTTATACTTTAACAAAAAAAAAATTACTTTTACGACATTGGCCGTTTAACACTTTACGCGATAGGAACTGATAAATAAGAGTTACATAAGACGAACGTATGCGTTCAGAAATTATTTGTATAACCACACTCAAGCGCGTTTAAAACTGTAATAACAAAAGCTTAACACTTTAATAAGCTAAGAAGCAACTCGCAACACACCAAACATTGAAAACAATCATTGAAGCAAAGCAGCCAACCAACATCATCATTATGATGTTGACTGAGTAGTTAGTAAATACGAGAATGTATGCACCATATTAAACAAAAAACAACAATATAACAATAATAACAGTAGAAAAAGCAAACGAGAAATGTAAACAAAACGGGAGGCTTGTTTTCACAATGGAGAGTGCCAGAAGAAGCAGCAACGGTGGTAATCTAAAACAATAACAACTACCTTGTACAACAAAATATGTAACGAAAAAAAAATCGCTCAAGATTTCACACACAACAACAAAACTTATACCAAAGACAATGATTTTTGCTTATGCGGGTGCTAAACGGATCAATATTTTAGCTTCAATATATCTGTACCTCAGTATTGGTTTGCTCCAATACTGAGGTAGCGATATGTGCTTGTGTGCGTTTGTTATGAAGATCAAAAGCATTTTGATATTCTTCGATATTTGTCACACAACATCTCTTCAAATTTTCCCCTCTAAGCGCAGAGTGCTCTGTATTGTGGAAGGCCCCTTCCAGATCCAGAAATACACATACCAACTTCCTTAGCGTCTAGACAAATACGTATTGTGTTCGTCAGTTGATACAGCGCAGTCTCCATTGAACGACCTGCCCTGTATGCATGCTGTCGCGAATACAATGGCTCCCTACACAAGATAGTTGATCGGATATAGTTATCAATAATTTTCTCCATCAGTTTAAGCATGAAACTTATGGGTCGAAATGACCTTGGAAGTGTAATATCCCTCCTACCTATCTTAGGTATTAAGACCACTCATACCCTGTTCCATACCTGTGGTATGTAGCCTAGAGCTAAGCTACTCCTGATTAACCTTATTAGGTGGGGCATAAGCTCCTTTTCCCCTGCTGGAGAAATATGTGGATGATACGGTTGAAAGGTGCCAATAGCCCATTCTATGCGCTGTTCGGTGCATAGTTTCCGTGCAACGTCGTAGGATTCTTTGTTTCCTCTAAGTCCTGCAGATGGTTCTGCTGTCCCTGTGGCCACTCTTTACTTTCCGGAAAATGAGTCGAGAGTAGCAGCAGTGCCTTCTCTCTTTCGTTCCTGGTGTAGCTTCCATCTGCACTTTGGAGTGTTACTGATGAGTCCACATAGTCTTTGGCCATGATTTTATTTAATCTGGCCGCTGCCGGGGTGGTTGACATATTCTCAAAAAAAATTCCTAAAGTTACTTCTCTTTGCGCTCCGAATTGTGGAGTTGTAGGCCGTTAGACGTTCGGTGTATTTCCGCCAGTCTCCAGTATGCTTCGCTTTATTAAACAGCTTGCGCGATTTTCTCCGTAGTTCTGACAGCTTCTTTGTTTCCATTAGATGAGGTAAAGGGGCAGCTGGATTCTAGCTTTAACTGGTGCCTTTGTGCTCTGTTTATCCTTCAAGTTGACCTTTAGGTGTTCCTTATACAGGTGTCAATCTGTCTTTTTCGGATTTCTGGATGGAGCTGTCGGTTTAGCACTCCCATCTACGTCGAACCTTATAATTCTATGATCTGTCATTGATGGTTCGTCCGAAACTCTCCAGTTCCTGATTATACCCACCAAGTAAGTGTTACCTATTGTCAAGTTCAGAACCTCCTCTCTTGCCCTAGCTACAAAAGTGAGGGTGTTCCCCAGATTTTAGATTTCTAAGACTATTACTACATAGGAACTCTCACCGCTATTATTGATGTTACTGCTCCATAGTGTGGTGGGAATTGGCATCACACCCAACAAGGCGGTGCAGCTCTGTTGGTGGCAGGCCCATATCTTTCCGCCATGTAAGCAGACTCTACTGCTATGCTCAGAGAAGTGCCGATTATAGGCACCATGTCTCGTGAAATAAACTCTGAAAGTAAGAGATAGTTAATATTCTTCCTTATCAGTATACATGCTCTTGGATGATCTGCCTTAAGATCATATATTACCTTACTGTTACCGCTGTATAGTCCTTTGATCCTAGTCTGGTGTGTCCATGATTCCTGGATAAGTGACATTCCCAGGTGTTTCCTGGTTAACATCCGGGCTATTACCGCCGATGCAGCGTTAGCGTGCTGTATGTTCACCTGGGCTATTTTGGCCTTATTTTTAACTTTCATATAAAGTCTCACGAGTGTCAGGGTCTTGAGTACTCTCTTGCCATAGCCCTGTTCAGCATGAGGTGTCCACCGTTACTTCCCGAGGTGGATAGCTATCGGGAAGGCTCAGCTAGAATGCAGCCTAATTGCTCCCGGCATAACACTCTGGATTATGGGGTAGTTGTTCTTAGTTAGTTGCTCCTCTCCAGCCCGTTTGGCATGGTTGAACCTTTCAGGCAGAACCTCCCCGCCAACATGGCCGGTTAGATCCTTGCAACCATAAGCCACCGCACCATGACAAGGTGACTACTGCGCGAAGGTTGAGATGTGTATGTTACTGCTTACGGGCAAGTCAGGGGCATATATAAGTTATAATACAGGACCGAGGAAGGTGCCTTGAGGAACTCCGGCTTCAATCGATTGTGGAGGGCTTAGAAAGTTAACTTCCTTAACAACAAATTTTCGCTCAGTTAAGTAGCTTTATAAAAGCTCAAGGGTATTTGCGGGTAGGTTTTGCTTTAGTTTATGTATTAAAACTTCGTGCCATACTTTATCAAATGCCTGAGAAACATTGATGAAGAGTGCAGAATAATATTTCTTTTCCTCGAAGGTCTCTTCGATCGTGCTATGTTGTCTCCTAAAACCGAATTGGTGGTCGGTGGTCTGGAATGTATCCAGTACCATTCAGTATGGGTGTTAGCTTACTCATAAGTAGCTTTTCAAATAGTTTTGGCATGTTAGATAATAGGCTTATATGCCTTTAGGATACCACCTTCGTATGATCTTTGAGCCGCGCTTAGGTATTATGGTAATCAGCGAAACCTTCCATTCTGCGGAATAGCATTTGAGGCGGCTTAAGATGTGAAAGATTCCTTATAGCTATATTTTTATTTGCTTATATTTGAACTTGATATTTTGATAGGTTACCATTCTTTACACATATAACATTTTGTTGTTGTTAAACTATACACTATTAATGACTATGAAGCATTAGTTAAACAATAGTTTTCATTTTGGTTTACTAATTATTAACTAATGACTGTAAATTTGGGCCTAAGTTTAATAAATCTAGAAAAATGCCATATAAACAAATTCTGTGCGCTAGAAGAAAAATTTGCAGCTAAATTAAAAAAAATTAAGTAAAGTGCGACTTTGGCTCGCACACGAAGGGTTCCGTACGAATACACATATGTATATCCCTTTTTGTTTTTGCCCCGTTTGTCATTTTGGCAGTTTTTTCGTTGTGCTTTCTTGTTTAATTTTAGTTTTTTATTTTTTAAGTATTTTTCGTTTCTTTTTTGGTTTTTTTTTGTTTTGGCGCTTTTGTGATTTTTTTGTAAATTTTTTCTGGCAATTTTTCGTTTCTTGCATTTTTTTTTGTTTTTTGTCGATTTGTTTAGTTTTGGCGATTTTTTGGTTATGACATTTATATAACGTTTTCACTTTCTGACGATGTTTTTAGTTTTAGCGATTTATTTTAGTTGAGGCGATTTTTTCAGTTATGGCGCTTTTTCGTTTTTGGGGATTTTTCGGTTTTTTTTTGGTTTTTTTAGTCTTAGCGATTTTTTTGTTTTGACACTTTTTTCGTTTTGGCGATTTTTTTTGGTTTCTGGCGTTTTTTTAGTTTCGGGCTTTTTTTTTGGTTTTTGCGTTTTTTTTCGTTTTTGTGATTTTTTTCATTTTTTTGCGATTTTTTCATTTTTTGATGATTTATTTAGTTTTAGCGATTTTTCGTTTTGAAGACTTTTTTGATTTTTGACGTTTTTTTAGTTTTTTTGGCGATCTTTTTAATTTTGGTGATATATTGCGTCTTAGCGATTTTTTTAATTTTGGCGCTTTTTTCCTTTAAGCGCTTTTTTCATTTTTGCGTTTTTTTCGTTTTGAAATTTTTTTAATTTTGGATTTTTTTAGTTTTAGCGTGTTTTAAAATTTCAAGATTTTCCATCTTACGGTTTCCAAGATACAGCATATTATCTCAATTACATAGTCAAAATTACAATAACTAATAGAATACCCTTTAATTTTTATTGTTTTAAATATCGGTGTTAATTGGTGTAGTCTATTCTACAGACTACACCAATTAGCACTTACTTTGAAAATTTAAAGTGTCTATATATAAGTGTCTGTATATTACATTAGTATTTTAACATGTTGCGTTGCTCGCTTTAGAACACCCTTTCATTTTTAACTGTCATATATTTGTTGTTGTAGCGGCCGAAGTTTTACGTATTCTGTGAAAATTTCAGGTCCGTAGCTCTTACGGTTCCGAAGATAGAGCAGATTGTCTAAATTACATAGTAAAATTACATTGACTGATAGAACACCCTTTAGTTTTTATTGTTTTAAATAACGGTGTTAATTGGTGTAGTCTATTCTACAGACTACACCAATTAACGTGAACTTTGAAAATTTAAAGTGTCTATATATAAGTGTCTGCATATTACATTAGTATTTCAACATTTTTCGTTGTTCGCCTTAGAACACCCTTTAATTTTTAGCTGTCATATATTTACTGTTGTAGCGGTCAAAGTTTTATATATTATGTGAAAATTTCAGGTCCGTAGCTCTTACGGTTCCCGAGAAAATAGCCTGTGACAGGCAGACGGACAGACGGACGGACAGACGAACGGACAGCGTAGCGAAAACAATAGGGTTCCTTTACACTTTTGGTGTATCGGAACCCTAAAAATCAAATTTAGCTGCAAAACTCTTATTTTGTGTGAGAATGATGAAATAGTAACACTTATATGTACACATTTTTTATTGTTGCTGCAAAAAAAAATTGCAAGTCTGGACGGCGACTTAGTGCCGCTCTACACGTGCATGTGCATGGGAACTAGCTAGTACTCCTCCATAATCAATTTGAATGTATTAAAAAAAAAACGTTTATTTTTTGGTGAAAAAGTAAAATATTAATTTGGGAAAAAGCACGTTACAAAGCTAAAATTAATATAATTTAATTTAATAATTCCCAAAAAACTTTTTAATTTGGTGCAGCAATTTTGTTTTTTTAGTGAGAAAGAGCGAGAGAGGAACATATATATGTTATATATTTTTATTTCAATACTCTCCCACAAACTTAAGAATTGCTGCAACAAAAGTTGCATGTGTAGACGGCGACTTATGAAATTTCATTTAATACATTAGCCCAATTCACAGTACAACATACACATACAGCATACATAAAAATCCACAGAATACATGTTTCCTTCCAGACTCAGATCTATCCAAATTTTAAATTTCATTAAAATCGGTTAGATTGTTTCTGAGAGGCAAACATTTCCCCCTACCTCCCCTCGAAGTCCTAGTTTTTAGAAAACATATAAGCTATGCATGTCTCCTTCTAGACTTAGATCTCTCTATGTTCAACATTTCATCAAAATCGTTTCTGGTTTAGCCGTTAAAGCGCAAGAAACAAACAAACAAACTTACTTTCGCATTTATCTATAGTACATATTAGTAAAAATAGTTAGCAGAGATAACTTCAGCTATCACTGCCATGAACCACTTATCCAAGTGAGAAAACCTTTTAGCAAAGACACTAATCATATTGGAGATTCTCAAAAACTAGGTCATAAAGTCCCAGGAGCTCCCCCGGCATTTCCCCGGAAAATTACGGCAGCACTGAAAATCTAAAAAATACAAAGTGGCAACACCATTATACTACGTAGTTGTTACTAGTATTTGTGACCAGTATTCGCGGCCAGTATTGTTTCATTTTCAAAACAAAAAATTTTTGTTTATCCCCTCAAGCATTGATCTTTGTCATTCAAAGCATTGATGTGCATGGCGCGCCATAACCCTACGTCTTCAAGAGCCATCGACTTGAACATGACATGGGTAGAGCAACTGACAAAAATGCATCAATTTCTTTGTTGCGGTGAATACGTGCGATGTCTATGTTCTGCCTTATCAAAGTATTTTGTGGTACATAGTGCAATAGCGATAGAATATTTAACAATTTTGTTCCGTCTAACTTTCTTTCTATTGAAAATGGTTGTTGACGGTTAATCTCATATGGCTTATTTGCAAATAACAAGTGCGTAAAAAAAACGTACTAGAAGATATTCTCAAATAAAAATAAGGCGAACAAAACAAACAATGTTTAACAGTTGTTCTTAACTTGCCTTAATAGAACCAGAATTTCTTTTGTTTCGCTTTTTTAGGCAAAATTATAAAAAACAAAATTAACACTTGCGGTAACATACATAAATACATATTTATTCACGTGGAATGCTTAAAAAGAAATAAAAACATTAAGTAAATAGTGTTATTGTGATACTATTTAGAAAAACGTCGTTTAATGCCTAAAGACTTTAGCAAATAGTTTATTCACTGAGCCCATAGTAACTATTTACATTAAGGGTATTCCCGATGGTGAATATGTAAATTATCATTTTGCTAATTTGCTTTGCATGTTAAGTGCATTAATCCAATGACTATTTCACAAGTGTTGTGTTTTTCTTCCAACGCACAGCGCTGTGTCCCACAGACAAACAAAAAAATGCATAGTATGGAAACCTAACAAATTGGGTATCATTTTAAAGGCAATTGTCCATTTAAGACAAATACAACACATTTTTTCTTCAAAATGTTTCTTGACGGTGCTACGACACTTTAAAAGTTGGGTTATTGTAATGCAAAAGTGATCGACTACATACATATTTGTCGCTGTGAGGTTTTTTAAGAAAAAACCAGCAAAAATATCGGCAAACAGTGAGAATAGGACAATTTAGGTTATACCTTTACCTATCAGAAACAGTAATAACCATAGATTATACGTAGATAGTCAACTGGGCTCCTGCCAAAAAAAAATTGACAACTCTCTTCACACCTACGGGTATTTTGTTATCCAACACACTGAGAGAGGCAACTCAACACTTATCAGAGAGCGTAATTTTTGCACTTGAAAATGCAATAAAATAAATTTTTTTGCACACACAAACACTATTTTATATTATGAAATTTTTTTATTTGTCATATAACACATTTTATGTTTCTTCTTGCTGTAATTTTAAAATATTTATTTAATTTTGTTGACATTGGTGTGTTGAAATTTATCAAAGCTTTCAACCGTTTTTTTCATTCAACAGTATTGCATTTTTGATACTATTTGGGACAATTTTTTTTAGTGCCAAATAGAAAAAATACAAAAATATGTTTAGCGAATCAAAATTTTTTGAGCTCAATTGCATTAAAAATGATTCTAGATTCATATTTTCATTAATTAATGCAAAATTAATTGTATATAACAACTAAAAATTCCTGTTTAAAAAATATAAATTTTGTTAAATACTTTTTGTACAACTAAGTATGGTTTTGTAGGTGTGGGGAATATTTTATTTGAAACCAAAACTAAAACAAAATGTTCTACTAACACATTCTTAGACTTCCCAACATAACATACAGTCAGCGTGACCGTTTTGCGACTAAAGTGGCAATTTGCCACTTTTTCAACTGCCTTGCCACTTTTAGTGCCCCTTTTTTAAAATGACCTAAATCTGCCACCTTTTGTAATATTATGCCCCTTTTTATGAAATGATGCTTCTTGTTTTAATATAAGCTTTTTACGGCACGAAACTGTTTTTATAAAAAAAATCTCAAGACAAAAATTTGTTTTTGAGTCTATCATGTAAAGTCTTATGATAAAAACTATTTTGAAATAGTTTAAGAGTTTAGATCTATAGATATTCATTATTGTATTAAAATTATTAAAAACTAACACCCTGATTCGCTAACACGAACAAGAACATCTTGTTAAAATTTTTTATGAAAATCAGCAGCTTTAAATATTTTTAAAATTAATTTCATGCAAATTTTGGTGGCATGTCACAATATCCAGTGACATAATGTCCAGACATTATGTCACTGCAAAAAATGGCATAACATCCATGGACATTGTGACACTTAATAGTGCCATGGACTTTATGACATTATTATTATGATCATAATGGTCTTTGAAATATGTCATAATGTCCACACTTTTTAAAAATGAAAACAAATTCAAATATACATGTTGTTGACTATTCACTTTTTACTTCTGCAATCGGTGACAAGTAATAAAAGATCAATTGACGTTATTGCATTTTAAAAAGTGAAATAAAATCAAGAAAAATTTGCAAATAGCGTCAACAATGCTTAAAATATGTCCAATCGACATCATCGATTCAAAGAAATATTTGGAAATTAATTAAAATTGTTAAGAAAATTTATTTTACTACAAAATATTCTTTGCGTAGCTGGCCTTCGACCGGGTTTAAGTATTTTTTCTTCTTGGTATATTGAAAAGCGGCCTTCGGCCGGTCTTAACGATTTTCTCCTCGCAGTATACTCAGGGCTTCGCCGACCGAAGGCCGGCTATGCAAAAATCTTTACTAAGCGAAACTGCTTTTCGATATACTTTACTAATGTGCTGTTTCCATATGCAAACAAGTAACTTGAGTAAAAAAATGTTTATGGAAATTGTTTTAAGAAATATGAGTGCCTTTCACATAAATTATATACAAACAAGGCTTGTTTGCATTGTTTGTCTAAAATTTATATAAAAAGCAGTCAGTTTTTTGAACGAAAAAACATCAAAATTGATTCATTTTATTTCAAAAGCATTATATGCCCTAGAAATTCATTAAATATTAGAATTTGGTTCAATTATTCATTTTTCAAAAAAGTTGTCCCTTTTTTTGGAAGAATCCCTTTTTGGTGCCACTTTTTTCCTCAAAATCCCCTTTTTGTGCCACTTTTTTAAAATTTTCAACGGTCACCCTGCACACAGTAATAAAAATCCAATACAACTTGAGAAAAAGCTTATATAAATAGTGGGCCTTAAGCTTTTCTTCACTTCGCTTATAATAATGTTTACAAAATGTGATTTCACAAGCAGTTTTTAACAATGCTTGAGAAACTATTATTATACGCAACTGTTTCTAAATAATGCTTATAAACGTCATACATATATTCAAGAGAACAATATAACGACTGAAAAGGACTTATCTTTTTCAATACATTCTACAGCGGCATTTACATCTAGTTTTAAATTGCAAATTGGGTACACATGTAATTTTGTAAATTACAACATAAAAAAGTTGCATATGTATGTAATATACAAATGAAGTCGAATGAATTTGAAGTAAATAATAAGAATTTTCTTTTTCAACATTAAAAAATATATTATTTGTGAATTTTATTCTTCAAAGCTTATAAAAATATTAAGACAAACTAGGTTTTCTATACAGAAGTTAATATAATATTGTTTTCATAAGCTTATGCTACAATTGCAAGAATAAGCTTATAGTAAGCATGCACTTATAATATTTTAAAGAGGTTTCCATTTAGATTTTTCTACAATTGTTACGATAGCTTTTTTTCAATATATTTTCAATACTTTTTCAAGCTTAAGGCTTATGTTAGTAAGCGTATTATAATATTTTTCTCAAACCATTTGGTATGTTGGGTTAGGTTTTTGACAGCAGACTTAGGTTTTTGAAGTTTTAGTTGACTATCTACGTATAATCTATGGTAATATCATCCACCGCTTTTTTCCACCATTTTAAAATACATGTGGCTCGATTCTGATTATAAATACATACAGGTAAACGCTAATTTTTGGGAAAAATGATATACATATGAGAGGTAGTCATGTCCTTGTACCAAATGGAACAACATTTACAGCAAAGCTAAGACAAATAATTTTAGAAAAATTATTAATTTGATTAGAATGCAATCATAAATGTAGTTAAAATCTAGTTATTGAGAAAAATGATATATGAGAGGTAGTCATGTCATTGCACCGAAAGAAATAAAATTTACAACAGCGCACATAGCTAGGGACAAAATTATATCAAACCGTTATGATAAAATGTCTCCAAAACTCGATTCTTAGCAAAAATCGGATAATTTCACTTTATGTCGAACAAAATCGATATTTATTAATCGATTTTTGTGCAATAAAGCTTATTTTATTTGTGGTATATGTGGCTTTACGGCTAGTGATTAAAAATAGTATCATTTTGCAATTTTCGTTTTTTTATACATTTTTAATTAATAAAAATATTTTGATTTTGTATAAAAAATATATTTTTCATCATAAAAAAAATAATGTTACACCGGCTTAAAGGTAATTTTATTTAAAGTCTTTTAGTGATTTTTGTAATAAAATCGCACAACCACTTCATAAGTTATAATAAAATCAGAGAAAAATCCCAAAGTAAAAAAATAAAAATATTATAAAAAAAATGTATCCATAGAATGTAAAATTTCTACTGTTTTTGTAGTTAGGGGTTGATGTCTTATAGCATGAATAAAAAATATAGTGATGATCAAAGGTCGGGACAAAAGTTTCATTTTTTGCATAGTGTAACTCTTGGTTAATGTTTATAAATTATAGACGAAATGATAAAGTTTTAAGAGGATATTAATTTTTAGTGCATGAAGAACATTTTTGGGGCATATTTCCGGTTTCCCTGGTAATAACTGAAAATCGCATGAGTTCAATGCTTAGCAGAGGCATTCAATTTTTTTTATGTTTTCTATATTCAATAACTTCTAAATATTGAAATTTTTAACTTGTTATTTGTAACCCAATGTTACATCCCTTCAATGACATCGCCATAGTAAAGTAATTTAATGAAATGTCAAAGTAGAATTACACTCATACACTACATTACTTCAAATTTACGATCATATATTGTCTAAATTTGTGTTGAAAATTTCTCCTTGTCTAAAATTACATCGATTTTATAGTTATTTTATTAAAGAAAAAACCTTTCAAATTAAACATATTTAGTCCAAGTGGAAAAAATGTAACATAAAGTATAATCCGGCTATGGCTGAATGGTCGATACGTCAGACTATCAGTCAGGAGATCGCGGTTCAAACCTGCACGCAGCCAATCGGTTTTTTAGGAGAAACATTTTGTTGAAAAATAATGCGTGTGTAATTTTAGGTCGATAATAATCTGTAAAGTGTTGCCGACTATTATCGACCTAATTTTCAACAAAAGTGTTTTAGAGTGTAGTGAAGGGTATATTTATATGCATTTTAACGTTCTATATTTATTTGTGGCATTACTTTGTAATCAACAGTTTTGCTGGGTATTTTTTATTTTTATTTTCATAAGTACATATTTTGTCATAAAATGAATTTTTTTTTATATTTTCTATATCAGAAATTTGTTTTCTATTGCTTGTGTTTTCTGTTTTTGCTTATAGTTTTTTATACATTTCTTGGAGATCCTTTTCTTTCGCTCGCCGGATCGCATCTTGTTGCGCATTTTTGCTGTGACCCTTGTGTTGCTCCTTGCTCCCTTTCCTGTGCCTCTTGTTCTGACCCTTGTTGTGCCCCATTGTTTTGGCCCTTGTTGTGCTCCTTGTCGCGTGCCCTATTGCGCCCCTTGTGGTATCCCTTGTTATGCCTTTATTATTTTGAGAGTCCTCTTCTGCCATTTCTTCCAACTCTTCCTCGGTATTGCTAGGCTGGACATCTGGAGGGTCCCTTGTTGCGTCTCTTCTTGTGCCTCTATTATTATGATAAGACCCTTCTTGTGCCTCCTTGCTAGGCTGGACATCTCGAGCGTACGTTGTTGTAGCCTTTTTTTTAAGGAAATTTCTAGCCCCTTTGGCAATTCCCTTAGCGATACTTCTGGTCTGGGGATCTCGAGCATACGTTGCAAAGTTCTTTTTTAGGAAATTCCATACTTGTGGCTCTTTTTTAATGGCATCGTTTGGCTGGCCATTTGGATCGTCCTTTGCTGTGTCAATTTGTTCTTTAGTATCGACTTTTTGTGCTTCTTCTACAAGTTCTACAACAGCATCGCTGGGCTGCAAAGATGGGGCGGCCGTTGTTGTGTCAACTTTTTTTTGAGAATCATCTTCTTGTAATTCCTTTTCAATGGCATGGCTAGGCTGAACATCTGGATCGACCTTTGTTGTGTCAATTTGTTCTTTACTATCGACTTTTTGTGCCTCTTCTACAAGTTCTTCAACGGCATCGCTGGACTGAGAATCAAGGGCGTCCGTTGTTGTGTCGATTTTTTCTTGAGAATCCGCTTCTTTTGCCTCTTTTTCTACAGTATCGCTGGGCCGGGCATTGGGATCTTTCCTTGTTGTGTCAATTTGCTCTTGAGTATCCTCTTCTTGTGCCTTTTTTGCAAATTCTTCAGAGGCGTCTAGTGTTGTGTTAATTTGTTGTTGAGAATGCTCTTCTTGTGCTTCTTCTTCTTCAACGGTATCGCTGGGCTGGACATCTGAAAGGTTCCTGAAATTTTAAATAAGTATTTTCAAATATGGAACAATCACCCGTATTCTGTATGTTTATCGAAGTCGAATTTGTGACTACGACAAATTGTCAGAAATTAAAGAAAATATTTAAAACTTTTCTTTATTCAATGACAATTTGTCGTAGTCACAAATTCGACTACGACATTCATAATACGGGTGATTATATGTTCTAGAGGTCTGCACGAATATCTTCGAAAGTACTCGTATGTATGTTTGTGTGTATACGCATGTATGGTTTTTGTGTATATATGAATGTATATATGTATATTTGGTCGTGGCTATATATATACACACAGATACATGCATGTATACATAAGTATATATATATATATATATATATATATATATATATATATATATATATATATATATATATATATATATATATATATATATATATATATATATATATATATATATATATATATATATATATATATATATATATATATATATATATATATATATATATATATATATATATATATATATATATATATATATATATATATATATATATATATATATATATATATATATATATATATATATATATATATATATATATATATATATACAAAATTCGTACGAGGACATTCTACGTTTGAGTACACTTTGCAGTCCTCTAATATGTATATCATATTTATATGTTGGAGGGAAGCTAACTACACCAGTGCCTAGTTTCTGTAACTAATGTGAGAGTTTCTCACATCGAAAAACAGGATGAGTGGGAAAAAATTATATTTTTGTATTTTTATTAGGTTTGCAGGGTGAATCTTATAATAATTAAACTAAAATTCTGTGAATCGCCCTACAAAAGATGGGATGACAAGTAAAATTATAAATTTTTTTCAAGATGTGAGAAATTCTCACAAGTTACAGAAACGAGGCAGAGGTCACAAATTTGTTAAAACACGTTTTTTATACTGTACGAATCAGATTTTTTTTCCTATCGATAGGAAAATTCCAGTCCCATGCATCATGAAATTTTATAAGAATCGTACTGCGCATATAGAAACGGCAGAATTATTTAAATTTTTTTTTCAAAATCGTTCACTGTGCAACAGTAACATTTTAAGATATATAGTTTAAATTTGAAATGAATTCTTCTCTCCTTACGAAGTCCCCAAAACATATTTTCGGACTTTTGTAAAATTCTAATATATAACGGGTAAAATTGGTAGCCTTTTTCTGGTACTTTTTTCCATACAACTAATTCGAAAAACACTAAAATTAGATCGAAAAAGGGAATGGGACTTGGATACTTTTTCAAAAAAATTTTTTTTTAAGTTTGGTACTTTTTTTGTAACCCATTTATCTTCTAAAATAATAGAGATAGATATTTAATTTAAATTGGTTTCTTCTCTCCTTCCCTCTTCCCTCAAATACAATTAGGGGACGAAATTGTATTTGAGGGAAGAGGGAAGGAAGAGCAAAAATATAATTTTGGTACTTTTTTGTAAAGTAATAAAATTTTAATTGTATTCTTCTGCCCCAGAGAAGGCCTTACACATATTTTTTTTACTAATAATAATTTATATGGGGGAGAACCACCATTGCGAGATTCTAACTTTGAGGTAGATTGCATTGAGAGCAAATTGCACTTTAATAAAAGCATGGGGATATAGGAATATATAGGAATGGGGAGACGGGTACTGATCAAACGAAGCTACTATTAATTTTTCGATATTTGCACAACAATCGGGTAGCGAAGCACACCGGGTATTGCTAGTTATATATAAAAATCAATAAAGAATTACAACCTAATTTTTTTTCCAATGTTTAAAAGACCATATTTTCCGAACCAGGTAAAATAGTGATAAATAAATTTGATTTTTAAATAAACTGATTTGTCTGCTTTGAAACTGCATTTAAATTTTATTCAATTTCGATAATTTTTTTTTCCAAATTTTCCGCCGCTGGATTGGCGTTTTTAAAAACCGAAATAGAATTTTTTGATAGATCGATATAAAAATTTCATAACTAAGACCATTGATAAGCAACTAAGACATTCTCCGAACATACATAAGTCATAAAAATATTTACTTACACATACCTTTCACAAATATAGTGTCCAAGCGAGTCACAATTTTTAGTCGAAAATTTATAATTTTCTAAGCTTACACAAACTTTGTCATCAGTGCGATTCTCAACGACACTAGAAGTGCCTGCCAACCAGAAAAGGCCAACGTCTGGAAATCTTTCACTTATATGACCGAATACTTTTTGAGGATCAGAAGAGCTTTGAATATTGGCCAGTGTACCGTTCAATTCAAGGCATTTGTTTTTAGCATCGAACCAATCCAGCTACAAATAAAAGGAAAAAACATTATAAAATAATGGAGCAGAGATTGAATAAAGATAGTCTGCCTTTTCTTTGCTGAAATGATAAAGTCTGCCGTTGACAATTTCATAGAATTCACTAGGTTCTTGACCTGGAAATAGTCGAAAAAGTTATCAGATAATTTATGAAGTCAGGATATTTTGCCTAACATACCTTGTTGAGCAACTGAAGCGGCACTGAAAATTAAAATTAGTTTCAAAATATTGAACAACATTTCGAAACGTCTTATTCGTTTTAATGACTATTAAGTTTTAACATAAAACAAAAATTATTGTGATGGTCTCCAGTAGAGATTTCGAATATCTTTTTTCGTTTATCTTGACAAAGTTGTTGTTTCATACGCAAGTAAATACGAATTGTTTGTCTCAAAAAAATAATAAATAAATAAAAATTTTACAGTTGATAAAATAAGGAAGAAGGGGGAGGGGGGGGGGGAGGATTTTAAATTGCGCATGAAAATATGAAAATTTTTAGTGACACTAAAATTACTAATTCGCTTGTCTTTTTTTATGTTTATTACTATAGAGGTGCTCCATTTATAAAACTATTTACAAACTTTAATATGATTTTTATTTTGAACTGAATAGCTTTAAGTTGAAAGTTATTATTTCGGCTTAAGTTCATTTTTTGAATTAATGTAAATTGAAATTACTCGTATTATTAAGAGTGGAATATTAGAATATTTAAAAAGATTAGAAAAACGTATCAGTAATACTGATTTCGACAGCCGCCATCACACTTCATCATCTCATCAGCGTCCTTTGTTCAGGATTGTCAGATCTTTTCTGACCTATTTCGCCAAATTTATTAAAAAATCGCCAAAAGTCGCCATTATATATTTTATGCAGTTTTTCTTAATACGAGTATATATTTTATAATAATTATAGTTTTTCTTTATAGAAATTGTTATAAAATAATCGCTAAAAATACCAACAAAAAAAAGCGGAAAAAGTAGAAGAAAAAAAAATCGCCAAAAATTTTTTCTTGTAAATCTTTTTCATCAAAATTCAAAATCCATTAATTGTTACATATAATACATACATACATATGTGTAAGAAAAATTTAAGGATTTCTACACAGAAAAAAATTATCACCAAAAAAATTTCAAGCAAAAGTTTGTCTAAAATAACATTTAATTTTCAGTAAATGTTCTTTACTGAATCAGTGAATTTTCTTGTTTGACTTTTGTTTAATACGCAAACACCAAAAACCAGTTTTCTGTGTCGTAAAAAAATAAACAATACCCATGACGACACATAGATATAACAATAACCAGAATAATAGCAAAAGATATGCGATGTCGTTTGCTTACTAAAGATTTTTGAGTGAGTGCATCAATCCGTTAATGTTGTTGCGTTAATTCTCATTCGTTTTTGTAGAGTCTTTAGATAAACATAGAAAGTTCAACACAGTAAACATATTTTCAAAAAAATGTTTTTACTGACTCAGACAAAAAGTGTGTTTGATGTATAACAAAAACTCCAGTAAATATTTTTGTTTGATTCCGTAAAATATTTTGTTTAGAATTTTTAGACAAATTATTTTATAAATTCAGACAAAAATATTGTTTGATATCCGGTAAATAGTTTTGTTTGATTTAGGAAATTATTTTGTTTAAAATTTGTAAATAATTTTAGACAAATTGTTTTACAGATTTGCAGAATTTGTTTACTGAAAACCCCCGGTTTTTTTTAATGAAATTGTTGAGAAATTTTTTTCTGTATTTACAATTTTTTTGTTTAGGTCTGTTTCCAGATAAAATATTTACTAATTCATGGAATTTCTTTACTGAAAATTAAATTAAGTTTTTTCTGACTCCAAAGCAATGTAAGAGTGCAAGTGTTCAATATAATATTTAGGAAAAATTGCAATATATTATATTTTTAATTAAATAAACTGTAACGCCTAATACACAGAAAATAATTATCACCAACAAATTGTCAACCAAAAGTTTGTCTAAAATAAAATTACATTTTACAATTAAATAATTTTTATTGAGATTTTATTTTTAGCACGTAGTAATTGAAAAAGAGCAAAGGCCAATTTCTTGGCTTTTATAAGGGGTTAGCATAGAATGTAAGCATTGATGTTCAGTTCGACCGTTACCAAAGTCAAGAAATTTGTCTTTGTTCTTTTTCAATTATTACATGCTAAAAATAATTTCTCAATAAAAATGATTTAATTGTAAAATTAAACTCAACGAACTTAAGCCTGAATAATAATAATTCTTTGGTTTAAATAACCCAAATAGCTCGACTTAAAAACATACAATTTCCATCATTTTTTTCAGTAAATGTTGTGTACTGAAACAGTGAATTTTTTGTTTGTCCTTTATTTCGGACACAAACACCAAAAACAGCAACAAAAACCAATTTTCTTTGTCGTAAGTTAAATAACAACAACAATGATAGTAAAAGGAATGCGATTACAACAAGTTTGTTTACTCAAGATTTCTGAGTGAATTAATTCGTTAATGTTGTTGCGTTAATTCTCATTCATTATTAGTCCTTAGATAAACATACAACGTTGAACACATTTAACAAAGTAAAATTTCATAAAAACTTAAACTTAAAAATGGTACAAATTATGTATTTACCCTACGGTAAATGGAACTGATACAAAGCAAGTCACGTAACCGCTTCCCAGGTGGTAGGGACCAGTCCGAGTTGTAACACTTCCTATGAAGCGGACCAGCCACTTTTACATGGGGATGGCCTAGGATGGGATTAATTGATACTTTGTATGCACCTTGTAACTTGTCTCTGAACTATCTTATGGAGTCCTAGTCGGTGTAGAATAATATAGATTATATATAAATTTTATTCCAAATTCAGCTGTAATTCGATTAATTTAATCGATTAATTTATTTTTTTATTGATACAAATCCAAGTAGAAACTGTATTTTATTTTTAAGTGGTGTCTTTGATAGGACTCGAACCGATAACCTCCGGCATGACAAGCTAGTACACTACCCACTCGACCAAAGGGAACTTATATTTCAATGTTATAAATACCAGTTAAGCTGGAGTTAATATCTGAATATAGTTACGGAACAGATTCCTGAGTGGCATGGCAGTCTCATTGAAGTGATGCAATTAATATTATATAGACACTATGTGATAGGCCTTAGATCTAGGTGCTTCAAATTTGTTCAGTGCCGTTTACTACAATACTAGTCGGAGTACCAATTAAATTGACTGAAAATTGTTAATATATGACCATCTACACAATATGTCTTTTTTCACCATTCACTACTCCTTATTTTTGGTACCAGTCTCATTTTCTCAAGTCATAAGACGAGTACTTTTGGATCATTTGTCACCAAATTTTCCGCAGGGTAATAACTCAGACAAAAAGTTTGCTTGATATATTAAACAAATTCAGTAAATATTTTTTTTGATTCAGTAAACTATTTTGTTTAGAATTTTTTTTTGTATTTTTAGACAAATTGTTTTATAAATTTGCACAAAAATATTGTTTGATATATTACAGAAAATCCAGTAAATAGTTTTGTTTGATTTAGTAAATTATTTTGAATGAAATTTATTTGTTGATGGTTATTAAGCAATTGTCTATATGCATTTCATTGGCGCTTTTACCAAATCGTCAGTAGACTTCAACCACAACTTTGAACAGTTACAAACCTCTTATTTTATGCACGATAATAATTTTGAAAATCACAAAAGAATAAAATAAGTGTAGTAGGCTTAGAATCTTATACAAAACCCAACAAATATTTTATATTCGATATGAATCTATTTTATTTTTCTACACCTGTATACAATTAGCAATCCATTTTAAAAAACCCAAATAACAATAAAAGTATAATAAGGCAAAATGAAAAATAAAATAGATTCATATCGAATATAAAATATTTGTTGGGTTTTGTATAAGATTCTAAGCCTACTACACTTATTTTATTCTTTTGTGATTTTCAAAAATATTATCGTTTGTAAATTCCCAAATGGTTTTTGAAAGTCTGTGCATAAAATAAGAGGTTTGTAACTGTTCAAAGTTGAGGTTGAAGTCTACTGACGATTTGGTAAAAGCGCCAATGAAATGCATATAGACAATTGCTTAATAACCATCAACAAATAAATTTCATTTAAAATATAATTATGACAATATGTCAAATAATAAATTTCTTAAAGGTAAATTATTTTGTTTAGACTTTGTAAATATTTTTAGATAAATTGTTTTATAGATTTGCACAATCTGTTTACTGAAAGCCTTCGGCCAAAATAAGTTTTTGTTAAGAAAATGGCATTAAAAAATAGCCGAAAAATGTTTAAACAATAGAAGCACGCCATATTTTTCTTCGGTCATCAAAATTTAATTTCGGATATTTGAAGGTTCTTAAATATAAATTTTATAAGTATTGGTAAGTAAATATTGCTAACTTATAAACAAATTCTAATGCTTTTTCCTGTTTTAATAAATGTAATCAATTAAGAAAATGTACTTCATACATTTTTATTAAAAAATTTTTTTTTTCAAATTAAATATATTTAGTCCAAGGGAAAAAAATTCAACCTAAAGTATAATACGCCTATGGCTGAACGGTAGCTACGATAGACTATCAGGCAGGAGGTCATGGTTCGAAGCTGCACACAGCCAATCGCTTCGCATGCGGTTTTACTTTATCTTTTTGTATTAAACATATTTTGCTCAAAAATCAACAAAGAGAATGATTGTCCAATTTAAGTTCGATAATAATCAGTAAAGTGTTGCCCACTATTATCGACCATAAGAAAAATCTCTAAGTGATAGAAAAAACTAAAAACACAGCCTCATTTAGTGGATTAAATTCCTTAAAGATGTCATAGCTTTTCTCAAAAAGGGAAAAAGTTCATACCTACTTAAGATGAACAAAAACAATTGACAATAAATGACGCAATTCGAATCACGCGTTGTACAAATGTGCGTTGAAATGAAACACAACCATATTATAGCAATAAACGATCTACATACTTATCATGAATATATTATAGTTATAAACTACAATCTATCATGAATATATTATGGTAATAAACTACATATCTACTTATCATGAATGTAATAAAAACTATATTAGGACTAAAACCTAAAAATGTTGCTATGTAATTATATAATTTATTATGTCTTGAAATATTGCAAATAAAATAATATGTATATTTGCATGTGATGTATGCGTGAACATTAGGATGGAGCGTCGATGTATGAAGGGGAATAATTCATTCAATCGATTTTGAATACCTCCAGAAAATAGCATGTTGCTAAATTATATACAAAAATATTTCCTCGAGGGAAGAGAACCGGTGACAAGAAAAGTCAAGTGACTGGTTCTTAAGGACTTGCAACCGGTTCGCATTCGGGGGCTGTAGATGAGAGGCGTTCAATTGACATAATATAGGTACTCAGGAATTGATTCTGGATCTAACCTTAAGGTGCTTTCTTTAATATGTATGTAGTCAAATCACTGTACTTTAAACAAATAATTTTGATATGGAAAAAAATTTGCTGGTATTTTGTGAGGGTATTTTTTTTGCTAACATTTTTGTTCTAGTTCGCCGCTCACGATTTGGGAACTTATTGTACCACTCTCATTTTCACGAGTCATAGGACGTTGAAGATAAATGGTTTGGAATTGCTTCATTAATATGAAAAAAAAATTTAATAGATTTTTTTAAATCCTGCACTTGAAAGGCAGTTTTGTGACAAATAAAATAAACTTAAAATCAGGGTTTGGAACGATTTTCCGTCATCCCACGTCAAATTTGGTTTGTAAACAGACCGGTTTCGGCTATGTGCCATCTTCAGTGTTCTATTGAATACTAAATCGTTTTTCTCTTGTACGTTGTTTCTTTTATAATTCGTTTGTATACCTAACTTCCTTCCTTGATCCCTTTTGTATTCTGCTCCCTATTTCTCTCTCCCGCTCTTTCGCTCTCTCTCTCCCGCTCTTTCGCTCTCTCTCGCTCTTTCGCTCTCTCTCTCTCTCTCTCTCTCTCTCTCGCCTCTATACGCTTTTGTGTGTCTCTACCTGCTACCTGTTTCTCTTACTATTATGTTTGTGTTTAATATTTGTTTTATAATCTGCTGTCTTAGTTATCAGTTTTTTTATCCCTACGTAGGTAATAATCCGTAATTGTACGTTTCTGGGTAATCCTTTTGTCTTGTTCATTTTCTACTACGTTGCCTGGACTATTGTTTTCTTTTGTGTAAAAATATTTTAACGGTTCAAATATTACGTCTGAAGCAGTGTTCATTTATTATTCTTCCGTCAAATATTTTTGCTTGTTTATTTCCATGTTCTCTAATACGTTCAGTCGCCGTCCTTTATGTTGTGAATGTAATAGTTTAACTGTTTTTCTAATATGTCCTGTAGCGGGATTCTGTAACTTTTAACGATCCGACAATCGTAACATTTTTCGACATATGCAGTCGTTTGCTGTAACGATAGTGCGATTGTGTAATTTTATTCCATATCACGTAGCATCTCTGTTAAGAAAAAGCGAAAAGAGCAAAGAGGAATGAAAAAAGAAACAAATGAATTTGTCCATGCTAAACAGTGCATAGATAATTTTTTCATTAATTTCTTTAATTTTGAGAAATATGTGTTAAAATAAATGTCTAAATTACAGAAATATTGTTATTTTTATACATAAAAGTGTTTATATGTTTCTATATTATTGTAGAATAATAACTTTACTTGTTGACGTAAAGTACGTGCTACGGCTGCACAGCTGACACAGCCGACTCTTGTCTATCCATTAACAACAGAAAAATTATTGTCGTTAGTTAACCGACAGCGAATATCGTTATAAATGTTACTGAGTAACAAAGTCGATAAATTTTCGTTATATTTATTTTAACGATACGATTATCGTGATAAAAGTTACAGAATCTCGCGACTGGGTGTACATTTGTTGTCGAATATGTGGTTTGCGAAATTCGATTCTGGTGTTATTCCTGGTTCTCTCAGTTTCTTGTTGTAGTCTCTCATGTGCTCGCGAAATCTTATTTTTATCTTTCTTCCAGTTTGTCCGATATAACTGTGTTGGCATGTGCAAGCTAATTTGTACACTCCTTGTTTATCTAGGAAGTCTGTTTCGTTTGTTCTGTTCTGCAGTATTCTACACAAGTTGTTTCTTGTTTGGAATGCTGTGTTCATGTTGTGTTTTCTACAAGATTTTGCCAGTTTGTATGTTGATTTTCCCATATACGTAAAGGTAGCCCAGGTTTTCTTTTCTTGTTCCTGTTCTCTGTTTCGTCGTTTCTTACTTGCTTGGATATCCTTTCTAATCTTGTCAACTAGGTCTTTTTTATATCCGTTGTTATATATTATTCCTAACTCTTTCATATAGGCCTCACGTGTTAGGGGTATTCGTTAGGGGTATTCGTTATTAACTGCCTAATTGCTGCGTTCTTATATTGTTGAGGATGGTTTGATGAATTGTGTATTATTGTATCTGTAGCGGTTGGTTTTCCGTATATTTCGTATTCAATTCTATTTAAGCTCTTATTTGCTGTAATCGTTAGGTCTAGGTAGTTTATCCTTTCGTTCTCCTCCACTTCCATTGTAAATTTTATGTTTTTGTATTGTTTGTTCAGTAGATCCGGAATTTGTTCCTCCATATTTCCTTCTATTACACATATGTATAATATCGTCCACGTATCTTGCATAGAATGTTACCCCAAAATTTGTTTTTAACTCCTCTACGTATTTCTCTTCTAAATTTTGCATAAATACTTCCATACTCATGGATGGATGCTGATGTTGGATTTCCCATTCCTAGTCCGTTGATTTGCCTATATATGCAATTGTTGAATTTGAAGTAATTTTGCTCCAATGTGGCTTTTAGCGTGCTTGTGAGTTGCATTGAAAATTCCACGTCTTCTGTTTTATTGAGTAGTGTTTTATGTAGAATGTCTATTGTCTCTGTTGTTGGGATTGATATATCAAATGAGACTAGCTTAGTATTTTCTGTTATCTGTATGCTCCCTCCATATCTTGTTAACTAACGCCGTGGTGTTGGCTATTGTGTGTTTATTCACTAGGTCCAAGGTATCTTTCAGTATTGTTTTTAAGTATTTCGATAGTCTTGGAGATAGCTTGGAGCAGATTTATAATTAATTATGGGTCTCATTGGCGTATTTTGCTTATGTATCTTCGGTAAAGCGATCATAGATGGAGCGGATGGATTCATAAGTGTTAATGAATATGATATGCCTGGTTTTATTACTTTGGTTGCCTTTTTTTTATTAATTCCTTTACCTTTGCCTGGTATTCGTCTGTAGGATCTTTCCTCATTCTCCTGCATTTAGTATCCACTATTAACTGTTCCGTTTTTTCGATGTACTCATCCTTGTTGATTAATACCGTTGTATTTCCTTTATCCGCTTTCGTTGCTACGATATTGTTAGATTTAAGTTTTTGGTAAAGATTTCTAACATTATGGTACTCCTTGTCATTTTTCTTGTTGCATACTGTTCAAGATATATCAACACCAGGTAGTCGCAAGAGAATTCGCCGTGGACAATTTACATTTGGGCTGTCAAAATAGTTGATACATTAACACTGCTGACAGGCCAAATGTGTAAACATTTGCGGCCACCTAGTATGAATTCGCCTTGATACTGTTATTTAAGTTAAAGAGCTGACTAGGTTTTAAATTTAATCGAAGTAGTTTCTTCAAATCTATTGAAAAAAAAACATATATTCGAACATTTTACTTTCGAAAATTCTCAATGTCTATCAAGTCGACTTGTTTCATTTTCACACGATATCTCAATTAAGCTAAAATCTGAAGAATGGAGATCGATTAAACCGTTCAAAAGTTAGAAGTGGTTTACATACACACATACACATAGATGCATACAGCTATATGGACGCATCATCGTAAAATTAGTCTAAATAGTTTCATAAGCTCCTCAAAACGCCTTGAAAATCGTTATGAAATTAATCGTTTTTCAAATGGCAAAGCTCTGTGGTAATAAACTTAAAAACAATATAAACGAATTGATAACATTATTCTTTTGCTTTTAGTGTCGTTTAAAATTTATTATTTTCACGCGCATCTTCAAAATTTATTATTTTCACGCGCACCTTCAAATCCCTCCCCCACCTTCATTATTTTATTACCTGTACAATTTTTATTTCTTTATTATTTTGTTTTTTTTTTAGACAAACAATTCGTATTTCGTTTCTTACGCAAGTAAATACGAATACTTGCGTAAGAAACTAAAACTTTGTCAAGATAAAAGATATTCAAAATCTCTATAAAAACCCCTCCCAATTAGGTTTTTTGTGTTAGAACTTAATATTCATCAGAACGAACAACGCTTTTCGAAATGCTGTTCAATATTATGAAACTAATTTTAATTTTCTGTGCCGCTGCAGTTGCTCAACAAGGTAAGTTAGAGAAAATATCCTGACTAAATAATTTATCTGATAATTTTTTTCCCCTAAGGACCTAGTCAACTTTATAAAACAGTGGGCAAAGGATCGTATCATTTTAGCAATGAACAGGTAGAAGGATATCTTTATTCATTCTCTGCTTGATTATTTTATAGTCCTTTTCGTTTTATTTACAGCTCAATTGGTTCGATGCTGAAAAAAAATGCCTTGAGTTGAACGGTACTCTGGCCGATTTACAAAGCTCCTCTGATCATCAAGCGGTAATCGATTATATAAAATCTGAAAAATTTTCAAATGCTCGTCGTTGGTGGTTGGCGGGCAATTTTGGCGCCGTAGAGAATGGTGGTGCTAATGTTGAAGTTTGTGCAAATTTAATGTACAACAAAAATACAAAAAATTATCAATCGTTGTCTTACAACTGTGACACGCCTGGACATTATATTTGTAAAAGGTATGATAACTTATTATTTTTGACCCCCGACAAAAAAGAGGGGTGTTATAAGTTTGTAGTGTGTGACTGTGTGTCTGTGTGGATGTACGAACCAAACGGCTGGACCGATTTTGATTTAGTTTTTTAAAGAAAATTGGTCCAGACGTTTAGAAGATGTCACATCTTTTCTAGATGTATCCTGTTGAATCTGTGTGTCTTTGATATCGTAGCTCCCTAACGGTTAGCTCGATTTTAATTTAGTAAATTTTGTTTGAAAGGTGACTTGATACAATATCTTCCAACATATGTTCAAAGAAAATTGGTCTAGCCATTTTGAAGTTATCATCTATTTTCTTTGGGAGTTTTTAAAACTTTTAATTTAATAATATTAATATCTTGGAATAATGTTTTAGTTCAGAAGTTTTTATATCGAGATGTCAAAAAAAAGCTTAAACATGAACTCAGTGATCAATTCACGAAGGGTTCCGTCCGAATACACATATGTATATACCTTTTCGTTTTTGCCCCTTTTTTACATTTTGGCAATTTTTCAGTTTTGCTTTTTCGTTTAATTTTAGTTTTTTTTAGTTTTTCTTTTCGTTGTTTTAGCGATTTTTTTTTTGGTTTTGACGCCTTTTTCATTTTGGTGATTTTTTCGTTCTTTTTTTGCGATTTTTGTTTGTTCTTTGCAATTTTTTTTTATTTGGCCATTTTCTGGCTTTTGGCTTTTTTTACGTTTTTTTCGCTTTTTGACGATGTTTTTAGTTTGAGCGATTTATTTTTCAGTTTTGACACTTTTTTACGTTTTGGGATTTTTTTTTCGAATTTTGGTAATATTTTTTAGTTTTAGCGATTTTTTTTTTTGTGTTGACACTTTGTTTTTTTTTGTTTTAGCGATTTTTTCGGTTTGTGGCAATTTTATAAGTTTCTGCGCTTTTTCCGTTTTAGTGACTTTTTTCCATTTTAGGCGATTTATTTTCGCTTTTTGACGATATTTTTAGTTTTAGAAGGTTTTTTTTTTAGGTTTTAGTGCTTTCTTTTCGTTTTGACGACTTTTTTCGGTTTTTGGCGTTTTTTTTTATTTTTTGCGATCTTTTTCGTTTTGATGATTTATTGCGTTTTAGCGATTTTTTTTAGTTTTGGTGCTGTTTTTCCTTTAAGTGCATTTTTCATTTTGGCGATTTTTCGTTTTGAAATTTTTTTAATTTTGGAATTTTTTAGTTTTCGTGTTTGTTTTTTTAATTTCAATAGTTTGCCTCTTACGGTTTCCAAGATACATAGTGAAAATTACATTAACTGATAGAATATCCTTTAATTCTTATTGCTTTTAAATATCAGTGTTAATTGGTGTAGTCTATTCTACAGACAACACCAATTAACACTAACTATATTTATATAAGTATCTGTTTTAGTATTTCAACATGTTTCGTTGCTCGCTTTAGAACACCCTTTAATTTTTAGGTGTTATATTATTGTTGTTGTAGCTGTCAAAGCTTTTCATATTCTGTAAAAGTTTCAGAACCGTAGCGAAAACATTTGCGTGCTTTACTCTTTTGGTGTACGGAACCCCAAAAAGTGAGAAAAAAGCACCACTGAGTTCATGTTGAAGATTTGATATTATTTAAGCTTCTTATTTCTTATTTATTTAAATAAAAGTTTGCTACAACATCTTTAGCTTTTCTATGAGATTTTTGGCTAAAGGTTCTCTTCTGACCATCTGCATTTAATCCCAGTGAAATGCCCTCAGTAATCAATTTTAATGTGTTTTTATAAAACAATTAATATCGCAGGTCTCCGATGAAATAGCTTTTTACAATATTATATCGAGCCTTTGCTGCAATAGAGTCATAACTCACAAAACGTGATTTTTGAGTTAAAACTGCAGAATTAATTACCATATACTTCTTCATATTGTGTAAAAATTTCAAACAAATACGAGTATCTTGTATAATCAATTTCTCAGAGAATCATAAAATATTATTTTGCCATTAAGTTGTTAGTAAACTCAAAACTTTAAACTTGTTTTCTACAAAACAAGTTTTTTTTTGAGTTATGACTCTATTACAGCAAAGGCTCGATATATAAAACATGTAGATGTTGGTCTATATATTGCGTTTGAATGTACCACGCCACGCCACATTTGCTAAACATTACATTTGTATTTTTCGTTGTATACTTCTCTTTCAAGCGCCATCCAGAGTCAAAGGCTCGCTCGATAAAGACAAGTGATATCATGTTTGAAAGGCAACTAAATTAAGCTTTGAATGGTGGCTAATTGGCTATGATCGGATAACAAATGCCCGAGTTTTAGTAAATACACTAAATAAAGAAATATAAGAAAAATATTTCAAAAAGGATTTGCTAATAAATTTAAATGCTAGTATTTTAGTATTATAGCATTTTTAGTTTTCACCCGATTTTGTTAACCATTTTGGCTAACAATTTTCGTAATCAAATGAACTATTTATTCAATAATATTATAAAACTAAGGTTTTTTATTGTTTGTGATACAAAACTGCTTCCGAAAGTACATACAAGAAATTGGTGAAAAACGTTAAAAATTTCATAAAATCTTAACTTCGTCGATGCACTATAACTCAGACATTTTTTATTCGATCAAAGCCGCCAATTAGCCCCCAATTAGTCGCCAATTAGCCGCCATTAGCCACTTTTTCACAAAACATTAGTTTTCAATGCAAATCTATTGTAACAAACATAAAAAATACAAACGAATTAATAACCTTTTATTTTACTTTTTTTCCAGCGATACCGTTGAAGCACCTGAAGAAAAGCCATCTGAAGAAGCGAATTCTCAAGAAAAAATTGACACACCAAAGGACGCTCCAGAAGAACAGCCACAAGAAGAAGATTCTCAAGAAAAAACTGACACATCAAAGGACGCTCCAGAAGAAGAGGCACAAGAAGAGGATTCTCAAGAAAAAACTGACACATCAAAGGACGCTCCAGAAAAAGAAGCAGAAAAAGAAGATTCTCAAGAAAAAAATGATGACACAACAAGTGACGCTCCAGAAGAAGAGGAACAAGAAGAGGATTCTGAAGAAAACGTTGACACAACAACGGACGATCCAGCTTCCAAGTACAAATTTATCGTTAGCGAAATTGGCGAAACGTTTCGAACTCATATTCAAACTAGAGGATCCGCAAGGCGCGATCCAGATATCCAGCCTAGCAATACCTATGAAGAATTAGAAGAAAATAATAGAGGCACACCAAGGGACGCTCTAGATGTCCAGCCTAGCAATAGCGCGTACGAAACTGATGCAAAGGAAAAATCTGGTTCTCAAGTGGGACATCACACATTAAGGGACGCTCCGCATGGCCAGCCTAGCAATACCGTTGAAGAAAATGCACAAGAGGGGGATTCTCAACATAATAGAGGTACAACAAGGGGCGCAACCAGGGACGCTTCAGTTATCCAGCCTAGCAATACCGTTAAAGAAAATGCACAAGAGGGGTATTCTCAACATAATAGAGGTACAACAAGGGGCGCAACCAGGGACGCTTCAGTTATCCAGCCTAGCAATACCGTTAAAGAAAATGCACAAGAGGGGCATTCTCAACATAATAGAGGTACAACAGGGGACGCTAAAAGGGAAAAAACAAGGAACACAACTAGGGACACTGAAAAAAAGTCACAAGAGGGGGATTCTGAAAGTAATAAAGGCACTGCAAGGGGCGTGAAAAGAGAAACAAGTAGCGCAACAGGAGACTCAGCAAGGCGCGCAGCAAAAGGCACAAAAAGAAGAGCAACAAAAGACAAAAGAAATGGCAGCACAAAGGTCAACGGAAGGGACAAGACAAGGATCAACAAAAACACACGCAACAAGAACCAATCGAGGGGGCACAAAAGGAGTTTAGGCTAACAAATATATTTGTTAAGCTATTTAAAAAAGAAACAAGCAAAAACAGAAAACATAAGCAATAGAAAACAAATTTCTGATATCGAAAAATAGGAAAAAAAATATTGATAATTAAGTTATGATTATAATTTTTTGCGGTTATTTTTATTATTGTATATTCAATAAAATTGAACTAACAATAAGTAATCAAATCTTAACTCTAAAATCTTAATTTTTAAGTCCAGTCAGTGCCAGACGAAAAATATTTGTTTCTGCGGCTGGTTCTTAGGTTGTCTTACGTCTCTCGTGTTCGGCTGAGAGCAAGAGTGTTCCTCCTTCTCAGCCGAGTGTGGCCTTTACTGTTAATGATGTTGTGGGTTAGGGGATTTGGATGTAAATCAAGTTTTTTTTTATGTTTCCAGTCATAGGTTTTGAAAACACAGTCTTAACCAGGGTTTAAATAAAATGCTATGTGAAAATTCCTGCTGCTATTGCTGATAGGTTCCATAGAAAATACAATATCAGCAGCAATAGCATAATGCCAAATGTTATAGCAATCACTATACTGTTATACTTTGTTATAACCATTTTCAACAACATGCTAATAGCAAAACAAAATATAATAAAGTGTATTTTACAAACAGCAGCAGCAAAAACACACTATTTACGATATTGCTTTTGTTATTATGTGCTGTTGAAAATTACAATAGCATAACAATAGCAAATGATTTTTGTCACATTGATTGCTGTAGTTAATTGTTTATTCCTTCAGCTTTGACGATAAAACGAAATTGTTTGGGTCTATTTTCGATGGTTGCAAGTCAATGCTGGACGAATTTGAAAGTACGAGTGTAAAACTTTGCAAAAAAAAAATTGTATCTTAATAACGTCAAAATTTCGGAAATAATTGCAAAAAATTTAAGAAATTCCCAATACATTACAATTATAAAAAAAATTTTGCAAATTTGCGTTGCAACCTTTTTGTGTTCTTTCCGAGGCATTTGCTTTTTTCAGTTTTAGCCATTTTTAATAAATTTTAGAGCTTGGTTTCAATTTTGGGGATTCTCGCGAACTTTTGCAATGTTCGTGATAAAGTTTTTTTTTTTGGGTATTCAACGTCTTTAAAGTGTTAATGATTTTTAATCAATATTAGATATTGCTATCATGTCGTTCTCAGCAAGTTTTCGCGAATTTTCGCCCATTTCGAAATTTTTTCCAAATTTTTTTCATTCCTTATAGTTTTAGAGCTTTTCAATCGATATTATGGCTTCTTTAAATTTTTGCAATTTTTCGCAAATTTACGCCATAGACCTGATTTTTATAAAGTTTTTGGATTTCATTTCCATTTTTGGGAATTTTTAACCACTTTGCAATCATTTCACTTTTAACAAAAATTTGCAAATTTTAATAAATTTTACAATTTCTTTAAAATTTTCTGCATTCCTTGCCGTGTTAGCGAGTTTTAACCTGCTTTAGGATTGTTTCTCATGTTGCTTTTTTTTGCGATGTTTCGCGATTTTCATAAATTTCGTGTTTTGTCTCCTTTTTATAGTTTTAGTGATTTGAAGACTTTTTCTGATTTTTGCAAACTTATTTCATTTGCACAACAAATCATATCTTGCAAAACTCTTGACTTTTAATATAGAAAATGATTAAAAACATTTAAAATAAAAATACATACGTAAGTACATATGTACTTACATATATTTGTACATAAAATTTGTTTTGAGAAAAATCCTAAGGCTCTTATAAAACGGTTGCTATGCTACGAATGTAATTGATATTGCTACTGCTATTACATTTTTCAACAGCAACAGTAAACAACAGCACAAATAAATTAAAATATAAACAATTAATTTGTGTGGCAACAAATGCTTTTAGTTTTTTACATTTGCTTTTGATATGCGCTATATTTATTTGCAATAGCACAGTATAAGCGATAGTATTGTAAATAAAAGTTTAAACATTTATAGTGTAGTATAGCACAATTTCCGTACTTTTGCTACTTCGCAGCTAGCATTTCGAACACTGGTCTTAACCATCGGGACATTTAGATCTTTAAGCATTCGCTTATTTCTAACATACTCGTACCAGGGGTTTGAGGTAATCGTACAGAGTTTTTATATTGTCGCCTTTGAATTTTTTTCTACATTTGATGCCGAGGCAGTGCCCTATAACTGGATACCGTAGGACCATATTGGTTTTAGAATAGAGTTGTAAAAAAGAAGTTTATAATCCATGCTTAGTATAGAGCTCCTTTCAATGAGCCCATTCACTGGAGCCGCTTTTAATTTTATTTGGGTCTCCTTTGCATTTATGTGGGACTTCCATGTTAGACGACGATCAATATATAAATAACGAGATATTTTTCTTCAGTGTGTTGAGGTATAGTTTGGTTGTTTATTTGTATAGGTGGGCAGGTTTCTCTGCACAATGTAAAACTAATATTTAAACATTTTTGTTCGTTAGTTTTTATCCGCCATTGTTTTAGCCAATTTTTCAACTGGAGTATATATACTCTTGCTTGCTGATGGCTCTTGTGAATACTTAGAAAAGCTGTATCATCAGCGAATGTTGATATGTATGTTACTGCTTACCGGCAAGTCAGAGACATATACCAGATATAAAACAGGACCGAGGATGCTGCCTTGGTTGCAGAGGGCTTAGGAAATTACCTTCCTTAACAACAAATTTTCGCTCAATTAAGTAGCTTAACTGAGCATTATTTAGTTATTGATATTCACTTTTTTCTTTGGGTTGTGTTAAGCTTTTTTTTATTTTTATTTCTTTATTCTAGTACGAATTATCATTTGATAATTACAAGTACTAGTGTGTGTGTGTGTGTGTGTGTGAATGTTTGCTTGTTCAGTCTATTTGAATATTTAGATCCTTTTGCTACCCTGCAAAAATCGTGACTAGTCCATACATGCGTGTAAGGACTACTCCATAATGGACCAGGACTAGTCCCAAACTACCCCAAACGTATGCATTAGACGTGGTCCATTTAACACTGCGATGTCCTAGGACTGGACCACGTGTTCTAGCTTTGCATTACATCGGCCTAACCCAAAAACTAGACCATGTAACTACTCTATGGAGCACCTAAAGGGGCTAGCAAACTACTCTATGTCACTACTCCATGGTTCACAAACAGAAATTAGTTTTCATTTTCACTTTGTAGTCTACGTACATTAATGATTTTCCCACTGCTTTAATAAGTCTCCTTTTATAATGGGAGCTACACTGCATTTTTTATTTCTTATAAACAAAACTCACTTTTATTTATTTTTTCGCTTTTACCAAAAAAATAAACTTTTAATTACAAATATTCATTATAACCACAAATAAACTTTTGTGTCATCAGGGCTACCATATTGCTGGTAATTGATGATATTTTATGAAATAAAATTCTTGGCAACACTACATTTCGTGCTAAAACACGAACACTTGTTTGAAAGTGGTCCATAGCTGCATTACATAGGACCATGTTGTAACTACTCCATATCAGCTAAAATGGACCATGTAGACCAATAATTTTTGCAGGTTAGGTGCCCTTAGAGCAGAAACCGACAAAGCATATCTCATGGGGTTTTTTTTTTACTCTTTAACTCTCACACGTGTGTACTCGCACGTATTAGCTAAAAGCAGGGATGATAAATGAAAAAATTTATTTCGTACCAATGAGCCTCTAAAATAGTACTTTTTCTGCTCACATAGTACTAAAATCTTTCTGAATTGTTGTAACCAAGTACACCACTCGATTTTGATTGGTTTCATGTGCTCATTGTGTTAAAGATCCAAATATGACTTTGTTTTCTACAAATAATTTTGATAAATTCTTTTTCAAATAATGGTATCAAAAATCAAATAATTTAAATGTGAATTCTCAATGAAACTTCACTTCTGCCAGATGACAAGGAACCTACTTACTAATTTCTTTATTCTTATAAACTTGAAGTTTGATAAAAAAAAATTTTAGCTCGTTCACAATGGATAAACAAGCCATTTCTTCGATTAAAATTTGAGATCCGACATTTCTGTGGTTTTCTTGAATAAATGCGTAAGTCGACTTATGTAGATTTCAAGTTATTAATGCGAAATAGCTCTATTTTTAGCGCTCTTTCTATGAGAGTAAAAATTTTTGGTATATCATGGATTAGTCTCGATATTTTGGATGCAGAACAACCTGACTTCTATATTTATTCCATAAATTTTCAGCAATAACGACATAAGTATTCCTGTGTGATGTATTATTTAAACACACAAGATACGATGCTACTATCTAAAACACATTTTGAAATCTTTTTAAATATTTTGTTCAATTTTGATAAGTAAATGTTATTTATGTCGACATATACGGTTTTATGCAACCTTGCTAGGATCTCGTTCTTACGTTCTTTTTGTCTGAAATTTTTACACAAAGTTATTTTGGAAAATATATGCCGAGTGTTAAAAAAATCAAAGATGTTTACACCGTGGATACAATTTCAGAAATATTTTGTTTTTGCTTTACTGAAAAGATCAGTTTTAAGACATACGCCTTTATTCAAGAAAACAAATGATTTGCTTATAGAATATGGAGTTTGACATTAAGCTACTGTTGATATTTGGCATGAACACTAACAAGCAAATATTATAAGCTGTTCTCTCAAGACCACTTATAATATTCACCTTATATAAGTACACAAATCCACTCACGAAATAACTGCCTAAGTAGACTTAAGAGAGAATTTAGTTAAGGGCCAAAGTAGAGATAATTATTGAATAATCAATGGATACCAGCCAACAAGTTGGGAAAATTTTATAAATAGTACCAAATGTATAACGGGGCTACCATTGTACAACTTTATCATCCCTGGCTAAAAGTAAGTAAAATCAATCAGTGTGGGTGGCATGAACATTTAAACAAGCAGGTCCTGTTATCGCTCCCCTACAAGAAATGTATGACCGAAACTAATACACACAATTTTTTTTATTAATACATTTGTACATATGACTGGCATTGTTGATTCAGATATCTATCATCGTTGACAATATTTAGACATTTGTTTACGTTAAAAATTAATATCTAAATAATGCATATGTTAGAGAAAGACAGCTAATGTATTATTTCCTGACGTTAAATATAAAAAAGTGTTCATTATTAAAAAAATAAAAAAAACATATTTTAAATAAAACATTTACTAAAATTTTTTATGGGATTTCAACATGTTTCCGATGTGTGAGGGTAAATTATTATATTCTGATGATGACTACATTGATACCTGGCCATGGAAGAATTAGTGGAGAAATTGGAAGAATTAGTGGAGAAAAATAGGCCCTGTCCTACGGCAAAAGAGGAGAGGACCTTGCTAACAGATTATAAAATTCTTCAGTTAGCCGAAAAACACAAGCATAATCCGACCCAAATTTGATTGCGCTTTCAAATTTATTCCTTTTTTTGAAAAACGTAATTAAATATTTTGCATAATTTTTAATAAAATTGAAATTATAATATTATAATCTAATCTGAATTGTTCAGAAGAAAATAAATATTTAATCAGCTAATCAGCTTTTGACTAATCAGCTTTGACCGATATATTCATCAGGACTGATTAGTCAGCTGTGACTACAATTTTTATCATTAATGATTAGTAAAAAGCAGTGGAGTGAGCAGTTCAGTTATATGTTCTATAGTCGATAGAATTCATAAGTTCGACAAAGACGCAAAATCACACGTACACAAAAGTTTCCATCAGTTTTTTTCAAATTGTTTTAAGAAAATGATAGAAACTTTGTTCTACCTGATGATAGATATTTCCATCAGCACTACAAGTCATATGATCGATCAAATGACTGTCACTGTTCTTGTAGGGTTGTTTCTTGCTATTGCTTGAAACCACGCTTGTGGGGTAATGATTACATTTTGTAATTAATTACATGTTCAAATACACATTACTTGTACTTTGCAATTGGTACACTACAATTACTTGTAATGTGTAATTGTCTGAAGAGCAATTACATGTAATTGAGGCATGAACAATTACATGTAATGGGTAGTTGATATATAGCAATTACAAATTATTGTTATTGAAGATTATCAACTACAATTACATGTATTTGGGCAAAAGTAATAGTAATTGCTCATAAAGGGGTAATAATTACTTTAACAATAAAAATTACTATAAATGTATTTTATTACAAATAAAATCTATTGTTTATTTATTTTTAATATATATCTCTAAAATTAACTGGAAATGTATAGAGCTCTAAAAGAGGGTAAAGAGTAGAAAAATTACTTACATCGCAAAAATGAAAATGTTTGCGAAAAATTTTAAACAGCCCCCTAAATTCATTAAACATTGTTCAATACACATTTGTCGCGAAAATCGAGTAAATTTGCGAAAAATTTTAAAATGGCAAATGGCCCTAAAATTGCTTAAAATAGCTAATATTATACGGAATGCAAAAAACTCGGCAAAAATCACGCAAATGACGGAACTTGCTAACATCGAAGCAACAATAAAGTTTTATATGAACTAAAAATCGGTAAAACTGTAAAAAATCTAAGAACTGGTAATAGATCACTATTATCACGAAAATAGCGAAAATTCGCGAAAAATTAAAAAATTGCAAACAAGTTCTAAATTGATTAATAATAGCTAAAATTGTATGGAATGCAAAAAACTATGAAAAAATCGCGAAAATTACGATAATTCTCAAAAACTTGATAACATTAAAAACATAGAAAAGTCTTATAGTGATTAAAAATCGATAAAACTGTAATAAAGCCAAGAACCGGCTAAAAAATCACTTATCGCGAAAATAGCGGAAATGTGCGAAAAATTTGCTAAGCTGCAAACAAGCCTTACAATTGCTTAAAGATAGCTAAAATTGTAGGGAATGCAAAAATCTCAGAAAAAATCGCGAAAATGATGCAAATTCGCTATATTCGCGATAAAAGTATTTTTTTCACATTTTGGTTTTTTAACAGTTTAACCAAATTTTTTAATCAATATCAGACTCAATATCAATATCTTTTTAATCTTACCAATTTTTTGCGAATTTTCTTCATTTCCGCGATTTTTTCCGAGCTTTTTGCATTCCTTACAATTTTAGCTGTTTTTAAGCAATTTTAAGGCTTGTTTGCAATTTTGCTGTTTTTCGCGAATTTTCGCGAAAAAAGTTTTTTTAGCCAGTTCTTGCATTTATAACAGTTTTACCGATTTTTAATCACTCTCAGACTTTTCTATGTTTTTAATGTTAAGTTTTTATGAATTTTGATCATTTTCGCGATTTTTTCTGAGATTTTTGCATTCCTTACAATTTTAGCGATGTTTAATAAATTTTATGGCTTGTTTACAATTCAGCAATTTTTCGCGTATTTTGAGAGTAAAAGTGATGTTTTGCCATTTTTTTGCTGCTCGTCAAGCTTGTGAATAAAAAAAAATTTAAGGGATTGTTTCTTATTCCCACAATCTGCAGAAAATTTGCGTCATTTTGGCTATATAAAAAGTCTTCCGAAAATTTGAAAATATAATTGAGTATATTGTAATTAAATTAAATTTTCCTTGTAATTGTAATTGCAATCATGCCAACACAAATTACTTGTAATTTCAATTGGTATGATTGCATTAACAATTACAAGTAATTTGGAATAGGCTTCCTACAATTACAATTATTAATAGTTGTAATTTGTGCTAAAGCAATTACAATTAAAAGTAATTGTTTTTGATAGTAGTCCAATTACAATTACAATTAATTTGTAATTGCACCAAGGCAATTACAAATTACTTGTATGTAATTGAAGTGAAAATGTAATCATTACTCCCTAAGTCTGCTTGAAATACACTAACAAAAATTTTTTAGGAGCGAGATTTGCAAACTAAAATCCATACAAGCTTTAGAGTTTAACAATTAAGTTATGAGTTTAGTCGAACTGTATGGGTTGATATCCAAAGAAATTTAATTATTTTTGGCTTGAGTTCGGTTTTAATTTAACTATCAAATGAAATACAGCTCTACGAGTGACAGTATGAATGATGATTAAAAGTAGATGATATTCAACTATTGACTGCAAACCAGCAACTTTGGTCGAGTGGTCTAATCGTAAAAGAATTCTGAAGAAGAGATTAGCGGGAGCCATCGAAACGTCAGTTCAACCCTCCGTGCAGTCAAAAATTTTCTTTGTCTATATGCTTCACATTTATCTCTAAATTTCTTTGGATATGAAACCCATACAGTTCGACTAAGCTCATAACTTAATTAAAAAAACTTATTTAATTTTTCAACGTACACAACAGAACAGAGTAGCGTCACTTTCCGTAGCCGCTACACTTCCATCGTCAGTGCTCACGTATGTGTATTTTGTTTATCACCATCGATGGCAACGCTGAGAAAGTGCAGTTTAATATCAACTTGAAAGTGATTTAATTCTCGTATTCAATTTTCACCAAAAAGTTGTATATACATATAAGAATTAATTTTCCCTAGTACCTTGGAAGAATATTAATCATGCGCAATTCTTTCTGAATTAAACGTTACGAATCTTAGAATAAAAATCAATTTGCATTCATAAGCAAATACATATATTCGAAATAATCATTTTAGTAAAAAAAAAACTAAAATTAAACGAAAAAATTGCCAAAATGAAAAAAAGGGCGAAAACGAAAAGAGATTTGTGTATGTATATGTATTCGTACGGAAACATTCGTGTGCGAGCAAAAGTCGCACTTTACTGAATTTATTTACATCTTTGCGAACTGTTGCCAGCCATAGACCCCATGATCCAAACTGCATAGTCGGGGATTGTTCTTAACTGTGTTGGGAGCATACTTACATAGAAAAAAATCAGCTTTTATAAAATAACTTAAGCCAGATCGTTGCGAGCTCTTGTTTTATAAATAAGTTTGAATAAAAATTAAACTAAGATTTTGTATATTAAAGAATTGTCTTTTTGTTAAAAGAATATGGACAACATTGTAAGAGAAAGAACTTTAATTTTACAAAAGATTTGTTAAATAAATCGAAAACGTTTGTAAACGGAGGACTGTCTAAGATTTAAGCATTCTTTTAAAAATTCGATTCTATCGACAGTTTTTAAAGAAACGATCGAATTAAGCGACTAGCGATAGTTTTGCAGCTCTAAAATACACATACGCCCACCAATGCTGCAGCCAATATAGCCTCATCCAATACAACTTCTGCAGCTTCTCCGACTTCAACTTTATTCGCGATAACTGGAATTGATTTGTAACCGAGTTTTCCTGTTGCTCGGCGTTTTTTTAAACCATTTTTGTATCGAGAAGCCAACTTTTTTGCCGCTTTTTTAAGTTTTTTTTTAGCCTTGTCATGTGCATCGTCTAATATTGTATCCGTATATTCTTGAGATTCCCCTTGTTCTTCTTCTTCTTCTTCCTCTTCAAATTCTTCATTGATATCTGGATTGTCGCTGAAAATTTCAATAAATATTGAAAAATATGCATACATAATGTGTATGTATGTACATACATATACATACTATGTTTATACATACATGCAGCGCAAAGGTAAATGTTATTATTTTGCCCTTGCTCATTTTGAGCGCAGCAATAATAAAGCGCAATAATAAATTGGGTTCGCTCTTTGCGCAAATCGCAAAAAAGAGCGGCGCTACATTGGGTTTTTTTGTACTCTGCTATTTTAATTATCAATTACTTTGTATTAGTGACACATGCCACCTCCTATACTCCAACAATTTTCTGGAAATCGCACTTTATTCTAAGAGTGACCCACACAAAATTTCGAGAGCCACATTATTGTAGTTGTGGAGATATAGGGAAATTAATAATTACTTTGTATGGATGCACCCGTTTCCCCCCTGCCAACACTGGGAAAAAGGCCAATATAGCGGCGGAAAAATCATATCTTCCAAACGTACTCGTATAGTCTGATCTACAAAAAATTTATGGATGAATTGTAGAGAAGAATGTAGGTAGGCAGATAACAAGGCGTGTTAAGAGTTAGTTAGCTATTTTTAACACAGTGGGCGCTATATTTTGTTATACATATAAGACCAATTTTATCGATAAAACTCTTTAGTCGTCGGACAGCTTATACCTTCCATATTATTAGTCTTATCACCAAAAAATAAAAATAAAAAATGTATGAATGAATTAAAGGCAGGATGTAGGCTTTAAGGTACGTACAAAATTAGTCCCTGTTTTAACACAGTGGGCACTATGTGCTGTTGGTAAAAGACTAATTTTACCAATATAATTCGTAAGTTGTAGAAAACCCCATATCTTCCAAACTAATAGTTTGATCCCTCAAATATGTATAGATAGGTTGTAGCCAAGGATGTAGGATATAAATTTTATAAAAATTAGATAGCTATTTTTAATACTGTGGAGTAGAGATGAGCGATATTTCAGTACCTGTGATTTTATCGCTGTTACTGAAAAATCACGATTCACAGTTGTGACAAAATTTTGTCAAGTAACTGCTACTTGCAAAGTTGTTCTTTTCTATTTGTTACATACAGAAAATTATGATATTTCACTGTTTGTGTGGGTAATAACGTTTTTTATTTACGTACAATAACAACAAACGTTTAGTGTTGCTATTTCTTGTGTTCTCTTCTTCCTTATTAGTATTTCTTTTTAAAATTCAAAGTATATTTTAAGGCGTATTTAAATCGGCCTTGGTATATTAAATAGCAACGTTTTTGTTGTAGAGATGCATGTGTGTTTTGATAATTACATTGCCATAAGAGAACTGAAAACAGTGATCACAGTCACAGTTTTAAGTAAGAGTGATTTTTAAATCACGTTGTTCATGTTCACGATGTTCTTTAAAAATAACGGGATCAATCATCTCTGCTGTGGACGCTATATTTTGTTATATAATACCAATTTTACCGGTAAAACTCTTTAGTCGTCGGAAAGCTTATATCTTCCAAACTAATGGTGTGATCCACAAAAAACGTATGCCTGGAAAGGCTGCAGGCTATATGGTCTGTAAATAAATGATCTATTTTTAACACAGTGGGCGCTATATGTTGCTATATACGACCAATTTTTAAAATTCAAAATGCATTAAAAAAAAATTGAAGTGCATTCATATTTCAAAATTCATTAAAAATTTATCTTAAAATTGAAAATGACTACTTCATCGGCATTTTAATTTAATAACAAGTGCTTTCGGAAGCAAATTACAACAAAATCATATAAAAGTACAAAGAAGTAGAATAATTTGAAAACGATGTATATTTAGAAAGACTGATGTAAAAGTTGCATACGAAAGTCTCCGCAGCTAATTTTTAGAACAACAATCTAAAACATTACTTCAAATTTACGATCATATATACACTCTAAAACATTACTTCAAATTTACGATCATATATTGTCTAAATTTGTGTTAAAAAGTTTCTCCTTGTCTAAAATTACATCGATTTTGTAGTTATTTTATTAAAGAAAAAACCTTTCAAATTAAACATATTTAGTCCAAGCGGAAAAAATGTAACATAAAGTATAATACGGCTGTGGCTGAATGGTAGATATGTCAGACTATCAGTGAAGAGGTCGCGGTTCAAACCTGCACGCAGCCAATCGCTTTTTTTAGGAGAAACATTTTGTTGAAAAATAATGCGTGTAAAGTGTTGCCGACTATTAACGACCTAATTTTTAACAAAAGTGTTTTAGAGTGAATATTAATCTATTATATTTACATATATTAAGATTCCCCAAAATTTTCAGGTACTCTCGGTTATACTTTTCTTGTATCTCTACAAAGATTTAGAAAAATTAGAAGCAAGGCCGTTTAAAATAGCTGATATAACACTTTACAAAAAAAAAAAAGTTACTTTGTCCGAAAATGTCCATCATTAGCGATTCAATCAATACGCCCGCCAACAAATTTGATATAAAAATCAATAAAGATCTACAATCCAATTTTTTCTCAATGTTTAAAAGGCCATATTCTCCGAACCAGGTAACAAAGTGATAAATAAATTTGATTTTTAGATGAACTGATTTGTCCGCTTTGATTCTGCGTTTAAATTTTTTTCAAATTCGATAATTTTTTTTTCTGTCGCTAGATTGGCCTTTTTCCCCTCTGTGCTGCCATACCATCAAGATTTTGTTGGCACTAGCACTTTGTTCTAAGAGTTGTACACATTAAATTTAGTGAGTCTAATGAGACTAGCTGCTGTGCAGATAATGGAAAATAAATAATTAGTTTGTATGAGAGGTACCCGAGGAAGACGGGTATACCTCCAAGATTTTTCTGGAACTTGCAGTACATTCTAAGGGCTGCCCACATCAAATTTAGTGGGTGTAGTTGTGCAGATATAGGAAAATTAATAATTACTTTTTATGGTGGGTAACAGTCTCCCCACTCCTATACTATTAAGATTGCTCTAAAAGTTACCACCCACATCAAATTTAGAGAATCTTACTATTGTAGTTGAGGAGATATGAATTGAGCCGCGAAAAAAGCGCTTTTGTGGATCGGTATTTAAAGTTCATATTTAAGACATTCTCCGAAGATATTGAAAATAAATATGTAATTAGCATACCTTTCACAAATATAGTTTGCAATCTGGTTACAGTCCCCATGGTTCATTAAATATTCACCCTTTTGATGTTTTAAATGCAAACAATGCTCATTATCGTCATTACTATTTGGTTGACCATCAGCCCATTTAACAAATTTAACATCAAAACCACGGTTAAACCAGTGGAAAATTCCTGGAGCATCACGATCGGTACCTCCCACCCAATAATCTAAAAGAGATGACTCTGATGGCAGTTTATTAATCATATACTTGGATAGTCTTTGCTGCTCCAAATCATGTAAAAAAGCGGCCAGGGTACCTTTCAGTTTACGGCATTTCTTTTCAGCATCGAACCAGCTGAGCTATAAAGAGAGAAAAAAATGGAAACAATTATAAAATACAGGAGCAGATGAAGCATAAAGGATAGCCTGCCTTTTCTTCGCTGAAATGGTACCATTTGTCGTCTACTGCTTCATAGAGTTGATTAGATTCTTCACCTGAAAATAGTGGAAAAAGTTATCAGATAATTTATTTATAATTAAAAAGTTTTTTAGTCTAGACATTTTCTCTAACTTACTTTGTTGGGCGGCAAGGACAGCTGAAGCGAGTTTGAAAATTAAAACTATTTTCAAAATATTGAACAACATTTCGAAACGTGTTATTTATTCGTTTTGATTAAGTTTTAACACAAAAAACTGATTGTGGCAGGTCTTTTATAGATATTTTGAATATACTTTTTTTTTTCTTATCTTGACAAAATTGTTTTTTTTTTCTTATTCAAGTAAATGCGATGTTCTTTTATCTAAATAATATAAAATAAATAAGGAAATAAAAACTGTACAGTTAATAAAATAATGAGATTTTTAAACGAAATTAAAAAGTAAACAATAATGTTGCCAGTTTGTTTATTGTTTTTTAACCGACTATACCAAAGAAGGGTTATGTTTTTTCGTGCGTATCTTGTATGTACATATGTTTGTTTGTAAATCTCTTTATTACCTCGTATCTTCCAAACGGCTGGATAGATTTTAGCAGTTAAGGTGTCCTAATGTCGGAAAAAGAAATTTCTTATTATTTACTTCAAGTTCATTCGATTTCATTTATTTATTACATATTTATGTTTTTTATGTTGTAATTTATAAAAATACACGTGCACTCAATTTGCAATTTAGAACTAGACGTACATGCCGCCGCATAAGAATATATTGAAAAAGACAAATTTTTTTCAAGCGTTATATCGTGTTCTTGAATACATGTATATCATTTATAAACATACTTTAGAAATAGTTGTGTATAATAATAGTTTCTCAAGCATTGCTAAAAACTGTTTGTTTGGGAAATCACATTTTATAAACATTATTATAAGCGAAGTTAAGAAACGCTTAAGACCCACTATTTATATAAGCTTATTCTCAAGTTGTATTGTTGTATTGCATTTTGATCACTGTATGGTATGCTGGGTACATTCATACATACATACATACAAAAAAGGTATATATCTTTGATAAGGATATCTTCGCAGCTTGTATTCAGAGAACATGGAACTGAATGGTTCAGCTGAAGACATGGCAGTACAATTAGTAAGTCATATCACTAATTCCTGTAACGTAGCTATGATAAAGCGTAAAAGGTCACCAAATAAGCACCCAGTGTACTGGTGGAATGATGAAATTGCTAGCCTGCGATCGGAGTGTATAAGTGTCCGAAGGCAGTATACACGAACCTCTCGTTCGTGTATACTGTAGTTTAGAGAATAGTGTACGCCATCAAATACATAAGGATAAAAGGAAAGCGTTGAAGATTGCAATTCGTAGGAACAAGCGTAGGTGTTTTCTTAATGTTTGTGATTGATGAAGTAGATAGTAATCCTTGGGGCTTTGCATATAAATTGGTAACCAAGAAACTTAAATGTCTTGGTCCATCGCCGCCAAGAGAAGGGCGAAGAGAGGATCATCTCTTTCCCCAACAAGAAACTCCGACATGGCAATACAGCTACCCGGCTGAATTTTTTGACATTCCTCCGGTTACGATTGCCGAGATAGAAGTTGCTGTCTCAAAATTTAAAGTCAAGAAGGCACCAGGCTTAGATTGCTTTCCGAATATGATACTAAAAGAAGCTGTTAAACTCCATCCTGACTATTTTTTGAAAGTAATAAGCGCATGCTTGAGCCAGGGCATTTTTCCAACAATGTGGAAGAGACAAAAGTTAGTATTGTTACCTAAGGATAATAAGCCGCTAGACGACCCTTCCTCTTATAGGCCGCTGTGTATGATAGATATAAGTGGGAAATTGCTAGAAACTATAATCTGTAGAAGATTGGAAGGTTGTGTTGAAGCTAACCGCGGTTTATCAGATAACCAATTTGGCTTCAGGAAAGCAAGGTCAACAGTAGATGCTATCAAAGTTGTAGTAGAAACTGCTGCGCAGGCTATCCAAGGGAAGAGGTGGAGAAATGGAGCAAAAGAGTATTGTGTAGTTGTAACGCTAGACGTAAAGAATGCCTTCAACACGGCAAACTGGGAGCATATTGTTGATGCCTTAGTCAGTTTAGACATCCTAGGATATCTACTGGCAATTATACAGGACTCTTTCCGAAATAGAGAGCTAGTTTATGATACTGATAAGGGTACTAGAAGACGGAAGATCATTGGTAGGGTGCCTCAAGGATCAGTACTTGGCCCACTACTGTGGAACGTCATGTACGATGTAGTATTGAGGTTAAACCTACCGGAGAAGGTAAAGATAGTATGATTCGCAGACGACATAGCGTTAGTATGTTAAGCAAAAGAGTTACTAGAGGCGGAAACCATTGCAAGCGCCAGTATTCATATTGTAAGGTCTTGGTTGAGATCAATGGGTCTAGCTCTAGCTGACCATAAAACAGAAGCGATTCTGATTAGTATTCGGAAAAATAGGGAAACCATTAGGCTAAATATTGGCACGTGTAGCATAGAATCCAAGGAATGTCCAAAATACCTTGGAGTCATGATTGACACTCGTCTGTCTTTTCATGAGCACTTAAAGTATATAGGTTCTAAGGCATCAAAAACCTGCTCAGCGCTATGCCGGATCATGCCGAATACAAGAGGTCCAAAATATCTGCAGAGGAGATTGCTAACCAGTGTAGTAAGAAGCATTATCTTATATGCATCCCCTATATGGTCAGGCTCACTGAAATACTCTACATATGTGAGTCTGATATCCCCTGTGTATAGGCTGGCCGCTCTGCGAGTATGTAGCGCATTCCGAACTGTATCGAACGAGGCCGCCTTTGTCATTGCCGGCATGATACCCATCGAGCTAGAAGCCGTTTCGGACAGTACGAATGGTGTGACTGTTATGTGTCTACGGAAGTGGCAAGAACGATGGACAGCGACTGACAAGGGAAGATGGACTTACTTACTGATACCTTACATTAGGGTATGGTTATCAAGAAGACCCTTCGACTTGAACTTCTACATTACACAGTTTTTGACTGGACATGGTTGTTTTAGGTCGTACTTGTACCGTTTCGGACATGACAGTGTTCCGTTTTGTCCGAGTTGTGGTGGCAATGTCGTGGAAGATGACGAACATGTGTTTTTCATCTGTCCACGATTTGATAGTGGTAGAGCTTATTTAGAAGTAGTCTTAGGACGTAGTATTAGGCCGGACAACATCGTTCCAATCATGTTAGAATCTTTGTATAACTGGACGTATGTATGTAATTTTGTGAAATTGGTTCTGTTGGAACTTCGTAGGTTAGAAGAGATTCGCAGAAGAATCCATGTAGTTTAGATTTAGGGTATAGGACTTTTCCCACCCCGTGACGTATGGCCTTGCGGTAGTACAACGGGGAGCATTTGGGTCAGTGTGAAGCAGTGTTGCCACTAAAGAAACTAAAAATAGTACAGCAGTTAAGCAAAAATAGTACAAAAAAAAAAGAAATTCGACCAAAGGAACTAGCTAAGAATACCCTCTATAATCAATTTCAATGTATATAAAAATTCCAACAAAAAATAAATCCTTTTAATTGTATAAGCGAGTGCTTACCCAAAAATACATGTTGGCATCACTATTCATTATTGTTTGCGAGAACAATGCTGTTGTTGTACAAAAGTTCGTGTTGTTCGATAGCACAATCAATGCAACCCTTTCATGACAATTGTTGTCATTAAAGTGTTATTATGAGAGCTGATAAAATTGTATCAACTGAAAATATTATTGGAGCTCGTTGGATCTTACATTGTCGTAAACAGTTACTGTTAACGTAAGATCCAAGCAATCTCAACAAAACTTCTATATAAGCTCGAATATATTTGAAAGCTACTAGATGTACTAAGTGACAAGAGCACTTTGCCAACACAACAAAAGATGTTTGGTCTTTTAAATTAGTACAAACAGAATTATAATTATCGAACATGGTTTCGTAGCGGACAGCTGCAAAACCAACAAGATTTATAAATGGGACTGCCTTTTCCATAATAGTTTGCTTTAATAGCGTGCATATTTCCGTTGCTGTCATCAAAATAAATGACAAGAAATGTGATGTTTTTTACACTTTTTTCATATAAATGAAGAAAAAGAACTACGGCGCAACGTATTTTTCCATACAAATTCACATTTCAGTTGAGTAAAGAAAAATAAAAGGAAAAGGCAACATTTTAATAAAAGTAATGAGGAATTTTTACGCTTCGGTCGTGGTTGTTATTATGGACTTTGTTTCTCTCTCAATGATTTTCGGTCGACGTTACAGTCTAGTTCTGTTTCATCACTAAATCCGTAGGAAGCACCGCCCTAATACATTACTCATAACCGTTGTTGCCTTAGTTCTATGCATATTCACATTTTCTTAATATTTCCGAATATCTAACAACTGTTTTAAAGTGGGCAAAATGTTCTCAATGCAGAGAAATGGATGGTACCAGCAGTCCACAAGTTATTACAAATTGAAAAGTATCCGATTGTATACTATTATGTCAATAGGAAAAATTATAACAAAATAGTTAAGCGCATACAACTAGCATCCGATTCAGAATAGCATTTGTTCAATCCCATTGTAAAATTAAATGTAAATTAAAACCGCAGAACAAAAGAAACGCGAATAAAATATAGCCACCGCACAAGACGTCACGAAACAATTGAACTCATTTAATCTTCGCTTGCATTGTCGGTTTTGTTGGACCCATCTGACGGTCTAGGCCATCGCTGTGTAAGTGTAAGTAGGAATTGTACACAGACTTTGGATGGGTCGCACCAGCGATGTTATATACTTTTTTGAAAAGACTTTACGCAGCCCGAAAAAAATCCCTACTTTTCCTTACGTACGCACAAAATTATCTTTACAAAAATCCCTACAACTTTTAAGTGATAATATATGAAGGCAAATAAGTCCCTTTGTGTTTAATGTACATATACGTATTTACAGGAGAAGGAAAAAAACTGAGCTACAACTTTCTAAGTTCTTTAAGAAGGATGTAATGACACGTTGACTACTAGAAAACGTTAAAAACGCGATTTCGAAAAAATCGAGATACGCCTTTTTTATGTTACGCCATTGATATATAAAATTTATTTAAAGTTGTTATACAAGTTGTTAGAATTTCGAGGTAAAAATATTTCTCTATTTTCAGAATTTTATCTAGTTTTACGAAATATAGCTAACTTTCGACCTAAGGACGACAAATTCCTTGTTTATCGGGATCATAACATATAAAGATATACACTTTTATATGAATTGCACTGTTTTACAAACTTTTATTTTTGGAAAGTTTAAAAATTTCTAATGCATTTTATCAAGGTATTACTAATTAGGATGTGTAAGCACGAAAAAACCTTTTCGGCCATTGTCCAGATAACGACGGTACATTTGTGTTTTTCGATGAACACTCGTCTTTAAAGCGCCACATAGACTCAAAGGCTTCTTTGAATAAAATGAGTTATATATCTACTAAATTACCCGTCGAATATTGGCTAATTGGCTTTGATCGGATAAAAAATTACTGAGTTATAATGGATCAAACTCAAAATTTTATAAAATTTTTAACTTTTTTAACCAATTTTTGTAATTTCGGAAGCTGTTATGTACCACAAATAATAAAACAAATCCATAGTTTTATAATATTATTAAATAGTTCATGCAATTACAAAAATTGTAAGCCATAATGGACCGAAATCGAAATTTTTAATTTTTAAAAATCCCAACATTTTAATGATTTGAAAAAAAATTGTCCTTTTTTCCCAACGGTCATTTTTTTTAGACAAAAATCCCTACGAATAGGGATTTTCCCTACATATAACATCACTGGGTCGCACCTACATTGTCATTGGTCTCATATCGAAGTTGTATGGGATAAAAACTCCTCTGGCGGTATTAGCAGCAGCAGTACTGCCAAATGTAAATATGTAATAAAGTATGTTTTAAAAAGGTTCAATCTATTCAAACAAAAGTTCATGAAACGTTCAGAAAATCTTGCTGTTTTATTTAGTATATTTTTATTTTTCTGCAATTAATTAAATAGTACAATAATAGTTCAAAAATGTTTAAATAGTATAATTTTTGTACTATAGTACAGAAAGTGGCAACGCTGGTGTGAAGGGGTGTTTTTAGCGTGTTAAAAATCTCGCACTTCTGGCAAACACCACCACTGCCAGAGTCTTTCGATGATTTTCATCCCACGAATGAAAAAAAAAACATACATACATACATACATACATACATGCATACATACATACGTACATACATACATACATACATACATACATACATACATACATACATACATACATACATACATACATACATACATACATACATACATACATACATACATACATACATACATACATACATACATACATACATACATACATACATACATACATACATACATACATACATACATACATACATACATACATACATACATACATACATACATACATACATACATACATACATACATACATACATACATACATACATACATACATATACTACTTGCACTTTAGTTTATTGTTAGTTAGAAAACGGAAATGAATGAAAAAACTCTGTTAGTTTTACAAATTTGAACTTTAAATTTTTGATAGTAAAAAACCAAAAACTAAATAAGAAATCCGTTAATTTTATGGATAGTAGCCATTCAATTTTTTAACATTGAAAATTAAATTAATTTTTATTTTACTTCCAATGAAAAATGAGTAGACCGGCTTTCAAATGAATATTACTACATTTTAAATTTTATTTTAAGTTATTTTTACCTACATAATATTTTGAGTGTACATATGTACATATTTTGTCGTAAAATTAATTTATTTTTCTACCAGAACTTGGTTTTCTTTTCCTTGTGTTTTCAGTTTTTGTTTGCATGTTTCTTTTTGCGCCCCCGGATGCGACCTTGTTGCGCTTGTTTGTTGTTGTGACCTTGCCCTCTCTTTTCTGACTTCTTCTGCCTGTTGTTGTGCCCTTTTTTTGCGCGATTTGCTGTCCCCTGTTTTGCGCGCCTTGCTGTGACCTTTGGTTTTCCTCTTTTAGAGCCCCTTGTTGTGCCTTTATTATTTTGAGAAGCATCCATTGGGACATCTGAAGACTGACCTGTGGTGCCTCTATCATTTTGGATATCTGGAGAGTGTCCTGTGGTCTTTCTGTTTTCAATCCAAGATCGAAACGTTTTGCCTGCTTCAGTAAAGACAACCTCGGACTTGGAGAGGTCCAATGTTGTGTCAATTTTTTCTTGAGAGTTCTCTTCTTCTGCCTCTTCTTCTGCCTCTTCTTCTGCCTCTTCTTCTGGAGCATCCTTTGATGTGTCATTTTTTTCTTGAGAATCCTCTCCTTGTGAATCTCCTTCTTCAGATGCCTCTTCTTCAGATTCGATATCACTGAAAAAATTCAAAGGTCATATCGTAAAAAGAAAACTAAAAAATTAACAAAACTAAAAAATCGTCAAAAAAAAACCAACAAAACAGCCAAAAACGAAAAAAATCAGCAAAACTAAAAAAATAGGCAAAAACCGAAAAAAATCGTCTAAAAAACAAAAAAAATCGCTAAAAAACGAAAAAAATCAGTAAAACTAAAAAATTGCCAAATACGAAAACAATCACCAAAACGGACAAAGGGCCAAAGCTAATGAATCAGCACAACGGAAAAAGCGCAGAAAGTGAAAAAATCATGAAATTTAAAAATATCGACAGAAACCGAAAAACTCGCTAAAACGAAAAATAGCCACAACTAACAAAAATCGCCAAAACTAAAAAAGCGTTACAAACAAAAAAACCTTAAAAAATAAAAATCCCCAAAAACGAAAAAATCCACAAACTAAAAAAATCGTCCAAATCAGAACAAATCGCTAAATGAAAAAATTCGTAAAATCTAAAAAATCGCCAAAACTAACAAATCGTTATAGGTAAAAAGATTGTAAAAAAATCGCAAAAAACAGAAAAATCGCCAAAAACGTCAAAATCGGCAAAATTAAAAAAGTTGCCAACACCGAAAAAATCACTAAAACGAAAAAAGCGCGGCAAAAACAAACAAAAAGCGACAAAAAAGCATAAGAAATATATCGTTACCTTAAGAGAGAAAGGTCATAACTCATTATTTTTTTGAAATCGATTTTTTGCATACTTCGATACAGTAGAGGTTAGTTAATCTATCGAAATGTGAAAAAGATCTATTACAGAAAAATAATGAGTTAGGGCCTTTCTATATTAAGGTAACCATATGTATGTATATGGTATTCGTACGGAACCCTTCGCGTTAGAGTCAAAGTCACACTTTACTGAATTTATTTATTTCTTTTTTTTACCGATCCCTATAGACACTTCACAACCAAAATATTCTTCGAAGATATTAAAAATAATTAGCTATCATACCTTTCACAAATATAGTGTCCAGGCGTAGCACAATTATAGGTCGAGGATTGATAATCTTTTACAGTTTTGTTGTACATTAAATTTGCACAAACTTCAACATCAGCACCAGCATCCTCTACGACGTCAGAATTGGCTGCCAACCACCAATGAATATCATTTGGAAATTTTTTAGATTTTATATAATCAATTACTGCTTGATGATCAGAGGAGCTTTGTAAATCGGCCAGAGTACCGTTCAATTCTAGGCATTTCTTTTCAGCATCGATCCAATTGAGCTGGAAATAAAAGGAGAAGAACTATAAAATAATGAAGCAGAAAATGAATAACAATATCCTGCCTGTTCATCGCTGAAATGATACGATCCTTCGCCCACTGTTTTATAGAGTTCACTAGTTCCTTGACCTGTAAATTGTGGAAAAAAGTTATCAGATAATTTATTTAGTCAGGATATTTTCTCTAATTTACCTTGTTGAGCAACTGAAGCGGAACAGAAAATTAAAATTAGTTTCAAAATATTGAAGATCATTTCGAAACGTGTTGTTCGTTTTGATGAATATTAAGTTTTGATGAATATTAATTATAACTTAACCATTCAGTATTTTACAAATCTAATTCAAAACAAAAAAAAAACTAATTTGGAAGGTCTTTTATAGAGATTTGGATTTTCTTTTATCTTGACAAAGTAAATACGAATTGCTTGTCTAAAAAATATAAATAAATAATGAATAAACAAAAATGATACAGGTAATAAAATAGCTTTCCAGAATGCGTAATTACGTTAAAATTAGTTAAAAAATAAATGTGTTATGGTATGTTTTGCGTTTTGACTTTTTTGTTTCTTATTTAAAAATGAGCCAGTCACACTAATATTCATATTTCATCATAGCCCCAGAACGATTTACCCGATTTACCCGATAAAAACAGGAAAAGATGTGGAATAAAATTACCTTTATGTCATACTTCGGTTAATTTTGAATAAAATCGACATTTGTCGAGCGATTTTAATTATTTATGGTCTAGAGCTGTATCTAGAGCTGGCGGAAAGTAAAATTTTATTTAAAAAAATATGTTTTTTTACACTTAAAACATTATAACTTAACGATTTACTAACTGATTTACAAAGATAATGTCTTATTGGAAAGATAATAATATAATCTTTAAAGCTAGAAAAGAATCGTAGAAATCCGTTTTGAAACAAATAACTTATGACTGTTTAAAGTTCAAACTTTAAGAAACCCATTTTTTCACTACATTTACCGTTATTAAATCACTTTATGAAGTGACTTAGAAAAACCATAGATATTTTCTTTCTCTATGGGCTCCAAACAAATAGAATTGGTGCATGAGAAGTCCTAAAAAATGTTTTTAATCTAACCTTAAATCTCTTTGATTTAATATTTTTCACTATTAAAACAACTTTGCTATAAACGTTACATATCATTTTATATCAAAAAAACTACAAATTTAATTTCAAATAAAGTTTATGTTAAATTATCAATTAAATCATATTGAATTCAAATGAAATTTCTTTTACATACGATGTTCTTTATTTAGTGTATATCTAAAGTAAAGTTTAAAGCTGTTACGGCTGCAGTGGTTAACGCGCTGACTGCCATGCAAGTGGCACGAGTTCAAATCTTGACTGGGGCAGCCAACTACAACACAAATTTTTCTGATGTCTATACTAATTAGAGATGCCAATGGGGACTGGTTTTTGAAAATCCCGGATTTCGGGATTTAGAAATATAATCCCGAAACCCCGAAACGGGATTTTCGCCGGTATTTTCGAGATTTCTTAATCGATTCGAGATTCTTAATTTAGAAATTAGTGTTAATTAGTGTTAATTGAAAAATGTTATGTTTTATTTAAAAAGTTGGTTTTTGACTTTTTAATTTAATAATTTGGTTTGACTTTGCTGTTTCTGAAATAGATTTTTCATCTGGCATAAAATGCTGTTGCTTAAAAATTTATCACATTCTATACCATTTGCTTTAATTTAGAAAAGCATTTACAATCAAATTAAAACTTACTTTTGACTTTTGAATATAGAATATGCGAACTTAGCGTTCTATTCCCCCATATATCTGACAAGATTTCTTCTCAATGTATATTTTTAATTGCCATGTTGCATTTTAAAAATTTTAATATCAATAACTCTTATCTATTCTACGTCTATATCTGTTCTTAGCTTCAAAATCCGGCCTTTTCCAAATCAAATTCAGGGTTTAACAAAACAAATCTAGAATTTTCCAAATCAAATTCAGTATTTTACAAATCTAATTCAAAACTTTTCAAACCCAATTCAGAATTATCAAATGGAGTTGGTTTAAAAAAAACAGCTTTTGATTTTGAAAATGACTAATTTAATTTTGAAAATGCTAAATTTGATTTGTAAAATACTGAATTTGATTTGGAAAGTTCTGAATTTGTTTTTTAAGAACCTAAATTTGATTTGGAAGAGGCCAAAATTTAAGTTAAAAACCTATATCGTTTGCGAAACTTATCGTCGACATTTAAATTTTTGTGGCACAGTTTGCAATTGGCAAACGGTGCATTTTTAACACCAGCCCCAAATCGTCTACTTGTTTCGTGCTCTTCAAAATTAATTTTAATTTTTAATTTATATTTAAATGCTCTGTTTTGAACTTTTTTCGACTTAACGTTCTCTAGCATGACATTTCATATAATATTTTATTTAAAAGCTGATATCAAAAATTTATTATATGTAAAAAAATGGGACTCGGAAATCCCGAAAACCCCGGGATTCAAAAATTAAAAATCCCGAGATTCGGGATTTACAAAATCACGGGATTTTCGGGCTTGGCATCTCTAATGCTAGTACATATCAAGTAATTAAAATTATTAATAATATAACAAATTTAAAATCATGTTGTTTCAACTTGAAATAAATTTAATTCAATATGATTCTTTGTGTTGTTTCAATATAAAATTCGCGTTGCTAAAACTTGAAATAACTTTGATTCAATATGATTCTTCGTATTATTTCATTATCAACTTTATTTTAATTTAAGTGTACTGGAATATTAAACCAGCATGAAATATAGTTATTTCGAAAGGAAAAATGTTCTTTGAAGGTTATTGTAAAATCATTTTGAATTTTAATGAAACACCTGTGAAGCAAAATCACTACCGTGAAATTAAGATAGATCAACACCAGGTAGTCGCAAGAGAATTCGCCGTGGAGAATTTACATTTGGGCTGTCAAAAAAGCTGATACTGTAACACTGCTGACAGCCCAAATGTGTAAACATTTACGTAAACAGCTGGGCTCTTGCGGCCACCTAGTATGAATTCGCCTTGCGTGAAATGTTAAATAAACCTCGTTTTCGACAATTTTAAAACTAAAATTTTTCTTTGTGTATGTATACTAATGAAGCGACTAATAAAAGTTTATGAGTTACAAATATTAAATTAGATTTGACTTGGAAAAAAATATAATGAAGATAAGATCTAAAAATAATAAAACGTAAAAAGTATGAAAACAATAGTATACATAATTGCGGAAAACGTAATAAGTTATTCAATATTATCTAATGGTATCAACACATAATCCTCTTTACGAAGCTCAAGGCCAATTAATTCGCCTTGACGAAACTCACTGAACTTTGTAAGTTGTATTAATATTGTTGCGCAAATACTCAGCAGCAGTGTGACCATTTTCGCACTTTTGGCGCTAAATTTACTTCTTCTTTAATGTAGCCGCAAATTTTTCTTCTAGTATATTGAATTTATTTATTTGTAATTTTTCTAGATTTATTATGCAAAAAAAAAAAAAAATAACACTGGTTGGTAAACCAATGTTAAGCAAAATTCCTTAAAGTTTCATTCAAAAACGGTTGTTAGCTTAACACACGTCATGTAAACCGATGTTAAAATCAAATAATTTAAAGCAGCTACCCACCTACTTTAAAGCGATGCTAAAATATTTTATTGTTTTGACGCATAAAGTTTTTGTGAAAAAATTTAATGAAAACATTTTAAATTGTGTGGATTTATGATATAAAAAATGGATACAGAATTGGTAAAACTAATTTTCATTTTATGTGAAAATAATTTTTTAATGTGTAATATTTCATTTAGAACGTATAAACCAATTGGAGGGCTTTTATTGGCAACGAACTTATAAAACGAGGATTGATGGCTTCTCCCTTCCAGATGACCACTTCAAAGTGGTCATCAAAAGTATTCAAAAGTATTTTTAACAATAATTTTACCCAACTATACTTAAGCTGTGTTCTCACTATGTGTATTTGTCTTATGGAATGTCACTTTTTTATACACATGTGATTTCATGTGTATGTCAAAATTTGCGGTTTACATAATTTTTATATTTTTTTGTGTTCACCTGTTGGTATGTTACGTACATTTGATATAACCTATAAAGCAAAACAATCATATGGTTATACATATTTTATTGTTATATATACTTCTTTTATTTAATTTTACACTTATTTTATTTAATTTAATACTTTATTAATTTAATGATTATTTTATTTCATTTTCCCGTCCGCAAAGAATTGCAATATTAAAAACCAGCTGATGTCAGATGCTTTGTCACTTCAAAATAGAACTCGTTCTAAATCATGTGTACTGTACACAGAGACTATATGTACAAATTTACCATGTGAAAATGTGACATTCCATATGGCAAATACGCATAGTGAGAACACAGCTTTACTTTGTCCCCTTCGTTCCAATTTTCGGATCTATTCCTCTTTTTTTTTTATTGATTTTCAAAATATTCACCAAAAACTACTTGGCAAAATTATGTAAATCTACAAAACTTTATAGTGACGTACATATAATCAACACAAGTAAACAAAGCTCGTACTTCAAATAATCGGTTTAATATTTAAACCGATTATTTGAAGTACTTTAAATCCTTAACAAAAAATTGGCGTATTTATTATTTTACATTAGTATGAATTTGCATTTAGTTTATGTTTCTATGTAGTATAAATATTAATTTACATCTTAAATAAAGAAAAATTTCATTTTATATTAAATCTATAAAAAACACTATTAATATATCCGAATATCCGGATGAATTAATAATCGTTTTTTTTTTTGCGTCGTTAACTATGAAGAGACAAGAGAGAATGATGGCATTGCCAGTATCAACATGTCAAATTTATTAAAGCATACATTAGTTAATATAGTGTTTTTGCATACTATTTTTTAACATAGGTATGTTAAGCCCTTATGACACTACATTTTTCTTGCATTGTTTTGCTATAGGATTGAAAGAAAGAAATAGCAAATAATAGAAAGAAACAACTATACAAAATGTAAACAAAACGTAATGGCTTCTTTAAGTGCTGCCTACTTTTTATTTATAATAAAACGACAAAAGAAAAAAAATTGGAAAAAAGAGGCGCTAAGTCGCTGAATTCGTGAATAAACCGCTAACTTGGCAGCACTTTAATGTTTGAAGCTTGAAATGTCAATTTTGAGTTGAACATTTTTACATTTTTTTTGACAGCCCCCATTTTTTATCGATAACATTAGTAAAAGCTTTGACAATTTGGTATTTATCTTAATATAGCTGAACTCTTTGCACCTGATAAAATTTCCTATTATATTCTATTTGCACTGTTCTCCAAAATTTGAAAAATAAAGAAAAAATGTAGTGTCATAAGGGCTTTAGCGTTAAAGTCGCTGGTAGCTGACATGAACTTCAAACCTGAGGTAAGATTTTTTTTGCATAAGGCTGATAGATTTCAGGTTCAGGCCATACGGGCGTTTTTAAAACGCGCGTTTCTGCTTTTTTATATTAAATTTGAAAGTTCTAAATTTTATAAAACTTCAAATTCAATACAAAAAAACAGAAACGCGCGTTTTAAAAACGTCCCTGTGGCCTAGCCCTTAATTTTTCCTATAATTAAGACTTGGAAGAATTTAAACAAAAATATTTACTGGATTTTTTGTAATCTATCAAACAAAATTTTTGTTCGCGTCATCATCATCATCCATTAAACATTTACGAAATTTCACTTTGTTAAATGTGTTCAAGTCTGAATGTTTATCTAAAGAATCTAAACAAATGAATGAGAATTAATGCAACGACTTGATTCACTCAAAAATCTTCAGTAAACTAACTTGGTACAATCGCATTCCTTTGGCTATGATTGTTGTTGTTATTTTTGTGTATGTCGTCATCGGGTTTGTTTTTATGACACAGTTTGTCTTGTTGCTTTTGGTGTTTGCATCCTAAATAAGAGTCAACCAAAGAATTCATTGATTTACTAATCAATGAATTCTTTTTACTGAAAATTAAATTTATTTTTAGACAAATTTTTGTTTGAAAATTATTTGGTGATAGTTTTTTCTGTGTGTGTGGAACAAATTGAGATAGGAACATTTTATAATGATGTTGAAATATGTTGGCCGTTCAGCCCTGTATAATTTTTATGGGAAAATTTGCAAATTGATGGTAGATGTTAGATGTTGTTGAGTGTGAAAAGCATATACGGGTGTTTGCGGGTAGGTTTTGTTTTAATTTATGTATTAAACCTTCGTGCCACATCGATGAAGAGCGCAGAACAATGTTTCTTTTCCTCGGAAATTTTTCTAACCACGTTCACGGGTCTAAATATGTAAGTGTTTGTTCGATCGTGCTATGTTGTCTCCTAAAACCAAATTGGTGGTCTGGAATGTATCCAGTACCGTTCCGTATGGGTGTTAGCTTAATCATAAGTAGATTTTCAGAAAGTTTTGACATGCTAGACAATAGGCAATGGTAATCAGCGAAAATCATGTTGAAATAACATGAAAAATCATGTTGAAATAACATGAAACAACTACTTATGAAGCAACATCATTACGGAAAAATGTTAAATTGACTTCGATTTCGATGATGTTATTATAAAAAAATTTTTTTCTGTATGTACGCGATGGAACAAAATGAGTCAGTGCTTCTATAACAAGTTATCATTTAGCGTTTGAAGAAAATAGCGTTGAATTTAATTTATTTGGCAAAAAATATAAAAAATGCTACTGAAAAATGTGCCCCATAGCGAATCAATTTTAATTTAATTTTCTTTAGTTTTTAATGTGTCGTTTAAAAATTTTAATTTTTCATTCACTGTGTACAATTTATATTTATTTATTCAACAACTTTATCAAGATATAAAAAAAGAACATATGCAAAATCTCTATAAAAGACTTTCACAATAAGTTTGTTTTTTGTGTTAAAAGTTCAATATTCATCAAAACGAATAATACGTTTCGAAATGTGGTTCAATATTTTAAAAATAATTTTAATTTTCTGGCCCACTTCGATTGTTCTTGCCACCACCGAACAAAGTAAGTTATATCAAATGTCGAGACTAAATAAATTATCTAATAACTTTTTGCACTATTTGAAGGTCAAGGACTTTATCAAACCATAGGCGACAGATCGTATCATTTCAGCGAAGAAAAGGCAGGATATCTTTATTCATTCTCTGTTCCTGTATTTTATAATTCTGTTCCATTTTTTAAAGCTTAAGTGGTCCGATGCCGAAAAAAAATGCCTTGAATTGGACGGTACTCTGGCCAATCTTCGAAATGCATCTTATCAGGAAATAGTATTTAATTATATTGCTGTCAACTTTCCAGACGATCGTCTTTGGTGGGTGGCAGGCAATGTGAATATTAATGATGCTGAAATTTGTGCAAATTTAATGTACAACAAAAATGTAGAAAATTATCAATTACTATACGCTGCCAATTGTGAGGCGCTTGGACACTACATATGCGAAAGGTATGATAAATAGTTATTTTAAATATCTTCGAAGACTATCTAAGATAGATGAATTTTTTTTTATACCGATCTATTAAATACAAAAACAAATTTCCATTTCGTTTTTGAAATGAAGTAACAAACATAAAAATTACATTTGAATGAATGCAAGGCGAATTCATACTAGGTGGCCGCAAGAGCTCAGCTGTTTACGTAAATGTTTACATATTTGGGCTGTCAGCAGTGCTAATGTATTACCTTTTTTGACAGCCCAAATGTAATTTCTCCACGGCGAATTCTCTTGCGACTACCTGGTGTTGATCTACCTTGAACTAATGCTTTCTTTTTCCTTTTAAAGTCTCTTAAATGTTAAATTACACGAAAAACAATTGTGGAGTTCTGTAAACCGATTCTGGTAGAGGATACCAGAAAAAACAAATATACGTGTGTCGGTCGGCATTTTGCAAGATCACATCGGAATTATATTTTAGGGGGGTTAAAGTTTCCCCCTTTTGGGCTGTTCGTGCAGCAAATCGCTACATGAAACTATGTGTTCTAGAGGGCTGCCCGAATATACTCTAAAGTACTCGTATGTATGTTTGTGTGTGTATGCATGTATGTTTTTAGTATGTATGAATATATATATATATATATATATATATATATATATATATATATATATATATATATATATATATATATATATATATATATATATATATATATATATATATATATATATATATATATATATATATATATATATATATATATATATATATATATATATATATATATATATATATATATATATATATATATATATATATATATATATATATATATATATATATATATATATATATATATATATATATATATATATATATATATATATATATAATTGGTCGTGGGTATGTATGTACACACATGCACATGAATATATACATACATAAGAATATACATATACGCACACACGAAATTCACACGAGTACGTTCTACGAATACATTTGAGTACTCATTGCAGCCCTCTAATGTGCTCTTTACATCAGAGGTGTAGGGTATGTTCGGCAACTTTGTAGAAACAATTCTTTTTTTTGGCTCTTTTCAAACAAATCATAAAAAATACCACTAAAATGGAGAAAGTGCTGGGATAAAATGTTCCAGAAGAATTTTGGCCATAAAGTTTTACTATAGCACTTCAAAGACAATCAAGCTCCAGACTTAACTTGTACGCCACAAATCATTGAAAACTTAAACTATATATAGAAGGGTTAACTTAATAGGAAATCTTGTAAGTCTTACTTTTAAGGTTTAAGATGTGTTTAGCAGTTTTATGTAAAACACCACGAGAAACATTTTGCTGGAACATTTTAACCCTATAACTCTTCGTTGTATGGGTCTTTTTATACATTTCTTATAGAAGGGGCAAAAAAACTCCGCATCAGCAGCGATATAGCGGGCAAAAATCTTCCACAAAAATTTTCCTCGTGGTACTGTACATAAAAACAGCCGGACACATCTTATACATTAAACGTAAGGCTTATAAGATTTTCTATGCCAATTAAAAATTGTGCATAAGTACGAAATTGACCCTTAAAAAGATTTTATGTTTTGAATGATTTCTAGCCGGCGAGTTAAGTCTGGAGCTTACGTCTCTATAAGACCTACAGTGAAATTATATGGCAAATATTTTTGTAGAGCACTTCAGCACCCTATATCGCCGCTGAAGGGGAGTTTTTTGTTCACTTTTTAAGATATGAACAAAAACACCCATAAAACAAAGAGTTACAGGGTTAAATGTTCCAAAAAAATGTTTTTCGTGATGTTTGACATAAAAATGCTGAGCACATCTTATACTTTAAATGAAAGAGTTATAAAATTTTCTATGCCGTCTACTAATTGTGAATAAGTATGAAGTTAATCCTTAAACATAGTTTAAGTTTTCAATGATTTCTGGGGTACAACTTAAGTCTGGAGCTTGGTTGCCTCTGCAGACCTATAGTAGAACTTTATGGGAAACATTTTTGTAAAACATTTTATCGCCGCACTATCTCTTTTTTGGGGTGTTTTTTACGATTTGTTAGAAAAGAGCCAAAAATGGTCATTATATGGGGAAGTTATAGTGTTAATATATTCCACAAAAATATTTGCCCTAATATTTTCTACAAAGCTCTTAAGCATATTCTTCACCTCAGATGTAAAGAACATATAGTTTCATGTACCGATAGACTACACGAACAGTCCAAAATGGGGACACTTTAACACCCCCCCTCCTAAAATAAAATTCCGATAAGATCTTGCAAAACGGCACACGTATATATATTTGTTTTGTCTCCTCTACCAGAATCTGTTTGCAGAACCCCGTAATTTTGAAAAAAGTTCGAAACTGCTGTATAGTGTTATATATCGTTACCTTAATATAGAAATGCCTTAACTCATTATATTTTTCAAATCGAATTTTTTTTTTTGATATTTCGATGGAAAAAGCTGGATTTGAAAATGGTAATGAGTTAGGGTGTTTCCATTTTAAGGTAACGATATGTACATACAAATGAACATATATCAGGCGCGGATCCAGCATTTTTTTTTTGCAAAACTTCTTTGATAAACTCAATAAAAATTGACTATATTTTACTGGGAGGGGAAATATCCCTTTTATGCACGCCTGATAATATATACATATATTATATTATACATATATTGTTCAATATTTTGCAAATGTGTATGTATTTATTGAAACTTTCAGCGACGCTTCAGATGTTCAACCCAGCGATGCCGATGAGGAATTTGATGAAGAGGCAGAAGATGAAGAGTTTGTGGAAGAGTGGGTTAATTTATATACATACATACGTGTGAACATATATTGTTCAATATCTTGAAAATATGTTTTTATTCAAATTTTCAGAGACACTTTAGATATCCAACCCAGCGATGCAGATGAGGAAAATGATGAAGAGACAGAGGAGGAAGAGTTTGTGAAAGAGTGGGTTAAATTATATACATACACACGTGTGAACATATATTGTTCAATATTTTGAAAATATGTATTTATTGAAAATTTCAGAGACACTCTAGATGTTGAACCCAGCGATGCCGATGAGGAATATGATGAAGAGACAGAAGAGGAAGGGTGGGTTAAATTATATACATGCATACGAACATATACATATTACAAGTGTGTCGTACCGGAACGACGTAGTTCCGTTGAAGGATTCTCTAATTAGAATGATGCGGACTTTTTCCAAGGTTCCTTTTTTATCGTTCTTCGTTCCTTAATTGCAAACTGTCTTGAGGACACATTAATTTGTTTTGACAAACATCCAAATTGATATTAAACGTCTTGACTTTGATTTTTTGCACCACTACATGAATTGAGATAACTAAAAAATTTTATCTGGAAATTACCAAGGATTATGTTGAAATTCGTAAAATATTTTTTTTTAATATGGCTGTGCTATAATTGGAGATATTTACGAAATAGAGAACGAATTCGAGGCCAAAAACCACTATTTCAAAATGCAAGGGCAAATATCTTTGAAAATGTTAAGGATATCTTAATGGAATAAACTGTTTTTTCTTTATCTATTTATAAGCTTTACAACAAGCTTAAATTTATTAAAATCGCATAATATTTGTAAAAGTTATGAGGTCAACAAAGTTTTTCATGACCCAGGTAGGCAATTTGTAGTCAAATGACACCCTGTAGCTCAACGTGTGTTACAGCAGGAGGATCCACATTTCAACATTCGTAAAGCTTAATTTCTTCTCTATGATTCTTACAAACATCGTTTTGTAATCGGATCTCAAAGTTTCAAAGATACAAACTTATTACCCGTTTTTTATCAATTGAAACCTTTGTGCAATTTTTTAAGACGTGTCCCAGTAAAAAATTGCTTAAAATAAAGCAGGTTTTTACTATGAGAGAATAAAAGTAGTGCTTACAAACCTGCTGATATCGCTGCTGATTTTTATATGGCGAGTTCCCGGTTTGAAGTACTACATTTTTAATAAAAACAGCGCTTTTTAAAGCGCTAAAATCATCACCATTTTCAGCACTAAAACTGTAAGTATGTATATGGAACTATCTCGCTTAAAAACCTGCATTGTATCAGCAGTGAAAAATCTGTGTTTTTTTATAGTTTCTTTCGTATACATTCACTGCTCTGCAATAAGCTCTTCTCTTAAAGCGTATTATTATGCGCTTTATTGCCTTAGTGCTTCAAAAACATGAAAATTTTTTACTGTGGTGTTGTTACATTTTTTCCTCGTTCGTTACACTCCGTCTTCACGAGACATAATTTTGTTCTAACATTTGTCAAACTTCATACTTAAAAATATCAGAAAAATGTTTGTGCTATTTTTTCATATCGACTTTGACTTTTGTCAACACAAATCAATGGCTCGTGAAGACGCTATGTTAACTATTCAAAGTAAAAAAAACAGGAACGATGAACGAAAGGAACGAGCTAGTCCCTATAATATGTATTTCGCATCTTTTAAAACGATTCCACAAAAGGAACGATTTTGCCTAACTCTAATATATATGTGGGTGATTCTCATTCTAAACGTCCATTTAGTGTTTTTTTTTACTAGTGTAACTACATGAAATATGAAAAGGTAAGATTCCTCTTATAGTTTTCACCTCATTCAATTGATCCTGAATTAAAATTATAATTTTAGATTTTTTTACATTTTCGTGTATTGAACGTTACATTTGCTTTCGCGGTTGATCTAAGAATGTTTTTTGCGAAAAAATACACTCCAAAAAATTAGTATAGGGTTTGAAGGCAGTATACATTTACTCTCTAAATACAAAAAATTATAATAATCGCAGAACGAAATTAAAAGTGATGACCACTTTATCAATTTTGACTCTGGTTCACATTTGAGGGTGCTGTTGGCTCAGTATTTAGCGCGTTTGACTACAAAACCTGTGGTCTTGAGTTCAAGACTACTTTCAGGCAAGCCAACAACATCATGTGCATTTGTGTGCTATTGTGTTTGTTGTTGTTGGACTGTTAAAGTGATGAAGGCATAGCACTGATCACTTTGGCAGTACCGCCAGCGATTAATGCTAACATATCTTAATGCACTTCACAGCACCCTCCTTCGTCGGTATTGTAGCAGAACCGTCGGCGAAGTAAAAGAACTAATAAAATGGCTACACACCTTAAAAACATATCGATGCCTCTACTTGACACCAGAGAGGCTGGCAACACTGCTGTACAAAAAAAAACGCGCAATAGCAGGGTTGTAAATGAATTAAGCTTTCTCTCTCCCACTTCACCACCTGTTCCCTCTACTCTATCCCTTTCCCAAAGAAGGTAACACATTAATTAATTAACTGGTAGGCATTAATTGCCTGATTGTGTTACTTCTCTTTAAAAAAAATATTTTAAAAATTAGCTAAGGGCCCTTTTCAAATTTTACAGTTAAGAGTTAACATGGACTTTAACGGCAAGTTTTGTATGTCGAACTTGCTGTTAAAGTCCTTGTTAGCTTTTGATCACACATTGTGAAAAGGGCCGTAACTCTTATTTCAAATAGGGCTAATTTTAATTAAATCCACCAAAAATTTTAAAAGTTATGTAAATTTCACATAATTATTTGTGGTATAATATGACCTCCCGAATACATTCTTCGGATATATAACAACTCACAGTGGTGCGGTAGAAGCAACATTTTTTCAAAGGAAATCCGAAATTTGTAAACAGATTATGTTCTTTATGTCGCTTCTACCCTTCACCTGCTGCTAACTTTTTGTTAACGACCTAAAATTTATAGATGAATTATATTTAAACTTTTTTTACGTAACGCTCAATACATTTTTGTACGAACTGAATTATTTTTTCAGAACACACACTATATTCGTAATTTGAAACAATTCAGATGTATAGTCCTCGATGAGTTTTAACGTAAACTTCTTAATTATACACTCAAAAATTGCAATTAAATTAAAAAATATTGATAACACTCAGCACAATTTTTCGCTACAAACCACCATTGATTAATGAAAAGTTTTGCAATATATTACTATTTAACAAAGTTTCCAATACTTTTAAATATTTAGACGCTGTTATTTTTAGTGTGTGTGTGTGTTGTTAATGCAATTTCAATAATTAAACTGAGTAATGAAGCGTACTTAAAAAGCGTAACGATCAATACTCAAGACTGCGGACAACAACAATTAAAAAAATTTTTAGTTTCTAATATTTTTTAAAAAATTTGATATGTGAAATAAGAGAAGCAAATGCAAATATTCTAACACCTTGATAAATTTAATCTCGTTTTTGGAAAAATGTATAGTTTCTTAGTGTAGAAAATCAACAGCATGCATTACGGACATGCCATTTTGTATGAAGAGAGTATAAACAGTATTTTCGATCTTCGTTTTTGATACATAATGGGACAGTCTTACACAAAAAAACGTATGTACATTTATTTATAATATGTATATTTAATCATGCTAAATCAGTTTTCATTTTAAAATGTATGCGTTTATTTTATTTACTAAACTTTCAACGGACAGGAAAAAGTAAAATGTGTAATGAGAATCACCCATGTCTATAAATATTGAGCCTTTGCTAAAATACGGTCATAAGCCAAAAATAAAACTTGTTTTCCAGAAAACGAGTCTAAAGTTTGAATTTACTAACAATTTAATGTTAAAAGAGTTGAGTATTCAAGATATTTGTATGAAATTTTTACACAATATGAAGCACGATATACTTAACTCGAAAAAATCTCGGAAAAAGACTCGATTTAGTATATTGTTCAATATATTGATAACATTTATTTAAATTTTCAGGAATGGTTTTAATCTGAAGCTGGGAGTTTCTGCAGGTAATACGAGATTTATCGGCTATTTACATTTACACAACACGACCATTAAAATAAACAACAATGTTACACAACTGAGCATAGCAGTGAATTCCAGCTGCATATCAACAAAGCAATTAAACACCAAGTAGTTCGGTTCCCATACAAAAAAGATACTTTGAGCCAATCACCCTCTAAGATTAAGGATTAAATGAAGACGATACCAGAAATATTTTTAATTTTTTTTGTTACTCCCCTGGATACCGGCCTTTTAGTTTTTTGTACACAGCGTTGCTATTTGTAGTCGAATCATAACATAATGCATATCGTTGCTCATGGCTGGACTATGGCTATATTTTTGCTTTTCGTACTTATGACATCTCGTATCATTCCCTCCTAATAACCACTTTTTTGCACCTGGCAAGAAAGTCCTTCTGAAACGTAGCATGTTTGGCGTTTAATATTCTCACTATAGATAAGTGACCCCGTGATTTTTAAAAACATCGTGAACTGTGAACGTGATTTAAAAATCACTGTTACTTAAAACTCTAACTGTGATTACTGTTTTCAGTTCTCTTATAGCAAGGTAATTATCAAGTATGCATCTCTACAACGAACTGAATAAATATACTGAGGCAGACTCAAATACGCCTTAAAATATACTTTGAATTTTAAAAATAACTACTAATACGGAAAAAGAGAGAACACAAGAAATAGCAAAATTTTTTGGTTGTTGTTACTGAATGCAAAAAAACGTTGTTGCTCATCCGAACAGTGAAATAATATAAATTTGTGTATGTAACAAATGGAAAAGAACGACTTCGCAAGTAGCAGTTACTTGACAAATTTAGACACAACTGTGACTCGTGATTTTTCAGTAACATTGATTAAATCTCAGGTACAGAAATATCGCCCATCTTTAGTTCTCAGTCTATGCCAGGCCCCTTCTTCTGTGTTCATATATGAACATATTACATTAAGCCACATCAAATAAAATAAAAAATTGCATCATGCAATGAAAGATATATAAATGACGTTTCTAAAGCTGTAAAAAAATGTTCTGCCGTGCCCCAAAATACAGCAGTATTTGTTTTTTAACATATTGCGCCGCTATTTAAAGTCCGATATTATCACATCGCATATCGTTGTTTATGGCTTGACTGATACTTAATTGTTTCCTTTTGGTGACTTTTTAATCCGACGTAACATTCGCAAACATCACTTATGTCCGATTTGTTACAAGTGGCAAGAAAATCCTTCTAAAACTTTCTTTGTCTAGTTTTTAATATACATACTCACTTTTATGTCACGCCCCCGCAGTTAAGCCGATTTTACGTTTACTCATATATATTTTAGTTCCAGAAATGTATCTCTCTCTCATATCTCTCATTCTAGAGCCTGACTAGTGCAAATTTTTTTGGTTTCTATTTTGATTAACCCGGTTTAAATGCAATATGTATGTGGAAAAGAAAAAAAAAGATTACTTTTGGGACATGGCATAAAAGTGAGACACGCCAAGTTTAAAAAGGCTTTCTTGTCACGTGCAAAAAACTGGAAGGATGCAAGATGACCTAAGTATTGCCCAGAATTTGATGTCTGATTAAAAAGTGACCAGGCAAAAATGTGGCCATAGTCAAGCAATATTATGTTATGATCGGAGTACAAATGCCGACGCAGTCTACAAAAAACTAAAATGGCTGTTCCAGGGACGTGGCAAAATAAAATAAAACGTTTTCTGGAATAGCTCCCTACGACACACTTTAAAAAACAAATTATTTCTCATATATTTAGATTTCTCTTTTTCGAGCAAAAAAAAGAATAAGACAAAGAGTACAACAAGGAGCGCAACAAGTGGCACAACAAGTGCGGCAAGAAGTAGCATAGCAAGTGACGCAACAAGTGGCACAATGAGGAGCACAACGAGTGGAACAACAAGGAGCACAACAAAGAGCACAACAAGTGGAACAACAAGTAGCTCAACAAGTGGCACAACAAAGACCACAACCAGAAGCCCAATAAGTGACACAACAAAGACTACAACAAGTGGCACAACAAGGAGCACAACAAAGACCACAACCAGAAGCCCAATAAGTGACACAACAAAGAGAACAATAAGTGGCACAACAAGGAGCACAGCAAAGAGCACAACAAGTGGAACAACAGTTGGGACAACAAAGACCACAACCAGAAGCCCAATAAGTGCCATAACGAAGAGCACAACAAGTGACACAACAAAGAGCACAACAAGTGGAACAAGAAGTGGCACAACAAAGACCACAGCCAGAAGTCCAATAAGTGGCACAACAAAGAGCACAGCCAAAAGCCCAACAAGTGGCACAACAGGGAGCACGACAAGTGAAACGACAAGGAGCACAACAAGTGGTACAAACAAGATTACAACAAGTGGCACAACAAGGAGCACAACAAAGACCACAACAAGTGGCACAACAAAGAGAACAAAAAATGACGCAACAAGTGGCAAAAAAAAGATTGAAACAAGTGACACAACAAGAAGCGCAACTAGTAGCACAACAAGCAGCACAAAAAAGGAGAACAAATGGTGGGGCTGAAAAAAGCCAAAATCCCAGGAGCTCCCCGGCACTTCCCCGGATGATTACGGCAGCACTGACTTGTCATGTCAAAAAATTTCATATCATTTACAAGCATTAATATATAGAATTAGCAGAGGGACCTAACACCTAGCACCGTCACGAACCACTTAGCCAATCCACAAACCATTTAGTAAAGACACAAACTCTATTGGAGACTCGCCAAAAACTAGGCCCAGAATCTCAGGAGCTACCCGGCACTTTCCCGGAAAATTACGGCAACACAAAAAATCTAAAAAATCCGCACCGGCAACACCATTATGCTATGTAATTGCGACCATTATTTGTGACCAGTATTTTTCATTCTCAAAAATCTGCTACACTAAACTCATTCTCCACCTCTGTCAACATTTCCCAATACATATTTACTTATATTCATATGTTTTCATTTTACATAATTCGTAGTATAAAATAAAGATTTATTTGTTAATGCTGACTTTAGACGACATGTATTTTACATCTGACTTGTCAAATTTCCCACTGCAAAAGTTATACATGCCGTGTGAAACATATGAAACATTGTCAGATGACATTTACAGAAGCAAAGTCATATGAAAATTTTTCAATTAGAGCGTGTTCTATTTTCATCTGATAAGGCATATGACATCAGCTGTATTGAATTAACAAAAGTGTGGTTTGGCTGAAAAAACATTAAAAAGCATAGTGCGCTTTATATATTTATGAAAATTGTGCAAAAACTCAGCTGTTGTGAACACTTAGAGGTTATGTCAGATATAATTGCACATGTCATGTGAACGCAAAAATTATAAACCATCTGTAAATTGACAATTTTGACAAACATACGAAGTTACATATGTCTCACATACCTGACAAATCCATTATCTGTGATTCGCCCGTTGTTGATAGAAAAATCTCAGACATGTGTCAAAATCTATTGTCTGTGTGACGCACACATTCTCAAATTTACTAAAACAGCTGTTCTTGTAGTGGTACCTGTTCAATATACCTTGAACCATACTTTAGAAAAGTTTCAAACCTCTTATCTTATGCACAGACTTTCAAAAACCATTTGAGAATTTACAAATATTTTTTTGTTTTTAAATTAAACATTTTATTTCTATTGTTTTTAATTTCTGTTTCTGCTCATATTTTAATAAAAATTATTGAAAAAATATGTTTGCTTGTTAACCTTAAATACGTTTGCGCTTTGGTGCATTCTTTGTGCTACTTCTTGTGCGCTTCTTTTTTTGGGCTCTATTTTGCGCACTTCTTGTGCCCTTTCCTGTGCCACTGCTAGCGCTCCTGCTTTTATTTGGAGAATCCTTCTTTTGTACCAAATTTGCAACAGTATCGTGGACATTTAACGCGTTCCTGAAAGTATTTTCAAAATATTGCACAATATATGTATGTTCCTATTTATTTATGTATGTATGTATGTATGTATGTATGTATGTATGTATGTATGTATGTATGTATGTATGTATGTATGTATGTATGTATGTATGTATGTATGTATGTATGTATGTATGTATGTATGTATGTATGTAGGTATGTATGTATGCATGTATGTATGTATGTATGTATGTATGTATGTATGTATGTATGTATGTATGTATGTATGTATGTATGTATGTATGTATGTATGTATGTATGCATGTATGTATGTATGTATGCATGTATATAATTTAACCCACTCATCCTCTTGTGCCTCTTCATCGTCTGGATCGTCCCTGAAAATTTCAATAAATATATATTTTCAGAATATTGAACAATATATGGTCTCATGTATGTATATAATTTAACCCACACTTCTTCAGACTCTTCCTCTTCTGCATATTCATCATATTCATCATATTCCATATCGGCATCGCTGTCTTCATCATCTGGATCGTCGCTGGAAGTTTCAAGAAATACATATTTTCAAAATATTGAACAATATATGGTCACATTTATGTATATAATTTAACCCACCCTTCTTCAGACTCTTCCTCCTCTGCCTCTTCATCATCTGAAACTTTCCTGAAAATTTCCATAAATACATATTTTCAAAATACTGAAATTAACTGCCAGTTTTTGTAAATAAAATAAAAATTTTCCTTAGGGACTTTGAATTGAAAACAAAAACAAATTTGAGTGTTTTTATTGTTGTTTCAATATAAATGCCCTAACGAAAATTTTTATTTTATTTACAAAAACTGGTAGTAAATTTCAGTATCAGCAAAAATTTACTGGTACTGAAATTAAATTTCAGTATCAGTAATATTTTACTGGCTGCCGATTTTTTTTTTTCTTTGTATTTGGCAGTTCGATATCAAAAGTTTATATCAAGGTCGATATATAAGGTCAGTGCATCAGCCCATATGTTCGGTAATTATTATGTCAAATTTAAGTATATTTTACCAATACACTAAAATTTTAATATTTGCTTTGATTTATTTCTCATACATTTCTTGACCTTATAGATCTACCTTGGATATCATGATACAATAATAGAAGGTAATCAGTCCAATTCTCTCTTTTCGTCGCCATATTAATGTTCTGACCAAGGCGAATTAATTTTACAGGTGGTGGTAATAATACAACAAACACAATATCAATTCGCCTGGTTGGCCGTATATTTCAAAAACAGAAGACGAAAATTTATTTAAAATGTAGTTTTAACAACTGTGATTACGATTCGTATGCCTAAAATAAATACCTTCTTTTGTTTATTGCCACATAAAAGTGTCTATGCCTTTGCCAATCATTTAAAAAACACACAATTAAAAAAAATTTTACACATACAGCCAAGGCGGCGAAGTAGTCATATGTGCTTTCAACACGACCTGTATCAAGATATATCAACACCAGGTAGTCGCAAGAGAATTCACCGTGGAGAATTTACATTTGGTCTGTCAAAAAAGTTGATACATTAACACTGCTGACAGGCCAAATGTGTAAACATTTACGTAAACAGCAGGGCTCTTGCGGCCACCTAGTATGAATTCGCCTTGATCTGTATTATTGGATCATGGTTCTGACATTCAAGGAAATTACAAAAAAAAAATAGTGCTACCAAACATTTTACTAAAATCCATGTTTTCATTATTATTTTTATGAAATTTAAATAGTTACCAAGGCGAATTCATACTAGGTGGCCGCAAGAGCCCAGCTGTTTACGAAAATGTTTACACATTTAACCTGTCAGCAGTGTTAATGTATCAGCTTTTTTGACAGCCCAAATGTAAATTCTCCACGGCGAATTGTCTTGCGACGATCTGGTGTTGATCTACCTTGATAGTGATTGATAATGATTTTTTTCATACATTGATGCTGCCTAATGCTGACTTTAGACGACATGTTTTTTACATATGGCTTGTTAGGTGTGTGAGACATATGTAACTTCGCATGCTTGTCAAAATTGTCAATTTACAGACGGTTTATAATATTTGCTTTCACACGCACATGTGCAATTACATCTGACATAACCTCTGAGTGTTCACAACAGCTTAGTTTTTGCACAATTTTCGTAAATATATAAAGCGCTCTTTGCTTTTTATTGTTTTTTCAGCCAAACCACACTTTTGATCATTTAATACAGCTGATCTCAGATGCCTTGGCAGATGAAAATAGAACACGCTCTAATTGAAAATTTTTCATCTGACTTTGCTTCTGTAAATGTCATCTGACAATGTTTTATATGTTTCACTCGGCATGTATCACTTTTGCAGTGGGAAATTTGACAAGTCAGATGTAAAATACATGTCGTCTAAAGTCAGCATAAGCAAGGAAATCTAAAATGTTTGTGAAATTATTAATAAGAATTATTTTCTGTAATTTTGTATACTTATGTGGCAAAGCCTTTTCAAATTGTTATAAAAAAAACAAACTTGAAAAATTATATTATAAAAGTAAAACATTTTTCAAATGGACTTATCTTCTATTATTGTAGCTATTACTATCATACCTTTCACAAATATAGTTTGCACTCTGATTACAATCCCAAACGTTCATTACATATTTATGTTTATCATATTTTAAATGCAAACAATTGTTAATTCCATCATGAATATCTGGTTGACCAACAGCCCATTCGACATGTATAACATGCAAACCATAGTGTAACCAGTGTAAAATTGTTGGGGATTCATGATCGGTACCTCCCACCCACCAATTACTTAAAAGGGATGACTCTGTTGGAAATTTATTAATCATATGCTCAGATAATTTTTGCTGCTCCAAATCATAAAAAAAAACGGCCAGAGTACCGTTCAATTTATAGCATTTTTTTTCAGCATCGAACCAATTGAGCTATAATAAAAAATAAAAATCATAAAAATAGGAAAAGAATTATATTCAGGAGCAGAGAGCTAATTAAAAAAGATAGTTTGCCTTTTCTTTACTGAAATGATACAATCTGTCTCCCACTGGTTGATAGAGCCCTTGACCTGGAAAATAGTGGAAAGAGTTATCAGATAGTTTATTTAGTCTGGCTATTTTGTCTAACTTACTTTGTTGGGCGGTTAGGCCAACTGAAGCGATACTCAAAATTAAAAGTATTTTCAAAATATTGAACAACATTTCAAAACGTGTTATTAGTTTAGATGAATATTAAGTTTTAACTAAATAAACTAATTGTTGAAAGTCTTTTATAGGGATTTTGAATATCGAGCGCTTATATTCAAATAGTGCTATGTGCAAAATCATAACTTTACAGGAGAGAGAAAAAAAACTGTTTTTTTCATTTACTCTAGGAGTAATAACTAAACTTTATTTAACAATGTTATTTAAAAACGACGTCCTATGTATATTATTTTTTTTATCAATTCCTGATATTCGCACTTATTTATGTTTGATAGGACTTTTTACAACTTGAATTTTCATCGATTCGAACATTGAAATAAGCAGATAGCACTATTTGAACAGGATAAGAACCTTCATAACTGCCACCGAATTACTCCTAGAGGGATAAAATTTAGGAATTTTTTGTTGGGAATTTTTCCTTAAGTGGGTTTTCATACAAAACTTACGATGGACCCTACACACAGAAAAATTTCAATGTAAAATCATCGAAAACCAGGTTAATTTAACATTTTTCGGTAGTGATTTTGCTTCATAGGTGTTTCATGTTAATTCAACATGATTTATAATAATCTGCACCAGCCAAGATTTGAACTCGTGCCACCTGCATGATAGTCAACGCCATCGTATGTAAAATGAATTATATTTTAATTCAACATGATTTAAATGATTACTTAAAATAAAACTTATTTGAAATTAAAGTTATAGTCATGTTGATTTAAAATGAAATGTAACGTTTATAGCAAAGTTGGTTTAACAGTTAAAAATTTTAAATCAAACAGATTAATAATTTTCCGTTTAAAATTAATATGAAGAAATTGTAATTTTAAACCAGCAGCAGTAACTTTTCGCTGGTAACACTATGCAACAAAATTAAACTTTTGTCATGATCTTTGATTACCACTATATTTTTTTCATGTGTTATGGTCCTCTAACTACAAAAACAGTCGAAATTTAAATTTCTATGGATACGCTTTTTTTATTCTTTTCTAAAATTTAAGATTTTTTAAGAGGCTGATACACCAATTTCATCATAACTTCGAAACGGGCTACCCAATTTTCTTACAAAAAATACTAAAAACTTGGAATAAAATTACCTTCAAGCCGTTCTTATATTATTTTTTTACATACTAAATGGTTTCGGAATTATTCAGACTGCAACGATGAAAAATATATATTTTTTTTATGCAAAATTGGAATTTTTTTATTATTAAAAAATTTATAAGAAATCGAAAAGTGCAAGAACTTACTAATTTTACTGACTGATCATAAAGCCACCTACAAATTATAAATAAAATAAGCCCTATTTCATGAAAATCGATGGATAAATATTGATTTTATTCATAATAAAGTGAAATCATCTAATTTTAGCTAAAATTGCGAATATTTACACTGTACAACAAAATCAATTTTGTTTTTTCAAATAACAAGGTTTTTACAACTGATTCTGTTAGAAGTCATCAATATAATAAATACGTGTATCGGCGTTTTTGAAAATTTACATCTGGGACTTATTTTAGGGGGAGTTAAATTTCCCCCCAGTTTGTACATATTTATACTGACTGACTCGGCATAGAATTTCTTATAGATAAAAAATTTATGAAAAAACACCTTTAAGAAATGTTTTTTTTTTAAATAAATGACAGATGACAATTCAATTGCCATAATAAAGTCGTTTTCGGGAAAAGTGTAGATAGCACTATTTGAATATAAGCCCTCGATATGCTTATTTTTATCTTGACAAAGTTTTGGTTTCGTACTCAGGTAAATACGAGCTTTTTGTCTAAAAAAAAAGATAAAATATATAAATAAATAAATCATAAATTGTACAGCTAATAAAATAATGAAATTTTGAAACGACATTAAAAACTAAAGAACAATGTTACCAATTCGCTTCTAATTCGCCATTTATAAAACGATTTGAAAATTAGTTTTTTTTTGTATTTGACAGGATGTACTTTCATGTACTTTCAGATTTGTGCCATGATGCAATAAAAACAGGTAGAACTGTCCCTACAATAATTGCAACAATACAAAAATTATTGGCATTTTTGTTAGTGTAAAATGTTTCCTAAGTGTCTTCGAGCCCTCACCAAATACATCGGCTTGTTACGATTCTTAAATGTTGTTCGGCGTTGTTTATTTTAATTTATTTAATGTGATATACAATTTTTCTTAACAGCAGGGAATTTTATGTTTTATTGAAAAATTTATTCGTGACAGGCGGCTTGTATCAAATTTTTTTAGCCGCCGCCGCACGGTGGTTCAGAATCAATTTTCATTGGCCAGAACCTATAATTTTTCTTGACATAGATTCTTAAAATGTTTACGCCATCAGAAAGTAAACGTATCAATATTAAGGTAGCCAAAAAATTTTTTCAAAATATTGTCAGTAGTGGGCGAGGCATGCTGCTAAAAACAAAGAATTATGGTTAATTAAAAACAAAAACAAAATTAGTCATATTTTATCTGAAATAAATTATGATTCCTCGATGCCTCGCGGTTTTTTGTTGTTGTTATATTGGGTAAACTGTTGTTTTTAAGAAATGTTATGTGCACACTAAAGTGGTTCGACCTCCATACAAAATAAAAAAATTGACCCAGTCATTAGTTGAAAAAAATTTCAGAAATATTTTTTTTTAATTTTTCCACGCCCTGAATAGCGCCCTTTTACTTTTTTGTACACTTTGTTGCTATTTATGGTCCGATCATAACATTTTACATATCGTTCGTTATTCATGGCTTGGCTATGGCCTCATCGACAAAAAAAAAGAAAAATGTTCGTTGAAGCGAAATGAAGCTAAAACAAACAAAAAAAAAACCCAAAACAAACAAAAATCGACAAAAGCAAAAAAAGTTTTATAAATATGGTATTCGAACGGAAGCCTTCCTGTGCGAGTCAAAATCACACTGCAGATAAGATCGAATTTTTTCATAAGTTTAGAGGAGAAGTAAAAAAATATTGTAACATGGAAAATATTATGAGAGATATTAAAACAATTTTTCATATATAAACTAAAAATGTGATTTTGAAGAAAAATTAACTCAATTGAAAAATTATTATTTTTATTGTTATTTTTTAAATATGTGTTTTACGTTATTTTGAATTGTAATTTACTGAAACAAAAAGACGTGTCATCAATGAAAGTATGTTAGTAGTAAGGGAAACAAACATTTTTTATAATTATTTTGTTTTGAAAAAATTTTGCTTCTACCGCACTGCGGTTTGTTATATCATCGAAGAATGTATTATTTAAAATTGACATAACTTTTAACATTGTTGGTCGGTTTTATTAAAATTGGTCCTATTTGAAAGCAAAGTTTGTCTACTTTTTGCTCATATATAAATATGATTGTAAAGAATTATTTTAAAACAAAAACAATTTATTTTTCCATGCGAACCCAAGTCAAAGTTGTAAAAGTCGACATAACTTTTAACTTCGTCCTGCGATTATTATATTTATTTTTATTTTTAGAGCGTAGGTATATAGAGCTTTCAAACCCTATATGTACTTATTTGTAGTGGTATATTTTTTTTCGCAAAAGTCATTCCCAGAACAAACGCCAAAGCAAATGTAACACTCAATACACAAAAATGTTAAAAAATCACAAAATATAACTTTATTTCATCATCCATTAAATGGGGCAGAGCGAAAGCTATAATTTGAGTCCCACCTTCTCATATTTCTATTAGTTACATTGTTAAACAAAAACACAAAATATACAATTGAAAGTAGAATTAGCCACATGTTTTCCATAGAAAAAATAAAAGAAATTTAAGAAATAAGACAACAGTTGGATTTACTGCCGTCAATTTATTTACGAGCTTGGATTGTTATGGTGATTTTTCTTTTTTTTGCAAATTAATACGTGTTTTGTTTTATAAATAAAATCATAAAATTTTTTCTTCCAAAGTTTTAATCATATGAAAATTTTAAATCTATAACTTTAATAAATCTAGAAAAATGCCAAATAAATAAATTCAATACGATAGAAGAAAAATTTGCGGCTGAATTAAAAAAAAAACTAAATTTAGCTCCAAAAGTCCTAAAATGGTCACACTGCTGGTGAGTAACTGCGCAACAGCGTTAATACTTGAAAAGTTCATTGAGTTGCGTCAACGCAAATGAATGGGCCTTGAAATTCTTAGAGGATTATGCTTTGATACCGTTAGATAATATTGAAAAACTTATTACGTTTTCCGCAATTATGTATGTATATTAGAGGGCTGCAAAGAGTACTCAAATGTACTCGAATGAATTTCGTGTGTGAGTATATGTATGTTCTATGCATGTACACGTGTGTACATACATAGTCACGACCAAATATACATATTTACACACATACATACTAAAAAACATGCATGCAAACACACACAACATACATACGAGTACTTTCGAGTATATTCGTGCAGCCCTCTAATGTATATTATTGTTTTTATACCTTTTACGTTTTATTGTTTTTAGCGCTTATCTTCAATATTTTTAATTTCTAAAGGTGGATTCACCCATTGTTTTCGAACAAAATTTTTGTCCGGACAAAATTTTTTTACTGAGAGTGTTTTGCAAGACGATTCATCCATTTCGAACAATTTGTCTGGAAAATCAAAGCTACCATATGTTATACATATGTAAATAACAAATAAATATCTCGGACAAAATTTTTTAGCAATTGGATAAAATATAAGTGTTTATGTTATTAACTATTAAACTAAATACTATGATATTAGTTGAATGGCACATTTATAGAAATAAAACAAGAAATGAAAGAATTGCTATAAAAACATTATTTCATGTGGCAACTCAGTTCCACTTTGTCCGGACAAAAAATAAAATTAAACCAATTAAAGATGAGAATGTTCCGAACAAAATTATTTCTCTTCTTTTCCCTCTCTCTCTCTCTCTCTCTCTCACAAAGAGAGACGTCAAACTACATATAATTTTTTGGGCTTGAACGTAGGTTCTCATATTTATAAACCGGACGCTTTTACCAGCTCAGCTAAGTCATCTTGTCAAATAAGGATAGTACAAAGTATACATGGACATGTGCTGACTTCTTTGGCTTAAATGCAGTAATTTTTGTGAAATAACTATTTCGCTGTTATTATTTTAAATTGATAATTTTAACCATTAAAATTGGTAATTTTAACCACAAAATTGTTAAAAATTATATTCATAATTTTAACCATCAAAAATAATTTTATTTTTAAAACGTCGTTTTTCCCAAATTTATTTTTTACAATTCAGTAAAATGTAGATAATATTTCGGTCTTGAACTTAGGCTCTCATGTTTTTGAACCGGACGCCTTTACCATCTCAGCTAAGTCATCTTATGGAATAACGATAGCACCAAGTAACCATAGACATGAAATGACTTACAACTTTAAAAAGTTATTTTAACCAATGAGAATTATTATTTCATAGAAATTGCAACAGCAATTTACATTAACAGTTGGTTAACTATTTATATTGGTTACATTTACGTAACATTTTATTTTGAGTGTATATACTTGCCTGTTCTGTAAATCGAGTCGATTTAAATATGCTCGATTTAGAGAAATTAAATCAGCTAATAGCAAAATTTGTTCAGACTTTTTTGCAGTTTCATATATTTTTTAGACCATAAAATATCATATCTGAAACTAATTTACTATATATGATCTAAAAAACTTGAATTAATTTTTGGAAAACGAAAAAATTCGGTTTACAGAACAGGACCGATAGCATAATTTCCGTTGTATTATTTCTGTAGCTCATAAACTTTTATTAGTCGCTTCTTCTAATAACATACACATGGAAAAATTTCATATTAAAATCGTCGAAAACGAGGTTAATTAAACATTTTTCGGCAGTGATTTTGCTTCATAGTTGTTTCATTCATGTTAATTTCAATAGCCTTCAAAGAACATTTTTCCTTTTAAAATAGCTATATATCACGAGGCTCTATGTTCCTAAAAGGAACGACGGGAAAATATATAAGTGGCGCTACTCTGTTCTGCTGTGTACGTTGAAAAATTAAGTTGATGTTAATTGTTCCCTTGTTCCTTGGAATATTAATCATACCCAATTCTTTCTGCAGAAAGAATTAGAAAGAACAGAAAAAAATAAGTTTCGTTTTTGATAACAAAAATCCCGGTATTCAATAATTTTTTTTTCAAATTTCCTGTGATAAAGAATTCCCCTATATTGATAACAAAAATATTTCAAAATAAAAATATATATATAAAATAAAAAAAAAAATTTTGACATGGCTGGAATACGAACCCGGGCTTTCCGGACGTAAAGCATACACTCTCTAGCTGAGCCATATCCCATTTATTTTTTTATGGGATACAACTTCTTTTAAGTACTTATGTATAAAAGGAAAAGAAAACACCTGCATGGAAAAGAAATACTTAGAACGAAATATTTTATTATGTTAAAGATAAATGTTATTGAAATTCATATTTTTTTTAATAACATGGTTTTATTGAATATAATTCTTGTCTATTTTTTTCTGTGTGAATATAACGTTACGAACCTTAGCCTAATAATCAATTTAGATTCACAAAGCAAATACGTTCGAATAATCATATTAATAATATATATTTCATTGTTGATTTAATATTCTAGTACAGTAAATAAAGCATGTTCTGTGATTAAATAGCCGACGTTGTCTGTCGCCTATGTAATAGTTGATGACAAGCAGGGCTGTTAGATGTGACGTTTTTACGTCATTTTCACGATTTCTTTATGCCAATTTGCTAAAATGACGATTGACGATTTTTTTTCCGTAGAACTCCTTACATATGGACGATTTATAGTAACAAGTAACATTTTAAATTACTGGTGTGTTTTAAGTATTTTACTTAGTGGTCTAGTGTACAACTATTTTGATACGGCCTAAAAATCATTTTTACGAGTACACAGAAAAAATTTGTTTTTCACTTCAAACACCAAATTCCCTGAATCAAATGTAAATTTTGTTCAATTTAGGTCCTATAAAGAAATTTGTAAATTCAAATGCAAAAAATTTGTAATAATTTATTTGAAAAATAATTCAGATTTTTTCAATAAACAAATTGTTTCGATGAAAAAATGTTTTACAGAAATTTGAAAAATAAATCAAAGAATTTTATAATTTTATCAGGTTGCCAATATTGGGTGGCGGTAGATAAATGAAATGAAATAATAAGGCAAACAAAATTATTTATGCTGTTTGTATTGAAAAGTAATTTGTTTGCTCATAAATACATATAATTAGAAGTTATTAAGCTTTTATTTAAAACGAAAAACCTATTAAATTTGGCATATACAATTTTCCCCCTTTTTGCTGCATATTCATGCAAATAGATGTGAATTGTTAAGGAAACACATCTAGAATACAAAAAGTTCTAAACATTAAAGCACAAAATATAGTCGCATAATAGTCCTATATAAATGGAAAATATTGGGAAATTTCTTTTTTCGGTACGCTTTCTTTGTTCTGGAGTTAAAATTTTTCAAATTCATTAACCCATATCGAGCCAAATGATATATTCATATCCCTGCAGACAAAATGACTAGTATGTGGTTAGATATATACTAGTCGCTTTTTTATTCAGACTAGTTGTCTAACTGTCCTTTTTCCATATATCGAACTATCGATTTTAACATTAGGTTGTCATAAGAGCCCAACTAGTTCATTTGTACATAGTTATATGCTAGTTGAAATACTAATTATTATAGACTAGTGCCCTTGCTAGTTTCTTTATTTATAGTTTTATGAATATTAAAAAATATTTGGCTCAACCGGGTTAAGAACACACAGTCCTCATATTTCAATATTTCAAGGCATGTACTCTGTCCACTGAGCCACTTTCTACTTATTATATTTGGAGCTAAAATTTTGTTTTATGTATTTACAGCTGAAAATATGTCAATTTATAAAAAATAATTTTAATTACTAGTTTCATTACAACTAGTTGTATGACTGCTCCAAAACGTTGTTGTTTGACTAGTATCGTTACTAGCCTCATTACAACTAGTAAAATGACAGTCCTTTGGTGACTAGTAACGTTACAACTAGTAATATAACTGTCACAAAATGTAACTAGTTGTACATTTAGCTGCAGGGTATATTTTCCTAATTTTACTTTTGTATGTATGCAATTTTATCGAGGTCATTTCAACTATTCATGTGATATATATTTTAATGTTCCTGCTTTTGCAATACGTACACTATTGATTTACCGCCGCTGCACAGAGGGAAAAAAACCCCGAATCTAATGGCGGGAAAATAAAAAATAAATTATCGAATTTGGAAAAAATTTAAACGCAGCATCAGTGAGTTTATTTAAAAATCAAATTTATTTATCGCTATGTTATAGGCTTTTTCAAGTTAGCAACATCTACCATCAATTTGCGGTAATGTACAGATGGCCATATGAGGACAACAAAAACTAGATTATCCTTGTCAAAAAAATACACGTGTTTGACGTAATTATACACAAAACTACCAGAGCAAAAAATAAGTAGCAAACGTAACGCTGCCACCTGTACACTTATTATACCATTTCTTCCAACTTTATGCCGCTTTTTAGTGATGACACTAAATTTATCGAATGGTGGTGGGTGGAGCAAATTGAGATAGGAACATTTTATATTGATGTTGAAATATGTTGGCCGTTCGGCCCTGTATAATTCTTATGCTAAAATTCGCAAACTGATGGTAGATGTTAGATGTTGGTAAGTGGAAAAAGCCTATTACATGGTTCGGAAAGTATGGCCTTTTAAACATTGAGAAAAAATTGGGTTGTAATTCCTTATTGATTTTTATATCAAATTTGTTGGCGTATTGAATCGCTAATAATGGAAATTAAGTTTTTTTTTTTGATGAAGTGTTATATCAGCTATTTTAAACGGCCTACTATTTCAGTTAAGGTTTACAAGCGCAAATACAGAAAAAAAAGTTTAACTTTTCTAAATCTTTGTAGAGATACAAAAAAAGTATACCCGAGCGTCCCTGAAAATTGTGTGGAATCTTAATAAAGATATTATAAAATAATCTTGTTCCAAAAATTAGCTGCGGATTTTTGCGTATGTGATTTTTACATCAGTTTTTCTAAACATATACCTCCCAGCAAAAATTTTGCTTACTGGTAGGCGAAACGGTATATGAGGATTTAAGTCGTAACTACTTACAATTTGACTCGATAACTACTTATTTTTGTTTGAGAAGTCCAAAAAATGAGGGATACCCCTTACAAATGTATTTACATTGTCACAGCAATTAACTAGTTATTCTTTGGCTTACTTGAAGCTAAAAAATAAGTAGTCAAATAAACAAATTTAAATTAATTTACACACATTATATTTTATTTATATTTTTTTCAATTTTTTTATTTTTGACCCAGCTGTTCTCGTTCAGATTTGAAGACAAGAACTTTACCCACACAGCTATTGTTGACATGTAGGTTTAAGCGACAAAAATTAATTTTCATATAAAAACACATGTTGACTTAAAACGTGGTTGTCTACATATTTTATTAATACACATCAAAACACGTATTAAATTTATTAAGAAGTAGGTAGTAGTTCTAATTTGAAGCATAGTAATAAGATAAATACGTACCACTCATTACTTTGTAACCCATTAATAAAGTACTAGCCATTACAAAAATCACAAAAGTTTTTACTGGGCTTTTTAAAATTGTTCTACTTGTTTGTACTTCTATAGGATTTTGTTGTAATTTGCCTCCGAAACCACTTTTTATTATATTAAAATACCAATGAAATAGTCGTTTTCAATGTTAAGATACATTTTTAATGCATTTTGAAATTTTAATGCACTTTGAACTTTATTTTTTAAAGCATTTTGAATCTTTAAAATTGATCCTATATAGCAACATATAGCGCCCACTGTGTTAAAAATAGCTAATTTATTTACAGACCTTATAGCATACAGCCTTTCCAGGCATAAGTTTTTTGTGGATCAGACTATTAGTTTGGAAGATATAAGCTTTCCGACGACTGAAGAGTTTTATCGGTGAAATTGGTCTTATATAACAACATATAGCACCCACTGTGTTAAAAATAGCTACCTAAATTTTAATACACCTTGTAGCCTCCTACATCCTTAACTATAATTCATCCATACATTTTTTGTAGATCAGACTATTGGTTTGGAAGATATGATTTTTCCGCTGCCGCTAAATTTGCATTTTTTCCCAGTGTGCGCTGTCGAATTTTTATTATTGCTTGGCTCTCTGCTAGCGCAAAATAAATTTTCATTTAATTTTGCTTTTTTATGGATTTTTTTGCTTCCACCTAATAGTAACGTACATTTAAGGCAAAACAAGCCTCATTGTTGCAAATTTGAACTAAAGTTGATGTTCGATATCTCAGAAACCATTAACAATTTCTTGAAATGGGGTTTGGATTTGGAAGGAAGAGGACATCAAAAATATATATAATCCACTATTAGCTAATTTTTTTCAAAAATGGTCGGTGAACGACATTGTCAGTCATTTAATCTTGTGTGACCTGGCCGTCATTTGTTTGAAAATGTCATCAACGATGTGTGTGGAAGTGTCTTCAGTATGTCTTCTACGACTTACCATTGTCTTGTACTTATCGCTAAAGATGTCTTAAAAGCATGGCCAACTAGAAATATACGTCCATCGTTTTCATTATCTTTTAAAGTATTTATTTAAAATGAAAACAAAAAATAATCTAAAAGATGTAATTACCGATTTACAACCAATTTGCTTATAATCCAAATTGATGATATACAGTTCTGTCCCAGAACTTGTACGAAAGTGAAAATATTCATATCATCCAATTCTTACATAGTGTCCACACCTGATGAATTTATATCATGATGAATGTCAAATTGATATCATGATGAAAATTCATCAGGTATAGACTCAATTTATTAATGTTATATCAGCGTTATGACATAATCATCAGAGCTCAAGCTCAGATGAATATATTATGATATGAAACGTCATTTTATTTGTTGTTTTTACTTTATCGTTTATTTTCTTTATTAGAATTAGTGCAAATTATAAGAAATAAATATTTTTTAATGAAAAAACATAAATTTTGTGCTAATTATTAAACAAATCTTATAATGAAAATATTTAATATTTTTTTGGTGGTTATTGTTATCCATATAAAGGTCTAAATGTTTTATCTTAGCTGTACGACGAAGAAGAATATATGATTCATCATGATATAAATTCAGCAACGTCTACCCCTATGTATTGATATGAATGAAAATTTTACAATATCTCTGTCGACGTTTTATTAGGTGTTATGATGAAAATTCATCAGGCGTGGACACTAAGTTACTGTTTTGATTTTGCTTCTTCAGCTTTCACATTTTCTCATAACCAAGCTCTAACACAAAATAATAACATACCTTAAGGCGTCATTACGAACATACATACAAACAACACAGAGCTAACCCAACGGGAAAAGGTAATGAATAGTAAACGAGAAGGTAAGGTATACTTATATATACACACATACATGTATGTAAGTATATACCTAGGCTTGCCAGGTGAGCTGGAGTTGGCTGGATTGTCCAGCTTTCTTGATGCTTGTCCAGCTTCAAGCTAAAATTAAATTTGTCCAGCTAAATAGTAATTTTCGTAAAAATATCCATATTATTTATTACTTTAAATTTATAGTGACACTTATTAGTTGGTACACAACAATAACTCTTGTAAATGTCGTCATTTTAATTTTTTCTTTCATTTTGTCTTTGAACTATGTGGTGCCAACTTTTTCTTTAGTACAATTAAATTCTAACATTTTATTTTTGCTTCAAGTTTAATTGTGCGAAAGAACGAATCGTGTCGACATAGTAGGCCTGGTAGTTAAGTTTAATTAAATTGTGCATTTTTTGTAAATCTCCCCAATTTAAAGAAACGAATTAGATATGTACATATCGGCATACTTCGGAATTGCCGATACATCGGTATGGGCTATATTATTATTGCCGATACAACGATAATTTTGTAAGTTCAATTATGAATAAACGTTAACAGTAGTCAGTTTTTGAAACTGATTAACTAATTTTAAGGCTTATTTTTCGGCTTCACAACAACTGAGAGGCATTTGTTACAACAAGTTGCAGTACGAGTTTGTGTACCTCGTATAAAATGCAAAGTAGAACTTACAACGGAAAAATGGATGGTTAAAATTTTGGGTTATTTCGAAGAGGCTCCATCGTCAATTAGGAAAGTCACTTCGAAAATTTTTAGAAAGCATGATAAATCTATATAAGTAGGAATAGATCGAAGTCGCAAAGTTAGTAAATGTCTTGGTATTGGTTCTTAATGAAAGATTTCCCGGTTTGGTAATGAAACATATTGTTTATCCACAATGTTTGACCCTCAGTCCACTACTTCTATATCAAAAAATTTTCTTATATTATTCCGCAACTATTGCAAACATGGTCACCTCTACACCGCGCACAAGTACTGATAAGTCTACGAGAATTAGACTTTGAAGCGTTTGTGAAATTTTTATAGAATCAAAGGAAGATGAGACACTGTTCATTCTAAGCTATAATTCAGTAAAGAAGAACGCAGATCCGCTTGTTCTCTGTCGCATTGACGTCATATACCAAAATTTTAAAACCAAAGTGCAGCAGTGCTTTGGTTTTCAAATGAGTATCGTCTCATCTGAGAGATTATTTTCTACTACAGGCATTAATCAAACAGAATTATGAAATCGTCCGCAAAATTTGAGAATTTGTCCTTTGTTTTTTAAACAAAAATCGGTCCATTTTTGAGTATTGGTATCGGGTCGGCCGAAAGGCGCATCGATGCGTCCCTAATAACAATGCATAAAAACATTTTTAACATGTTTAAAAAATATTTATTTGTAATGGTTTAAACTAATATATGGCTGCATTTCGTTGATGCTAATGCCAATTCATCAGCAGACCTTTAACCATCATGTTTGAAAAGTTTTCAAAATATGCTTATACAAAACAAACATTTTAAAATCTATTAATTTGCGAATGTTCAGCTTTTTGTTAGTTTGTCCAGCTTTTTTAACCCCAATGTCCAGCTTTTTGCGAATCTGGATCTGGCATCCCTATATATACCAGAGAGCTGGAACAAGTATGATCGAGCCGTTTTATTCACCAGCGCTAAATAACCAGTACAAGTCAATCAAGACTTTGGCAGTTTTGTTCACATTCGAGTATAACGCTAAGTACTCTGTTCAAATTTGCGAAAAATGTTGATCAACATAAGTTTTTCCATACGAAAAATATGACAAGTAACCAATTATAATAGCCCTTGAAAGTATGCTGCAATTGTGTACCTTTTTAAAAAAACCCAATGTGTTTGTTGTAAATTCCACACGAAAAAAGTGGTGCTTATATTATTTCGCATGAAGACTCAAAATGCTGTAGATACATTTCATATGTTTCTCACAAAATAAACAGAGTACTACTTCCGTAACAATTTTTCACAAGAAATTCGTGACAATTTTTTTTTATATGAACTTTTGACAGTAGTTCGCACGAAATGATGAACACAGTACCATGCTTAATACACCAACCAAAAAAATCAGCAACAAGTATGTCTTATTCGCAACATTGTACTTGCATTGATTGGTTTACAAACTATGCGGCTTGTTTACGAATAATCGCTCATCACTTGTAGCTCGGCTATTTTTGACATGATTTGATTGTGATCGAAACAAAAACACTCGAGAATATTTTTGTGTTTTGCAAAGTATTGTTGTTCGGAGCAAACACGTACATACATATGTGTGTATGTAGTTAGGTTTTCTTATGCCACTTTATAAAGAAGAAACAACACGAGTGCGGATTGTACGCAACAACTATAATAGCACGAACATTTTGTAACATGTATGTAAGTATGTATGGTGTGTATATTTGAACAAGTAGCTCGCGATGGTCATAAAGAGTTTTACAAGAATGATGCGAATTACATGTTCGTTTCGATCCGGTGCGGTTACAATCATACCAAAGAAACTAATCACAAACATTCATGTTCATTGTGAATACAAGTGATTAAAACTGATTGTTTGAAATGAGCTATTGCGTTTACAATCATTACTTGTATTTGAACAAAAACGATTGCATCCTAAAAAATCAAAGTACGTGATTGGGTGTACTCGAAAGTTTAACACTTGTTGCAGCTCTCTGGTATATACATATAAATATGTACTTTATTAATTCCGTTTAAAGTGTATATGTGTGAAGACATACATGTTCATTCACATATTAATTGTATTTACTCGATCTTCTAAGGTACGCGTTCAAACTTAAACTGCGTTTTAAAATAAAAATTGCAAAGTTTATAGGTGTCATGAAAGCAAACAGAAATAAGGAATTTTCGAAAAAGCAACACGAGGAAAACACTAACAATTGTTATGAGCAGAAACAATACATTCCTTCTTCATTAGAAGTGATAATATACGTGATAATGAATGTGTATTTATTGTGTCTGATCAAATTACCTTCTCGCTTCCAAAGGAATGCATTGTTTCACTCTTTAATATAATGCATTATATCTTTCATTATACATATATGTAATCAATGACTACTTTTCCCGCTGGGAATATGTATTAGTTTGTTTATCCTAAAAGTATGCCAAACTATTTCCTTAATGTTTCTTTTGATTATATACTAGTGATGTTATGAATATCAATTTTTAATATTCGCGAATACGAATATCTGAGAAAATATTCGCAGAAATGGAATACGAAGACGAATATTCAATCTAAATAGTTAGACACTTGATATTTCAAATTTAATTGAAAAAATCTACACTTTGTGTCAATAACAATAAATTGAGAAAAACTGTCACAATACTACAGGTATTTAATATTATTATGACATTCCGATGACTGAATTAGAAATTATTAAGTTATCGCCTGAATGCCACTTTTATTAAATTTTTGTTGGAAAGTAAATAAGGAAAAACACGAGCTTCTTTTACCTATAGCCAGGCAATATTTAGTGACACCACCAGCGAGTGTTCCGAGCGAGCGAATGTTTAGTGGTGCGTGGCTTACTTACACACCGCGTCGCAATAGGTTTGAAGGAGAAAAGACTTGAAAAATGTTATTTTAGAAGCTCAACATTCCTCTACTGACCTTTGATTATTACTTTAACATAATTAATTATTTAATTTAACAGGACTTTACTTTTTAAATGCCATGTCGTTGTGATATATATTTGGTATCTTTTTTCTTTACTAAAGGAAAATTATTATTTTGCGTTAGAGAGAGACAAAGGTAAAAACTATTAAAGTTTCATTTTTTTTTTTAATTTTCAGTATATTTTATGTATTATTTTTTGGAACGTATTCGCAAAATATTCGCTTAACTTTGGCGAATACAAATATCATGAAAGAGGCGAATATTCGGTGATTGGAACGTATTCGCAAAATATTCGCTTAACTTTGGCGAATACAAATATCATGAAAGAGGCGAATATTCGGTGATTCGAATACGAATATTCCTAATATCACTATTATATACATATCTTCGAAATATTATTTTCACTTTTTTATTGTAGAGTAGAATTTTTTAATGTTTTCGTTTTCACTTTCGTATCAGTTTTTTTTCTGTAAAAATAAATATAATAATAAATATAAAGTAAATATAATGAAAATTTATCGAATTTGCTATTCAGTAACATTTATAACGATATTCGCTGTCGGTTAACTAACAACAATCATTTTTTTTCGGTTAATGAATAGACAAGAGTCAGCTGTGCAGCCGTAGCACGTTCTTTATGCCAGCAACTAAAGTTATTGAAATCTGAACGAGCACAGGTTCGTATCCTGGCTGAGTCAAAAAGAAAAAATTTAAAAATATAAATAAAATACAATGTACATATATAAATTTTTTTTATTTTAATTTGTTTATTTGACTACTTGTTTTTTTGCTTCAAGTAAGCCAAATAGTAACTAGTTAATTGCTGTGACAATGTAAATCCATTTGTAAGGGGTACCCCTTATTTTTTGGACATCTCAAACAAAAATAAGTAGTTATCGGGTCAAATTGTAACTAGTTACGACTTAAATCCTCATATACTTTTTTGCCTACCAGTAAGCAAAAGTTTTTGCTGGTAGTGTACAAAAAGACCCATAAAACGAAGAGATAGTGGGTTAATATGTTCCAGAAAAATGTTCCTACATAATGATGTTCTACATAAAAGTGCTGAAAACGTCTTATATCTTAAACGTAAAGCTTACCAGATGTCCTATGCCGAGTACTATTTGTGAATAAGTATGAAGTTAACGCTTAAACATAGTTTAAGCTTGCAATGATTTCTGGCGTACAAGTTGAGTCTGGAGCTGGGTTGTCTTTAAAGTAAAATTTTATGTGCAACATTTTCGTAGAATATTTTATCTTCGCACTCCCACTTTTTAGGGGTGTGTTTTATCATTTATTAGAAAAGAGCCAAATATGACCGTTATGTTGGGGAGTTAGAGGGTTAATATGTTCCACAAAATTATTTTCAAGCCATATATATTTTATTAATATTGGTGGACAATAAGATACTTAAAAGTCTACCAAAAAATATTGTGTGGCCTATTTACATATACACGATATACCGATATATCGGCGATACTTCAGATTTTCCGATACATCGCTTTCGGCGATATTTTACTGTCGATACGACGATACTTTGAAAAAATTTTTCAGAGTTTTTTTTAACAAATAATTTAGTTTTGTTCGATTTTACCATGAACTTAATTCACTTCATTATTTTTTAAATCTTTTTAATATCAATTCTAAAAATTAATAATATTTTATGCTGTTTTTTTGTAAAAAAAATTATTTATTTTTTGTTAATTTTACCATGAATTCAAATTCAAGTCGTTGTTTTTTAAATCTTATTCTCCAGCAAAAAAAAAGATACTCCAAAGAAGTCATGAAAATGTAGAATTCGCGATCTGGAAGTATTGCAAATTTGGATAAGTTCTAATTAGTTTTACATATCCTTGCCATTGCAAGAAGTTCTGTTTTTCGATTACCAATCACCGAATTGGAAGCGATGCTAGGACAAATTTCTTTTTCGGTATTCTATAATGACTTTTCCTCAAAGAAAAAGGATAAAAAATTACCCATTTTCAAAAATTTTTTTTTATTCGAATTTAAACTCAGAACTGTATTTTCATGTAAATTTAAGTGAATATCTATAAACTTAGAAGTCTTTTAATAATTAAGCTATTAAGTTATTTAGAAGAATATTAGTTGATAAATGTCCTTTAAAAAAATCGATTTTTTAAAAAGCATGGCGAGTATTTTTTAAAATTATAAGGGAATTAAACATTTTTCTTGCTTTTCTACTAATTATCTGCATATTTTTAATATAGATTTTTTGGAAGCAAAGAAAATGTAGCTCCTTAAAAATTACTTCCAATGTTTTATCAATTTTAAATATTCTCTCTTATAATGTAATTTTGTATAATAAAAAAATTGCACTTGAGTTTTGTTAATCTAAACTTGAATATTCGTATCGGTATCGGAATCGGTATCGGCGATATTTATTTTAAAAAATCGGTATCGGATCGGCCAAACGGCGTATCGTTACATCCCTACTCATAAACAATCAAGTCAAAGCCTTAACCCTCGTCTATACCTGATATAATTTTATCACGATAAATGTCAAATTCCATATAGGACAAACAGCTAATATAAAATAAACTATTTTTCAATATATAGTTTGACATTTGTCATGATAAAAATGTATCAGGTATAGACGTAGGGTAATTAAGAAATCGAGCGATTAACCGATTATGTACCGATTATGTATTATAACCCTAGTATGTACTATATATAAGCAAATAAAAATAAGGCAATAAAAAAACAAAAAGTTTTTAACAGTTGTTGTTAATTTGCCTTAATATTTTTAGAGCCTGAAACTATTTTGCTATTTCGCTTTTTAGGAAAATTTCATAAACAAAATTATAAAAATACACAAATAAAAATATTAGCACTTGCGGTAATATAAATATTTGTACAAGTCAAATATGCTTAAAATTAAATAAAAAATCAAGTAAACAAAGTTATTTTGATACTTTATTTAGAAAAACTTCGTTTACTGCCTAAAGACTTTAGCAGATAGTTTATTCTCTATGCGCATAATAGTTATTTATATTAAGGGTATTCCCGATTGTGAATGTGTAAATTTGCAATTTGCTAATTTGCTCAGCTTATTAAGTGGATGGTGAGCGTAACTTTGTGTTGATTTTTAGCAGTGCTTTTAAGGTTATTGTGTCTTATTTTAGGTCATTTAAATCCAAACTAAAGAATACATCCATTCGCAGTCGAATTTTATTAGATTTTTTCATTAATCCACTGAAAATTTCACAAATCCAATGAAAATTTCACGTATATTATGAAAGAATTTCATTGGTTGAATTTTAATGAAAAAATCTAATAAAATTGTTTCAACCCGTGGAATTCTTCGTGAAAGTTTCATTGATTTTGTGATATTGTCCTTGAATTAATGAAAAATTCTCTTAAAATTGTTTCATTTTGTTTATGAAGCAAAATTCTTTTAGTGTAATATAAAATCTTTCTGAATTCGGTGTTATAAAATTTTTCTCCTAAAAAAATTTTCTAAAGCGGCCCATCCGTTATACAATATTATTGCATATGTTATTGTACATATTATTGTCGTTTTGACCTATACCATACAATAAATGGCACAATACTTTCAAACCAAATATTGCCCAATTGTCCGGACAGTGAAAAAAGTACACTTAACACTGAACAAGGTTACCACACATTACACAATTTTCTTCATTATACAATAAAAATCAAAAGTCTTTTCATTTTTGCCAATATATTGTGACACCTTCGAATATGACATACACATTATTGTACAATACGAAATATTCCACAATTATATTGCAAGTAGGTGGGCCGCTTCGGGTTGATGAATCGTCAATCTGGCAGTTATATTTTCATGTTTACATATTTTATAAAAACAAACTAAAGACATTTTTAAATTCGTTTAAAGGAATAAGTTAAAAGTATGGATACTGCCACGCCCATTACCTATGCAGAAATTACAATAAATCAATTATTGGTTGGATTCATCCTCGCCATCTGATGAAGCGGAAATATTAAATATATTTAAACGTAGTCTTCAGTTGAATAACAAACTTACATATCTGTCAGCTGTTAAAAATGGGCCATTACACTTTTTCATAACTTGCGTTTTGTTCTTGCCAAATAACAAATATTTAGCATTATTGAAGGGTTGGCAAGACATTTTATACGCGCACCTTTCAACAAGGTGACATTTTTTATGTAGAAAAGAAAACACCATAAGCAATGTAACCTTTTCGAAATTGCTATTTAAGCATCAGACCGTCAATATCCATAATACTTCTGTCTTTGTGATTTAAAACAAACCACATATTGCATCAGCCATCAGTTATTACGTTTTCTAAAGCAAACAAACAAGTGTCGCAAATAGATCTGGCAAAAAAATCGACTTCAATACTAAGGGGAAACTTTTCATGCCTTTTCATATAAAAAATTTTGAAAAACGGTATTCAAATGAGGAGTTGTGTGATAATCAATATTTCGGTTGAAGGCGGGGGAGGATTTCCCCCACCGATTTTCAAAAAAAAATTATGCCACCAATCTGCAAGCAAACCCTTTCAAACAAAAAAGAATTTTGGCAATCGATCCTTTAATGGAGGAGTTTACGATAATCAATATTTCTGGGGAGCGAATATCTCCATCGACATACAAAAAAAAATATTATTGGACCAAACAGCAATCAAACCCATTCAAACAAAGAAATAATTTTTCAAAACGGTCCATAAATGGAGGAGTCATGTGATAATCAATATTTCGGTGGGAGGGGAGAAGGGGAATGCCGCACAGATTTTCGAAAAAATTATGGGGCTAAATTTTTTTAACCAAAACAAAAATTTTTGAAAATCGGTTCACAAATGACAGTTATGTAAAGGGGTAGCAAATATAACACACTTAAACAAGAAATTATTTTTCATTTATTTAGTTTTCTCTTTGCATAACTCTGATATAAACATATATATGACAGTTAAATAATAAAGGGTGTTCTAAAGCGAGCAACGAAACACGTTGAAAACCCAATGAAATTATCAAAGTTAGTGTATTATTATACAGACTACACCAAGTAACATTGAAATTTAAAAGAAAAAGTAAAAATTAAAAGGTATTCTATCATTTAATGTATCGTGAAAACCGTAAGAGGCAACCACTTGAAATTTTCACAGCTAATGCACCTTTTAAAGTCAATAGTAGAGAATGCTAAAAAAATTATTTTAAAATTGGCGAAAAAATCGCCAAAACGAAATAAAGCGGCAAAACTAAAAAAATCGTCAAGAACTCCAAATATCAAAATAACGAAAAAATCGCAAAAACGAAAAATGTCACCAAAACGAAAAAAAAGCGCAAAACCAACTAAAATAGCCAAACTAAAAATATCGTCAAACCAAAAAAACAGCACCAACACGAAAAAAATCACAAAAAAACAATTTAAAAAAACGCCAAAAAAATCACCAAAACTAAAATCAATCGCCAAAAATGGAAAAAATCGCCAAAAGGAAAAAAATGCAAATACAAAAAACCGCCAAAAGTAAAAATATCGTCATACACAAAAAACAAATCGTCAAATTGATAAAAAATCTCAAAAAAAAACACAAAAAAAAACGGACGAATTTGTTGTCCGAAAAACATCTTAAACGAAAAAATTAAAAAAGTTCCCAAAACTAAACGAAAATCGCCAAAAAGGCATAAGAGATGTATGTATAAGGTATTCATATGGAACCGTTCGTGTGCATTCATTTCTACATATTGATATACTGAATGAATATTTTTATTGGAAGAATATTTTCATGTAGACTTGCCTGCCAATGCATAGATCCACTAAAAATGGAATTTTGGAAGCTAAAATTGTAAGGGGATAAAAAGGAGAAGAAATGGGTAAATTTCGTAACATTATATCTCCAGATCTAATTAAGGTAGACTCAAACATTAAACATTAAAATTAGGTCGGAAAAAGCGGAAAAAATTTAGGTACTTTTTTCAAATATTCGCATTTAGGAAAGAAAACGGGTAAACATATAATTTTGGTACTTTTTTTGTAGCCCATTTATCTTCTAAAATAATAGAGATTGATATTTAATTTAAATTGGATTCTTCTGTCCTTAAGAATTCCTCAAATACGTTTAGGCGGTGATGAAGGGCAAAACTATAATTTTGGAACTTTTTTGTAACCCATTTGTCTTCTAAAGTAATAAAGTTAGAAATAAAATTTGAAATCCCAAATTTTTAGAAAACACATGAAAAAAATATAGTGGTACTCCTTGCCAAAAACGAAAATTTTTCAATTCAAAGATAAATATCTCTGAAAATATTAAAGATATCTTAACGAAATAAAGTGGAGTTTCTTTGTCTATTAGCAGGCTTTACAACAATTTTAAATTTAAATATTTGTAAAAGTTATGAGGCCAACAAAGTTTTTCAACTTTGACACTCTGTAACTTATCATATGGTTCAACAGGGTGGTCAAAGTTGCATCATTGTTAAAGGATGGCAAGTTTCAAAGATGCATATTTATTACACTTTTTTCCAATTGAAACCACCGTGCGCCATCCGGAATACACTTAATATAAATAATATTTATATTTATGTTAAAGTCTTTAGGCAGTAAACGATGTTTTGTAAATACATAGTATCAAAATAACTCTATTTACTTGATTTTTATTTAATTTTTAACATTTAATGTGTATAAATATTTATATTAACGCAAGTGTTAATTTTTTAAATTTGTTTACAAACTTTTTCTAAAGAAAGGAATTAAAATTCTAGAAATTGACAACAATTGCAAATTGACGACGATTGTCAAAACTTTCTTTATTTGTTTTTAAAGCCTTATTTTTATTTACTTATTTATGTACATACATATGTAGTATATACACTTTTATGTATGTACATAAAAGCTATCAATTGACGCGCTACTTTGTTGGCGGTCCGCTGCGACTCACCTTTTAATGATGTACTACAATACTACAGAAAAATCGAATTGAAAAAAATCAATCAACGGGCCCAATCTAGTAGTACATCTTGTCAAATAAAGAGACACACTTTCAAATCGGTGCTGTTGGCTGAGTAATTAGCGCGTTTGACTACAAACCCTGAAGTCTTGAGCTCAAGACTAGTTCCAGGCAAGCCAACAACAACATCATGCATTTCTCTCATGTGCATTGGTGTATTATAGTGTTGGTTGTTGTTGGACTATTAAAGTGATGAAGGCATAGCACTGATCACTTTGGCAGTACTGGGAGCGATTAATGCTAACATATACTAATGCACTTCACATATCGTAATGCAATTGCAACACTGCTCTACAAAAAACGCGCAATAGCAGGGTTGTAAATGAATTAAGCTTTCTATCTCTCTCCCACTTCACCACCTGTTCTCTCTACACTATACTTTCCCAAAGAATGTGACACATTAATTAGTTAACTGGTAGGCATTAATTGCCTGATTGTGTTACTTCTCTTTATTAAAAATAATAATAATAATAATAATAATAACACTAATGAATGCAGTCTATACCTGTTGAATTTTTATCTTGATAACGATTTGACGTTTATCGTGATAAAAACTTATCACTTGTGCGATTCTCTATTCAATTTTAACAATAGTTTTTTTCTTTTTTGTTTTAAAGAAAAGTAACACAATCAGGCAATTAATGCCTACCAGTTAATTAATTAATGCGTTACCTTCTTTGGGAAAGAGATAGGGTAGAGAGAGCAGGTGGTGAAGTGAGAGACAGTGATAGAAAGCTTAATTCATTTATAACTATGCTATTATGGGTTTTTTAGTGCACTGTTGCGGCCCATCTGGTGTCAAGTAGAGGCATTAATTTATTTAAGCTTTGTAGCCATTTTATTATTTCTTTTACTTCGCCGACGGTTTAGCAAGAATACCGACGAAGGAGGGACTTTGAAGTGCATTAGGATATGTTAGTATTAATCGTTGCCGATACTGCCAAAGTGATCAGTGCACAGAAAAAAATAGACAAGAATTATATTCAATAAAACCATGTTATTAAAAAAAATATGAATTTCAATAAAATTTATCTTTAACATAATAAAATATTTCGTTGTAAGTATTTTTTTTTCCATACCGGTTATTTCTTTTCTTTTTATACATATGTAAGTACTTAAAACAAGTTGTATCCCATAAAAAAATAAATGGGATATGGCTCAGCTATAGAGAGTATGCTTTACGTCCGGAAAGTCCGGGTTCGTATTCCAGCCATGTCACCATTTTTTTAATTTATATATATTTTTATTTTGAAATAATTTTGTTATCAATATAGGGGAATTCTTTATCACAGGAAATTTGAAAAAAAAATTATTGAATACCGGGATTTTTGTTATCAAAAACGAAACTTATTTTTTTCTGTGTGCTATGCCTTCATCTCTTTAACAGTACAACAACAAATAAAAACAATAACACACTGATGCACATCAGAAAAATTCATGATGTTGTTGGCTTGCCTGAAGATAGTATTGAACTCAAGACCTCAGGGTTCAGCCAACCGCATCTTGTTACTCTGTAAAAATTTATTTTAACAATATTTTCTGTCGGGTAACTAACGAAAATAATTTTTATTGTTGTTAATGAATAGACAACGAGTCAGCTGTTCAGCCATAACACGTACTTTTTGTCAACAATTAAAGTTATTGTTCTACAATAATACATGAACATATCAAACTTTTATGTATAAATAACAATATTTCTATTATTCAAACATTTAATTTCACATTTATTTCCAAAAACTAAAAATTTTCTATACACTATTTAAAGCTGTTTTATTACACTATCTCACAAGCTGTTCGTTTTCTGCAGAAAGTGCATCCCTGATCAAATGAGTTTAAGGAAATTTTCAAAAAAGCAATTATAACTCAATTCACAATCGTGTGCAAATGGTCTTGCATCGTAGCATTTGCAAAATGGTATAGTATATTTATGCTCACCACTAACAATTCTTAAGTGGTGAGTATCGATATGCAATACTATTTTGCAAATGCTACGATGCAAGACCATTTGCACAAGATTGTGAATTGGGCTTGCATTTTCTTCAGCAGTCAAACAGCTTGTGGGATGGTCTAAAAATAGCTTTAGGAATCACTAATTAATTTTTTTTTGTTATATTCCTCTGACAAACAGTTACAGAATGGTACACTCGTTACTGCAAACAACTTAATAAGTTGACAATATAACGACTGTTATTATTGTTAAAAGTTATAGAATCTCACTACAGAGGTTTATTAGTAACCTTTTGTCGAAGAAGAGTAGATAAGTGACAATATTTTGCTCGTCGCCATTCATAATAGGGGAGGAATATGTCGCTTAAAAGAAAATTATTTTCAGGCACACCTTCAAATCCTACCCCGCTTCATTAGTTACTTAACTGCACAATGATTATTTACTTATGTATTATTTTCGTATTTACTTGCGTAAGCAACTTTGTCAAGATAAAAAGAAAAACATGTTCAAAACATCTATAAAAGACCTTCACAATTAGTTTTGTGCGTTAAAACTTTACATAAATCAAAACGTTGAATAACACGTTTCGAAATGTTGTTTAATATATTGAAGATAATTTTAATTTTCGGTGCCGCTTCAATTACCCTTGCAACGACGCAGCAAAGTGAGTTATCCCAAATATCAATACTAAAAATATAAACTGATAACTTTGTCCATTACTTTCTTGTGAAGAACCTACTGAACTCTATCGAACAGTTGGCGACAAATCCTATCATTTCAGCGAAGAAAAGGTAGGCTATCTTTTTTATACTTTATCTCCCTCTGCATTTTGTAATTATTTTCATTTTTTTTTCATTATAGCTCAATTGGTTCGATGCTGAAAAAAAATGCCGTGAATTGAACGGTTCCCTGGCGGCATTTAAGAAGGATTTGGAACAGCAAAGAGTATCCAATTATTTGATTTTTAATTTTCCAATAGCGGCATCCCTTTTAAGAAATTGGTGGGTAGCAGGTACCGACCGCAATTCCCCAGCATCTTTTACCTGGTACGGCGATGGTACTCGTGTGAAATTTGTCGAATGGGCTGCCGGTGAGCCAGATAATAATGAAGGCAATGAGCACTGCTTGCGTTTAAAATATGAAGCAGTTCAGTACAGCAGTAAAGCTGCAGACATTAGCTATGCAATCAGTGATTGGGATTGTAATCAGACTGCCAATTATATTTGTGAGAGGTAATTATTTTGAATATCTTCGGAGTTTTTTTTAAATATGAAATTTATAGCCGATCTGTGAAATACAAAAAGGAATTTCTATTTCGTTTTTTAAATAAGGTTTATTATTTCAATTAACATTAATTTAAAGATGAACTTAGGACGAAATAATAAATTTCAACTTAAACCTATTTAGCTTGAAGAGAACTAAACAAAGATGAAAAATGCAAACGAATTTTTAGCCTTTTCCTTTTTGCTGTTAAATTCTGTTAAATTTCCTTCCATACATTTTTTTAAATTCACGATATTGAGTTATTGTATATTGTATGTACGATTAAAAGTTAACGTGGACTTTAACAGCATGTTTTGTATGCCGAACTTACCGTTAAAGTCCACGTTAACTTTTAATCGTACATTGTGAAAAGGGCCGTAAGAGTACATAATTCCATTTAGCCGGGTGTGACCATTTTACACACATTTTTTTGTTATAAATCAAGAATATAAAATTATTTACTTAAAAAAAAAAGGCTGAATAACGGGCAGACATTGAAAGAACACGATTTCTGCTCAGAATGGTCGCCAAAAAGCTGCGACGGGTGTGACCTTAAAAATCTTACTTTTAAAGAATTATGGCTTTTAGGATAAATTCTGTAAAATTTTTACTATAACGCACACAATAATATTGGCGTAGCTAGTTAATTAAAGTGTTTTTGATTGTATTATTTATTTACTGTTTGATAGTCATTTTTTATTTTAAAAAAATCTTTTTGAAATGAGACGGGTGTGACCTAACACGTAAATTTGAAAAATTAGAAGAAATAAAAGTTTTTAGGTTAATGAAATTTAACATAAATAATATAAAGATATACTCATAAGAAAATAATAAGACATTGGTGTCAATTCGGGAATACGCGTCGACTAAGTGAAAAATACATGGCAAACAAAAACAAAACTGCATAAATTGTTTTTGCTTATTATACAAAATTTACCGGTTTTAAAAGCGAGAGAGAGAGATACGCGTTAAGATTCTCACGTTTATTTGATTTTAAAAATGTGTAGAAAACAAAAACAATTTGAGAAATTTTGTTTTTGTCATCATGTAATTTTTCACTACTTCGACGCATTTTCCCGAATAGACACCATTAACTTATTTGTTATTTTTAGAAGAAAAAAAATATCCATAGAATTTAAAATTTCGACTGTTTTTCAGTTAGGGGACCATACCACATTTAAAAAACTATAGTTGTACTCCTTGGCACTTTTCTTGTTGCATAGTGTAGTTGGTTTGTTGCGTTGAAACTTGATATTTGTCAAAACTAATAACACGTTTTGAAATGGTTTTTTTTTATATTTTGAAAATATTTTTAATTTTCAGGGGAGCTCCAGTTGGCCTTCCATCAAAACGAAGTAAGTTAGACAAAATAGCAAAACAAAATAAATTATCTGATAACTTTTTCTACTATTTCCACGCCAAGAACGTATTGGATTCTATCACCGAGTGGGCAACAGGTTGTATCATTTTGGCAGAAATAAGGCAGGCTATCTTTATTATTTCTCTGCTCCAATATTTTATTCATATTTTCCTTCTTTTATAGCTCAATTCGTTCGATGCTGAAAACAAATGCCGTAAATTGAAAGGTTCTTTGGCCAATAGTACAAGCTTTTCTGATCTGCATACATTATCCACTTATATGGTTGAGAACTTTCCGCACCAATCCTTTTTAAATAGTTTCTGGCGGTTGGCAGGCAATTTTACGTTCATAGACAAGAATGGTACTAATTTTGAAGCTTGTTGCAATTTAATGTACGATAGCTTTGGAAACTTTTATCGATTGGACTCTAATCTCTGTACCGATCGGGTACACTATATTTGTGAAAGGTATGATAAGTAATTATTTTTAATATCTTCGGAGAATGTCTTCGAATATGAACTTTATATACCGATAATTCAAATAGAAAAAGAAATTTCCATTTCGTTTGTAACGAACTGAAGTAACAAACATAAAAAATACAAACGATCTTTTTAATTTAAAGTCGCTTAAATTTTAAATGATTATTCTGTGCAAGATCGATATATAAGGTCTGTGCATCAGCCCATATGTTCGGTCATTTTGCTGTCAAACTGTAGTATATTTTATCAATACACTCACATTTTAATATTTCCCAACATACTTAATGGCTTGAGAAAAAATATTATAATAAGCTTAATAATATAAGTAAGCCTTAAGCTTGAAAAAGTATTGAAAATAAATTGAAAAAAGCTATCGTAACAATTGCAGAAAAATCAAAGCGGAACCCTCTTGAAAATATTATAAGTGCATGCTTACTATAAGCTTATTCTTGCAATTGTAGAATAAGCTTATGAAAATAATATTATATTAACTTTTGTATAGAAAAACTAATTTGTCTTAATATTTTTATAAGCTTTGAAGAATAAAAGTCACAAATAATATATTTTTTAATGTTGAAAAAGAAAATTATCATTATTTACTTCAAATTCATTCGATTTCATTTATTTATTACATACATATTTATGTTTTTTGTGTTGTAATTTACAAAATTACACGTGCACCCAATTTGCAATTTAAAACTAGATGTAAATGCCGCTGTAGAATGTATTGAAAAGGAAAAGTCTTTCAATCCTTATATTGTTCTCTTGAATATATGTATGACGTTTATAAGCATACTTTAGAAACAGTTGTGTATAATAATAGTTTCTCAAGCATTGTTAAAAACTGCTTGTGAAATCACATTTTATAAATATTATTATAAGCGAAGTTAAGAATAGCTTAAGGCCTACTATTTATATAAGCTTATTCTCAAGTTGTATTGGATTTTGATTACTGTATGGTATGTTGGGTTGCTTTGACACCACCCAACATACCATACAGCAATCAAAAGGCAATACAACTTGAGAATAAGCTTATATAAATAGTGGGCCTTAAGCTTTTCTCAACTACGCCTATAATAATGTTTATAAAATGTGATTTCACAAGCAGTTTTTAACAATGCCTGAGAAACTATTATTATACACAACTGTTTCTAAAGTATGCTTATAAACGTCATACATATATTCAAGAGAACAATATAACGTTTGAAAAATACTTATCTTTTTCGGAAAATCGTATGTAAATAGTATGTATTGAAAAAGACTTATCTTTTTCAATATATGCTACAGCGGCATTTACATCTAGTTTTAAATTGCAAATTGGGTGCACGTGTAATTTTGTAAATTACAACACAAAAAACATAAATATGTATGTAATAAATAAATGAAATCGAATGAATTTGAAGTAAATAATAAGGATTTTCTTTTTAAACATTAAAAAATATATTATTTGTGAAGTTTTCTTCATAGCTTATAAAAATATTAAGACAAATTAGGTTTTCTATACATAAGTTAATATAATATTATTTTCATAAGCTTATTCTACAATTGCAAGAATAAGCTTATAGTAAGCATGCACTTATAATATTTTCCAGAGGGTTCCGTTTTGATTTTTCTCAATTGTGCCGATAGCTTTTTTCAATTTATTTTCAGTACTTTTTCAAGCTTAAGGCTTATGTTAGTAAGCTTATTATAATATTTTTCTAAAGCCATTTGGTATGTTGGGCACAGTTCCCAAAAAAATTTTATCAATTCGCCGATAAGTACAACTTATAGATCTATCTACCTTGATCCTGTGCATACTTATTGTTTACTATTTTGATAATAATTTAATTTTTTAGGGCCCAGCCAGCTGCCCAGCCAGCTGCCCAGCCAGCTGCCCAGCCATCCAAACTAAGTAAGTTAGACAAAATATCAAGACTAATAAAAATATATTATCTGATAACTTTTGCCACTATTTTCATGTCTAGGAAATTTAGACATCTATAAGCCAGTGGGCGACAGATGGTATCATTTCAGCAAGGAGCAGGTAAGATCTATTTATTCTTTCTCAGATCTTGTATTTTAGAAATATTTTTCCCTCTTTATAGCTTAATTGGACCGAGGCTTATAACAAATGCCTTACAATTGATGGTTATTTGGCCTCTTTCGATAGAAGCTTGGATCAGCAAACAATATCCCAGTACATGATTAAAAATATTCAACCATATCAATCCCATTTCAACAATTGGTGGACGTCAGGTACCGATCTTTATTCCCCAAAAGCATTTACCTGGTATGACAAGGCTATTCGTGTCTATTTTGCTGACTGGGCTAATAAACAACGCAATAATGATGATAAGGAAGAGCATTGTTTGCATTTAAAATATGTAGAGAATAAATATTTAATGAACAATTGGAGTTGTAACCAGAAGGCAAATTATATTTGTGAATGGTATGGTATTGACGATGTATGATGTCATTTAAATAATTCTTTCTAATAACGTCTGGGAATATCTGAAATATGAACTTTTTATATCAATTGCTTTAAAGCAGTATAATAATGCGTATTACACTTTTAAAAAAATACATAAAATAAAATTTTAATTAAAATTATATTTCTGTGTTTATATCTCTTAACCGCTTAAGTCGAATTAGGACGAAATTGAGTTGTTAGTACTATCATGTTTACCATGTCTGAATCTACTTGCTATAAATTTTTTGCGTTTTTAGCTTTTTTAAAACTGTGGCTATCCATCAAAAACCTAATAGCTTAAGTTACACTATGCAACAAGAAAAATTCCAAGGCGTACCACTATATTTTGTTGATGTGTTATGGCCGTTTAACTACAAAAAAAAAGTCGAAATTTTAAATTCTTTGATAATTTTTTCATCTTCTAAAATTTGGGCTTTTTGAAGATTTTATTATAAATTAGGAAGGGGTTGTCCAATTTTATTACAAAAACCACTAAAAACTTTAATCTAAATTACCTTTTAGATATTTTTTTAGGTACTTACCTTTACGGCCACTGAATAAAATCTGTAACATTTTGCAATTTTCGATTTTTTGTAAATTTTTAATAAATAAAAATATTTCGATTTTGCATAAAAAAACTTATTTTTCATCATTGCGTTCTGAATAATTCTAAAACCATAGAAAATATAAAAAAATTAATTTTGAACGGCTTAAAGGTAATTTTATTTAAAGTTTTTTTTCTGTTTTTATAATAAAATTGGATAAAATCTTTTCATAAGTTATGATAAAATCAGTGGAGCAGCATTTTCAAAAATCCAAAATTTAAAAAATAAAATTAATCAAAAAATGTATCCATAGAATTTTAAAATTCGTTTGATTTTGTGTTTAGGGGATTATAACACATCAAAAAAATGTAGTGGTACTCCCTGGCATTTTTCTTGTTGCATAGTCTTATTTGAAAATGACATAAATTTTAACATTGTTGGTCGATTTTATAAAAGTTTAGTCTTATTTGAAAGAAGAGTTAGCCTACTTTTTGCTCCTATATAAATGTTTGTGAAGTGTTATATAAAAATATAAATTTTTTTTGTTTTCCATGTGAAAACAAGTCAAAATTGAAGAAGTGGTCATAACTTTTAATTTCGTCCTGCGATTATTATAATGTTTTGCTTTTAGAGAGTAGATATATAGTACTTTCAAACCCTATACTCATTTTTTGTGGTGTACTGTGTTTGCAAAAATCATTCCCGGAACAACCGCGAAAGCATTTGTAACGCTCAGTACACAAAAATGTTTAAAAAAATCAACATATATAATTTTATTTCAGGATCCATTGAATAAGGCGAAAACTATAATATGAATGCTACCTTCTCATAATTATATTAGTTACATTGGTGAACAGAAGAAAAAAAACAAACAACTAAAAACACAAAATGTACGTTTAGAATGAGCATCAGCCATATATTAGAATAAGCCAGCAAAATAATGAGTGTAGCAAGTTGTTCAAATTCAAATTGTATGGTAAGTTTTTGCTGGCATATGCTAAACTTTTCTAAAGACATAGTATCAAAATAACTTTGTTTACTTGATTTTTTTATTTAATTTTTAACATTTCATATGTATAAATAGTTTTATTACCGCAAAAGTTAGTTTTTTTATTTAATTATTTGTATTATTCTTTACGAATATTATCTAAGCAAGCCAAATAAAAAAGTTCAAGCTATAAAAATAGAAAGGCAAATTGATAAAAACTGTCAAAATTTGTTGTTTGTCTTTATGGCCTTATTTTTATTTACTTATGTACAGTTGATTTGCTACTTTAGTAGTGGCCTATATCGACTAACCTTTTAATGAAAAAAAAATTTTTTTTTAATATTTCGGTTTAAACGTAAATTTTTTTGAAGTTATGAATTTTAGTCGAACTGTAAGGGTTTTGGCTTGTGTTCGGTTTTAATTTAATTTTTCAATTATATTATATTTTTATTTAGAGATACATAAATGTGAAGCATGTAGACAAAGATAAATTTTTGACTGCACGGAGGGTTGAACTGGGATATTTCTATAGCTATCGCTATTCTTGTCAGAGTTCTTTATCATCGCGTAGACCACTCGACCAAAGTCGACGGCTTGCAGTCAAGAGTTGAATATCATCTAGTTTTAAGCAATTCATACTGTCATTCTTAGAGCTGTATTTCATTTGATAGTTATTGATATTCACTTTTTCCTTTATGTCTTGTGTTATGCTTCTTGTTATTTCTCTATTCTAGTATGAATTATCATTGATAATTACAATTACTAGTAATGTGTAAATGATTGTTTGTTAAGCATTCAATAAATAAAATCCCAACATTGAGAATATCGACGATATTCCACGCTGGTAAGACTGAAATGGAAAAAGCTTAAAATAGTTGAACATGCTAAGAAAAGACAGTTAGTGAAGTTCCGAACATTTAGACAAAGTTCAATAAGGTGCGACTCGCCACAAGATGGCGAGAGTGTGTTAATTGAGCTTACTAATATTAGTAGGATTTTCGCTACAGTGTTGTTGCCACTGTCAGTGGTTGTGTGGGTAAAGGACTCTGATGAGTACACTTGGTGGTCACGAAACAGCTGTCAGTTCAACCTTCCGCACAGCCAAAATTTTTCTTTGAATGTTCAATATTTACATGCTTTAGAATTTCTTTCTTAAATAAAAAATAATTTGATCGAAAGATTAAATTAAAAAATGAACTTAAGCCAAACTAATTTAATAACTTTGGATATATATAATTTAATTGAAAAATTAAATCAAAGCCTTGAATTCAATGTCAATATGCGTATCGGAATCGCTATCGCCGAAATATTTCTTTTTAAGTATCGGTATCATGTCGGCAAAAAGGCGTATCGTTACATCCCTAGTAATATACAACACATTAATGATGAAACAGAACTCCGGCGAAACGTGTTTTTTCATACAAATTGACATTTTAAATACGTCGACTGTAGCAGTTTTGAAATAGAATTTATTATTTTTATTTTAGTCTCGGTTCGCACTATGAAATTTTATTTCATGAAAGTGGCAGTTTGTTGGTGAGAGGGGAGAGAAGAATGGTGTCGGGTACACACTTTCATGTTCACTGAAATTCTGTTTTGTATTGTAATTCGTAATTGTCAACATGAAGTTGGCTGTACCATTATTTTTGATTATACCTTATTTTAATATTCTTTTAATGGTAGCGACAGCAAAAATTTGTTTTAGAGTGCAGAATAAGTGACAAAGAAGAAAAATAATGTGAAAGTAAACAAACAAAAATATTAAGTTTCATGAAATTAACTTTCAGTGTGCAGACACGAGTGAAATTTCAAAAGAGAATTTCAGAAATTTCATGAAAGAAAATTTCATAGTGCGAACCGAGACTAAAGAACGTATTTTTATTTGCTTTTGTTTCACTCTCACCAAAAAAGTAATCATATTTTCATAAATTGTCATTAGCGGGTTCAGTATTTGATGTAAATGGTCTTGTGAAAGAGCAAATTCAAATTCAACAAACACAATACACCAAATTTCATAAAAAAGCTAAAATATTTTGCATTTGCACTTTCGCAAGACCAATTGCATCAAGCACTGAACTGCGATATAATTTTTTAAAACAAAACATTTGTTTGATATGAGTAAAGAAAAATAAAAATAACACGAAAAGGAAAAATTTAAATAAAATTAATGAGAAATTTTTCGCTTTAGTTGGCGTTTTTATTATGGCCTTTGTTGCTCTCTGGCTGATTTGCGGTTGTCGTTACAGTCTTGTTCTGTTTCATCGCTTATTCTTTTATTTTTTAATGTCGTTAAAAAAAAATTATTTCCGCGCGCACCTTAAAAATCCCCCGCTTCATTATTCGCTTAACTATTAACAATTCTTGTTTATTTATTTGTCCTATTTTCTTAGACAAGTAATCCATAATTAGTTGCGTAAGAAACAACAAGTTTTTCAAAATAAGAACAAAAACATGCACGAGAAAGATCTCTATAAAAGACGTTCACAATTAGTTCTTTTGCGTTAAAACTTAATATTCATCAAAACGAATAACACGTTTGAATATGTGGTTCAATATTTTAAAAATAATTTTCATTTTTAGGGCCGCTTCAGTTGTCCTGGCTGCCGAACAAAGTAAGTTAAGCAAAATATCAAAATAAAATAAATTATCTGAGAACTTTTTCTACTATTTCCATGCTAAGAACCTACTCCACTCTATCGAACAGTTGCCGACAAATCCTATCATTTCAGCGAAGAAAAGGCAGGCTGCTTATCATTATACTTTCTCTGTCTCTGTATTTTATAATTATTTTCATTTTTTTATTATACAGCTCAATTGGTTCGATGCTGAAAAAAAATGCCGTGAATCGAACGGTTCTCTGGCGGCTTTTAAGAAAAATTCGGACCAGCAAAGTATATCCGATTTCATGATTTTTCATTTTTCAATACATCCATCCCTTTTAAGAAATTGGTGGGTAGCAGGTAACGACCGCAATTCCCCAGGAAATTTTACCTGGTTAGAGAATGGTACTTTTGTAAAATTTGTCAAATGGGTACATGGTCAACCAGATAATTATCAAGGAATTGAGCATTGTTTGCAGTTAAAGTTTGAAGCGGTTAAAATAGAGAATTCCACAGCTGCAGACATTAGCTATGCAATGAGCGATAGGGATTGTAATCAGACTGCAAACTATATTTGTGAAAGGTATGTGCGAAGAATATCTTAGATATGGACTTTTTATAACGATCTGTCAAATACAAAAAGGAGTTTCCATTTCGTTTTCTAAATTAAATAACAGACATAAACAGTAAAAACGAATTTATAACTTTTTTTCTTTTGATATTCAAAACGGTTAAATACGAGTACAAAATATTTCCACGCGCAGCATTAAAACTCTTTCATTATTTTAATAACTCCCGGTTCACACACTTCAACTTTTGTTGCACAACTTTTAATTCAGCCGCGAGAATGACAGAGAAAGCAGCACAGTTTTTCTGTGTCTTTCTCGCGGCTGGATTAAAAGCTGCGCAACAAAAGTTGAAGTGTGTAAACCGGGAGTAACTGTACAATTTTAATTTACTTGGAGGTTACACGTTCAAGTTTTGTTTCAATTTTTGTTTCAAGTTTTAATACATTCACACTTTTTTACTAACACACTCACATGATTGGAAATTGACTACCAACTTGATTTCAATTTTGCTTTCAAGATTTGTTTCAATTTTTCGTTCAATTTAAACAGCTGATATCTATTATTGTAAGTAAATTACAGAAAGACTCGGCTATAACGAACTTTGTGCAAACAGCAAAAAGAAACCGCTCTATGACAAGTTCGTAATAAGCGTAGTTCGATACAAACGAGGACTCGTTAACTACGAATTCGCTATTACGAATTATTTTTGTATGAAAATGGCAACTGAAACGTCGGCACTTTAGACTTAGATCGTTACAACCGAGAATTCGTTATAACCGGGTTTTACTGTTTCGTTGTTGATTCCTTGACGACGGCATCTTGAAAACAAAATTGACTATCAAGTTGCTTACAGCCTACGTCATAGCGTCAATTTAAAGTAGTTTTAACAAGCAATACGTGTGATCAACTTGAAAGCAATTTCTTGAACGTGTAACTGCAGAGTTATATACATTTATACTTTTGTTCTTATACGTGTTCTACACGAAGACATCTCAGTTTGGTTTTTAAAGAGTTTGTAGACAAACGGTGCACAGTGGTTCCAATTGGAAAAAAATGGTAACAAATCTGTATCTTTGAAACTTGCAATCCGATTATAAAACGATGTATGTTAAAATCATAGAGGAGGACCTAAACTTTAAGAATAATGAAACTTGGGCTCCCCTATTGAAGCACACGATGATCTATAGGGTGTCAAAGTTGACTTCGGCGAGCATGAAAAACCTTGTTGGCCTCATAACTTTTACTAATACTATCCGATTTTAATGAGTTTAAACTGTTTGTTAAGCCTGTAAATAGACAAAGAAAATCCATTAAGATATCTTTAATATTTTGAATTTTAAAACTTTGGTTTTTGGTCCCGATTTCGTAAATATCTCCGGTAATAGCATAGCCAACATTTTCAAAAAAAAAAATGTTTATGATTTTTAACAAAATCCTTGATAATATATTGAAGAAATTTATTAAGTTATCTTAATTCATGTAGCCGTGAAAAAAATCAAAGTCAAGACTTTGAAATGACGATGAAAATGGCTAAATTTTGACAAAAATAGAGCTCAATTGTTGGACGTTTCGGGAACAAAGTCGAGACCAAAAACCAAAGTTTCAAAATTCAAAGCCGAATATTTTCTTTGTCTATTTATAAGCTGTACAAAAAGTTTAAACTCATTAAAATCTGATAATATTTGTAAAAGTTATGAGGCCAACAAGGTTTTTCATGCCCGAGGAAGTCAACTTTGACACCCTGTAGCTAACCGGGTGTTTCAACAGGGTGGTCCACGTTTCATTATTCTTAAAGCTTAGATCCTTTTCTATGATTTTCACATACATCGTTTTATAATCGTATAGCAAGTTTCAAAGATACACATTTATTACAATTTTCTTTCCCCATTAGAACCACTGTGCGGTGTCAAAAGATGGCATTTTAACGAAAAAATATTGAATTTTTTCTCAAATAACTCTTGGAGTTAATATCCCGTTGAAGGCTTTTTTGTCCCGTTCATCCATAAACTCTACAAAGAAAATCCAATCGAGCTGAATTTGATTTTTCAAAACCTCTATAGACATTCTCAATTAATTTTTGGCGTTGAAACTTGATATTCATCAAAACGAATAACACGTTTCAAAATGTTAATTTAAATAATTTTTATTTTCGATAGAGCTCCTGTTGTCCAGCCATCCCACCGAAGTAAGTTCAGCAAAATATCAATACCAAATAAATTAACTGATAACTTTTTCGAATATTTTCATGTCAAGAACGTACTGGATTCTATCAAAGAGTGGGCGACAGATGGTATCATTTTAGCGAGAAAAAGGCAGGCTTTTTGTTTTGCTTTCTCTGCTCCAGTATTTTATAATTATTTTCCTTTTTTTTTAATAGCTCAATCGTCTTAAAGCTGAACAAAAATGCCGTACATTAAACGGCTCTCTGGCCACTTTTGAAACGAAATATGAGCAGCAAACATTATCGAAGTATATGATTCAGAATTTTCCAGATAAATCCTTTTTAGATCGTATGTGGCGGTTGGCAGGCAATTTTACCAAGCCAAACAAAAATGGTACTGTTGTTGAAATGTGTCAGAATTTAGTTTACAACACGGATAGAAAGGAATACATGTTGAAGTTTAACGACTGTCGCAAGAGAGTACGCTATATTTGTGAAAGGTAAGATAAGTAGTTATTGTTAATAACTTTGAAGAATATGGGTCATTATTTTTAAAGCAGGCAACCAAAAAAAATTTTTTTGCCGAAATTCCTTGATATTTGGTTTAGCTGGTGTTCCAGTTGAGTTTAGAAATTTATTGCCTTCAAAGACTTATAATGAAATTTTATGAGGATTTTTTGTAGGATATTTTAGTCCGCCAACCACGCCATCGAAGGGGAGTTTTTTTACCCATTTGTAAGAAAAGGTCAAAAAAGACCCATACAGCGAAGCGCTACAGGGCTAAAATGTTGCATGAAATTATTTCTCGTGGAGTTTTACATAAAAGTGCTGAATACACCTAATACATGACACGTAAGATTTACCCAATATCTTATACCGATTCACTATAACAATGACCAAAAGGTGGGGTTCATGTAAAGAAATTTACATAACTTTTAAATTTATGGAGACTTATGGAACACCCTAGGCTAATTTTGGGTTAAAAAATGAAAAAAATAAAAAGGGTCGAAGTTAGAAAAATTTAACTTTCAATTGATCATTTCCAGTTTTGATCATGAAAAAAAAATGTTTTAAATTAAATATTTTAATTTTTTCTTTTGTTTTTTTTTCTAGTTCAAAACAATAACTTAAAAAAAATTTCAAAAAACGGCAACACTTTCGCATCCTATAACTCGACAAATAAACATCATACAAAAAATATATATATATATATTGCATACACATTTATACCTACTACAACTAGAGTTATGTTGCCAAATATCGAAGAATTTCGGTAAAAAAAAATTTTTTTTTGTTGTCCGCTTCAGTTGATGAAAAATATAAATGCTTTTGATTTTCGTCATACTTCCCTCAACCTATACATGAGTTTGATCAAACAGTTTGATGCGTTGCCAAAGCCCTTTTAGTTATGAACTTTTTATCCGATCTGTCAAGTACAGAAAAGAATTTTCACATACACAAAAAATATACACGAATTTATAACCTGTTCCTGTTTTCTGGTTAATCGGCTTAAGTACAAATTATTCCCACGCGCATCTTCAAATCACTGGCCAAATTACTGCATTCGATATCGAACGAAATTCCAATAGAAATCAAATGGAAATTTCGTTCGATATCAAATGTTATCATTTGCCCCCAGCCTTTTTCAATAATTTTTTAACTGTACGTCTTAAATTTATATGTATGTACGTGTATATGGGTGATTCTCATTCTAAACGTAACGTTTGTTTTTTTTTCTTGCTTACCAATATACTAATAGAAATGTGAGAAGGTAGGATTCATATTATAGTTTTCGCCTCATTCAATGGCTCCTGATATAAAATTAGATATCTCGATGTTTTAACATTTTTGTGTATTGAACGTTACATTTGCTTTCGCGGTTGTTCTGGGAATGATTTTTCCGAAAAAAATACACCACAAAAAATGAGTATAGGGTTTGAAAGCACTATACATCTACTACTTAACTGGAAGCTACCGACTTTGGTCGAGGGGTCTGAGCGGTAAAGAACTCTGATGAGTAGACCGGTAGGTCTCGAAACATGTAAGTTCAACCCTCCGCGCAGTAAAATTTTTCTTTGTCTACATGCTTTATATTTTTCTCTAAATAAAAATATTATTTAATTGAAAAATTAATTTAAAACCGAACTCAAGCCAAAATAATTAAATTTCTTTGGATTTAACTCACACAGTTCGACTAAAACTCATAACTTAATTGTAATAATTTTAATTTTTCAGTGCCGCGTCAGTTGCCCTTGCAGTACAACAAAGTAAGTTAGGGGCTATTCACATATTATGTAACGCTATTTTTGGAGTTTTTATACCCCCTCCGTAAAGCTTTTTGTAAAATGTTCAGTATAAATTATTTAATCCGTAACAAATCCCCTTCCCCCCCCCCCCCCCCCCCCCAGAGCGTTACGTAATATGTGAATAGCTCCTTATACAATATATAAAGACTAAATATATCATCTTATAACATTTTCCATTATTTTCACGTCAAGCACGTATTGGACCCTATCAACAGGTGGGCAACAGATTGTTACATTTCAGCAAAGAAAAGGCAGGCTATCTTTAAACTTTCTCTGCTTCTGTATTTTATAATTATTTTCTTTTCTTTATAGCTCAATCAATTCGATGCCGAAAAAAAATGCCGCGAATTCAACGTTTCTCTGGCCGTTATTAAAAACTTCTCTGATTTGGATACAATATCCGATTATATGCTTGAAAACTCTCCACAAAAATCCTCTTTTGATAGTTCCTGGTGGTTAGCGGGTGATGGTACTGAGAATAAAAATTGTCTGAGTTTAATGTACGATGCGAATGGAAAATATTATCGATTCGATTTTAATGCCTGTACCGAGCAGGAACACTTTATTTGTGAAAGGTAATGTTAAGTAATTATATTTAATTGCTTATAATGATGACAACTTTCTTCACATGTGTTGCATGTGTGCATGAGAGAGAAACATTTTTTTAGCTCATCATACATTAGAGAGCATAAATTTTGTACTTGATGTGTCAAATACAAAATGAAATTTCAATTTTGTTTTTTCAATGAAGGAACAAACATAAAAATACAAACGAAAATAAAAAAATATTTCTTTTGATTTTAAAATCGATTAAACATTAAATAATTTTAGTCGGAAGTTATTATTATTTGGCTTAAGTTCAATAATTGAATTAATGTAAATTCAAATTATTTTTAAGAGTGAAATATTAGAATATCTAAGCAGACTAGCAAAACGGATCAGTACTACTAGTTATGCTAGTCTGATTAGATATTCTAATATTCCACTCTTAAAAATAATTTGAATTTACAATAATTCAATTATTTAACTTAAGCCAAATAATAATAATAACTTCCGACTTGTACCATATTGTTCAATAATTTATATTTTTCAATAATTTGAAAATAATTTTAATTTTCAGGGTCGCTCCAGTTCCCCAGCCATCCCAACGAAGTAAGTTAGACAAAGTATAAAATACTGAGGGCTAATAAATCGGCGCAAGTTAATCATTCTTTTTGGTTTAAAATGTATTTTAACCAGCAAATCTATTAATTAGTAAACATATAAGGTCCTATTCACATATTACATAACGCTATTTTCGGAGGTTTTATACTCCCCACACCCCCCCCCCCACCCTTCGCAACGCTTTTTACAAAATTTTCTGTATAAAGTATTTAATCCGTAATATCGTAATATGTGAATAGCCCCTAAACCATATATTAAACGTATAAACTTGGGCGTTTAAACTACCAATACAAATCATATATATTTTTGATCATTATCCCACCACAAAACCAGCTATTTTTTACATTTATCGTGGTGCTGCCACGCTATTATTGTTTAAACTAGGGATAATACATGGTGAAGTGTTTTACTGCTGCTGAGCTTAAACTAGATTTAAATTTTAGTTTAGTTTAAGAAATACTAGCATTTAAACGGTCACTGATTTATTAGCTAGAAGTCTACGTTCAAACGATGCAAGTCTTATTTATCAGCTTTTTACTTTTTCTTCTTTGAACTTTCTTTGGCGTTCCGACAATGAAAGTCTTATTGCTTAAAAGTTGCTTTCTTTTGCACGAATGTATGTATGTACACCAGAGGCATAGGATTATTGGTCATGGCCCACAACGTTCGTCGGCTATTTACATGTACACAAGACAAACAATCAAAATAAATAACAACAAGAGCACAACAGTGGGTTGTACCTATCAACACAAAGCAAATAAACACCAACCTACTTAAACAACAAATTATTTCTCATTTATTTAGTTTTCTCTTTGCCTGGCTCTGATGTACACACATGTGAATGAATGTGTTCGTTTTTTACATTGCGAATGAGAAAGCAAAACGAATTTCATGAGTACATGAGAGTATGTACCAGTTTCTTTCCTCTTGCCTCTTTCGCCTACAAAATAAGAAGCTGATCAATAAGACTTGCATCGTCTGAACGTAGACTAAATAAATTATCTGATAACTTTTTCCACTATTTCTATGTATGTCCAGGTAATTTTGACCTCTATAAGCCGGTGGGCGACCGATGGTATCATTTCAGCAACGAGCAGGTAGGATAACCTCGTTTTTTCCTTTGGTTCTGTGTTTTATAGATATTTTCTCTTTTTTATAGCTTAATTGGGCCGAAGCTTATAACAAATGTCTTACAATTGGCGGTTACTTGGCGTCTTTAGATAGACGCTTTGACCAGCAAACAGTATCTCAACATATGGTTAATAGTTTTCCAACAGATCATTGCCTTTTAAAGTATTGGTGGACGTCAGGCACCGATCTCTATTCTCCAAGAAGATTTACCTGGTATGACAAGGATATTCCTGTCTATTTTGCCAACTGGGCAGATAAGCAACCCGATAATTATTATGGACAGGAAGAGCATTGTTTGCATTTGAAATATGTAGAGCATAAATATGTAATGAATAATTGGGATTGTAGCCAGAGGGCAAACTATATTTGCGAGTGGTATGGTATGGACGTATGATATTGTTTAACTAATTCTTTTTAATACCTTTTGATAATATCTTTAATATGAACATTTTATATCAATTGCTTAAAAGCAGTTTAATAAAATTACACTTTGCAAAAAAATAAGAAAACATTTTAATTAAAGCCACATACGAGTAGTACATTTATTAACCAGGCTCGGAATTTTATCCATGAACAAATCTAAATAATACACGTGTAAAATGTACATTAGGTTGATAATGAACAAATAACCCGCACGGATAACTATGATCTTGGACTAAAAGTATGGTGGTAAAAATTTTAGCCAAATCGGTCAAATGTAAGCTCAATTTAAATAAAGTGATATTTCATGTAGCGTAGGTAAAATTTTTGGCTCGATTCGAATAACTCTTAAGTGCGACCTCTAGTGGTGAAAGTTTAAATTTTGTGAAATTTACCAAAATGAAGTATAATTTCCAAACAATAATCTGTGGTTGGGTGGAGGTAAAATTTTTTACCAAATTGGAGAACTCTAAGGTGTCCCTTTTTTTGCTTCATTTTGGTAAATTTCACAAAATTGTACCTCTGAGGTACGCCTGAAATTTGCCCCAAAAGTTTCACCACGTGAGATTTATACCAAATGCTACAATAATCCGCTCGGGGTTTGTTGAAATGAACAAATCAAAAATATTTCATTCCCACCCTATTGTACACTTAAAAGTTCAGATGAGACGTATATAGAATAACCAGGATCATTGGCGGTAAATAAAATTTCGGTCTCTTAATCGACACCTAGTTGTTCCATCAGAGATCCTAGGTTGGCGGACAGAATGTTTGATAAGGATCAAATAATTTGGGCGTTATCTAAATTTAGCTCTTATAAATCTCCACGTCCGAATGGCATCTATCCATACCTTCAACAACAGGAACGAGGCTATATCGTTCCTCAACTAGCCTACTGGCATGTTATATACCGAAGATATGAGCAACTATATATCGTTACCTTAATACAGAAAGGTCCTAACTCGATTTTTTCTTCAAATACATATACATATTTCGATATTAAGATAACGATATGTACCTAAGGCATTTAGGGCAAGCAGCTTAGCTAGTTCTTCTCAAAAACGAATATTTATAAATAAATATTTTATATACACAATCTAACCACGGTCATACAGAAGGCTCTTTGAGGTAACTAAATAGCCCTGTGCGCTGTTATACACATTCAAGGAGCCTGCGACAATACATCGTACGACGCGATCGGAAACGTTCTCGAACAGGAGTTCCGAAAATTATTAAAAGTAAGACATTAGAAATATTGTCTTCTAGGGCTGTTGCGTTAAATCTGTGTAGGGCATCGAGGATCATAAGGGTAATCTCACGTGTATCCAATGCTATGCTCCCAAGGCGATATTTTAATGTTGATGGGAGATTTTAATGCCCAAATTGGTGCAGATAAGAAAAATCTTGAAATTATAATGGTTACTCACGCACTAGGGCGAAAAACTGATAATGGGGAAATGTTCCTTAGAATGTGCGCTGATAATAATCTGGTAGTTGGAGGCTCTTTGTTCCCTCACAAGAAAATCCATAAAGTACGCAGAATCAAATAGACCACATCTTGATATCCAGAAAGTGGTGCAGCTCTTTACTGGATGTGCGTAATCGCAGAGGAGTGGATCTGGCAAGTAATCATCACCTCCTGGTGGGGACTATGTGCATTAAACTTGCATCTGTTAATCAAAATAATTCGCAAATTCACCGACGGATAGATGTCCGTAGAATGAAAAATGAGGATACATACTACTAAGCAGTTGACCGACGCTTTAAGTATATCATTGAACAATAGGCACGAAAGCCAACGAAGCCATTGAAATATAATTTAAATCTTGGCCATTGAGGCCTTGATTGGATTAACAGCCATACAAATCTTTATAAGATCCTCTGCGGCAATGGCTGCTTATAGGATGGGTCTCGGGAGCTCTGCCCGTCGTGCCGGCAACGTGCACTCAACGATCCTGAGTACTATGACCTGCAGAGGGCTGCTGGGAATGCCTAGTGATAGGATAAACTGTGAACTTAGGTTCGACAGGAGATTCAATGTCACAATTCCGCTTAGGGCAACTCGGCAAGAGGATTCCAGAAGTTGAGTGAAAATGGGTAATATGTAACCATTTACACGATATGTATATCATTTTTCAACATTCACTACTCCTTACTTTTTGGTACCACTCCTATTTTCTCAAGTTATAGGACGAGAACGCTTGAATCATTTGTCACCAAATTTTCGGCAGGGTGGTAACTCTTAGACCAAATTGTGAAGAATTTGTGTAATGCAAGAAAAGATGTTAGCACGTAAGCAACCTATATCCCGATGCCAGCTGATCTTTGTACTCTTTCATACTACCGATTAGTAAAACAGTATTGGGCAAACAATTGCTCCATACATCCATGTTTCTTTTTTTATTATTTACCCTACGTCATCATGACCCATCGACTTGAACATGACGCCGGCAGAGCAACTGTAAAAAAATTCATCAACTTCTTTGTTGTGGTGAATACGTGCGATGTCCATGTTGCGCCTTATCAATGTATTTTCTGGTAGTGCAATAGAGATGGAATATTTACCAACTTTGTTCTGTCTCTTTTATTTCTATTGAAAACGGTTGATGACGGCGAATCTCATGGCGAACATTGATGCTCAGACATAAGGTCGGGCATCGATGTCAGAGCATGGACGAAACATGGACATGATCGGTCTACATTAGCCATATGCTATGTTCGACATGATGTTCATACCAAGTAGACCCCCAGTTAGGTTCAGTCAACAGTCGATTTGTGTATTGCCTATTATTCAACTAATGTTTTTTTTTAATAATTATTTGTATAATACAAAAAAATAGAATAATAACAAATTGGTATGTGCGTTAATGTAAACATTTAGATTTATTTTTAGCTTGTTGTTATCTTAAGAGTTTTTGAAAAATAGTTTTATTTAGAAAACCTGTGCATATATAATTAATTATATAAGTATGTACCCATGAAACATTTAATGCCGATATCTCTACCGTCAGAAAAATTCTAAGACTTTACCGGATAATTAACCGAGTTGTCTAAAAATCCCTCAGACATTTGGCAGACTAGTTAGTAGTTTTCTAGTATGACGTTTCTGCACATTTTCTGAAATATTATCCGATTAATATTAGAACAGTCTGCACATTATCCGAAGGCAATTTAATTTCCTTTAAAACATTTCCCAAAATATTCTGTTCATACCTCTTACGACTTTTAGCAGTTAATGATCAAACAGAGCTAACTCTTCAACTTCAGGCAAAAACGCTATTAAATAAACAGGCCCGAAACTAAGTCGACGGCAGTAGCCTCAAAATGCTCTCATATTATAGTTTATTTTCTTTTGTTTTTATGTTTCGTATGAAAAATATATGAAATTTTATTAAAACAAGGCAACATTGTTGAGAGAATGAGTAACTAAAACTGAGAGCATGAGAAAAAACGTTCTCAAAATAAAATAGATTCTATTTCATGACTGCTTTTTACGGCGTATGATTAATGTCAATTTGTATGAAAAAACTCGTCGACACAGTTCTGTTTCATCATTTACTTCTGCACAATGTCTGATTTAAACTTTCGTAATAATTCTCATTTATCTCTTGAGATTATGTGCACAAATATTTGAGTTTTTAAGCTTATAAAATATGGTTAAATATCTTCTGATGAAATTTCATAAGCAGGAGAACAATGCATGCAGAACTTTAAACGACAATTCTGATAAATTTCTAATTTTAGATTCGAATTTTATCTGACATTAATAGGACAGGATGTATAAAGTATCAGATAAATCGGAAATTTTTCTGATGTTTCGTCAGACATTTTCCCGACATTGTTCAGACATGTCAAAAATTTCTTTAGAATTTCCCCAGAAAATTCGTCAGAATTCGTACAGAATTCTTCTAGACTTTTCTGTATATTTTTTAGAATTTCCTCAGGCAAAGAGGTCCGGTTTCTTCTCAACCACTCATATGATTTACGTTACGTTTTCTGACCGAATTCGGCATCTTGTGCAGAAATTGTTTGCTGGGTATATACAACAATACCCACTTGACCAAGACTTTCGTTAATGCTATCAATTCCGAATATAGCTCGAACACTCAAAAATTAATTGAAAAAAGTTTATCTGTCGCTAAGTTTTGTTTGAGAAAACATTCGATTTCGAATGTTCGCTCACGAATGAATAGTAAGTCAATCAGACAGAATCGAACATGGTACCTAACCCAGCACAATATTTATTCAAATCAGATGAACCGTTCGCGAGTTATGATGAAATATATTAGCGTGAGCATCCACTGTTATTAGTACTAAGTACTTTTACATGAAAAACAGATTGTATAATTACGATGAAGAGCGCATATAGACGTATTGCATAATATTAGAAATGCAGTTTTATAACACACTGAAAGAATTCCGCTTCATAAATCCAATGAAACAATTTCGTTGAATTGTTTTTCACAAATCTAATGAAATATTTCACAATTTTAATGAAATTTCACGAATGTTGTGAAAGAATTTCATTGGAATTGCTTCATTAACTTTCACAGTTTCATTAGAAAATGTCATTGGATTTATGACAGCAACATTTTGCTGTTTTATGGAAAACCCTTTAAGCCCTTTGGACAAAATATTTTAATTGATACTTAAAATCCATTATATATATATATATATATATATATATATATATATATATATATATATATATATATATATATATATATATATATATATATATATTATAAAAAATTAAAAAAAAAACTCAAAATTGTATGTTTTAGAATGTCATAATTTCAATGCAATGTATTTCATTGCTTTAATGAAAAGTTTCATTAGATTTATGAAATAATCAAATAACATAAATATTTTTTTTAAACATACCTTTATTTATTTCAACAGCTGGCAGCCAAAAGTGAACAGCAAAAATAGTTTATATGTTTGTTGTTGTTGTTGTTGTACTCTTTCTTGTTATTATACACTCATAGACACATTGTTTTGACAGTGCTGTTGGCTGTACCAGTTAAGACCTTGCCTATAAAGTAAATTACGAGAATCAAGAGTCTGAGTTCGATACTGTGAGCGGTCATCAATATCAAAAATTTTTTCTGATGTGCAATGGCATCTTCGTACGTATTTCAACCATGGAATTGACAATATATTAAAATAAACTATAAAAAAGATAAATTAATGAGGCTACTTGGTAATGTAATAATTTCATTAAAATAGTGACAGAATATCTTTAAAATAATGACAAAGTTTCATTAAAATAATGAAATAATTTCATTCAAATGATGAAACAATTTCATGAAAACAATGAAATAATTTCACTGATATAATGAAATCTGTTCATTAGCTTAGTGAAACTATTACGTTGAAGCAATGAAATTATTTCATATATTTAATGAAATTTTGATTAAAATAATTTTAACAAAACTTGTTTCATTAGTCCAACGAAGAGTAACGTTGGTTAAGTTTTAATGAAATTTTTTATTGGATTAATGTCAAAGTTCACAGAATTTATGAACAAAATTCTTTCAGTGCAGTTGTGTGAACCGAAGGAAAGAAGTTAAAATAATTCTTTATAATTTTTTTAATTGCATACCCTACAATCGGCATATCTCGAGATCAGTAAAAGATATTCGAATAATTTTCAAGGGGGCCAATTTGAAAGTGGTGGTGGTGAAGCTCTGAGTTAAGAAACAAAAAATACGAACGAATTTGTAACATTATTCTTTTGTTTTGAATGTTGTTTAAAAATAAATTATTTTCACGCGCACCTTCAAATCCTCCCCACTCTTTCATTATTTTATTATAATTATTATTTGTTTATTTATCCTATTTTCTTAGATAAACAACACATATTTACCTGCGTAAAAAGCAATCTAATTTTATCAAGATAAAAACAACAACATGTTAAAAATCTCTATAAAAGACATTCATAATTAGTTTTTTGCGTTAACATTTAATAATCATCAAAACGAATAAAACGTTGCGAAATGTTGTTCAATATTTTGAAAATAGTTTTAATTTTCGGTACCGCTTCGCTTACCTTTGCCGCCCATCAAAGTGAGTTAGACAAAATATCATACAGATCATAAATTATTTGATAACTTTTTGCACTATTTCCATGTCAAGAACACAATAAACAATACCGACTAGTGGGCGACAGATGGTATCATTTCAGCAAAGAACAGGCAAGATATCTTTACAATTTCTCTGTTCCTGTAGTTTATAATCCTAATCCTTTTTGTAGCACAATTGGTTCGATGCTGAAAGAAAATGCCGTGAGTTAAACGGTTCTCTGGCCGCTTTTGAAAGGCTGTTGGACCAGCAAAGAGTATCCCATTATATGATTAATAATTTCCCAACAGAGTCATCTCTTTTAAATTATTGGTGGGTGGGTGGAACCGATCGTCATTCTTCAGAATTTAACTGGTTAGACTATGGTACTCGTGTTGAATTTGTCGAATGGGCTGCTGGTCAACCAGATCATACTAAAAGGAATGAGCATTGCTTGCATTTAAAATATGAATATGGTAAATATGTAATGAACGATTGGGATTGTAACCAGAGTGCAAACTATATTTGTGAAAGGTATGTAATATATTCGTTGAACATCTTATCTCTGATATGAATTTTTGTACAAATATGTCAAATGGAAAAAGAGATTTCCATTTTATTATTATTTTTTTTTTAATGAAATAACAAACATTTATTTATGAATGAATGGACAGTTAAAATATTTGCCATTTCAATATCAAAATTCAATAATTTGTCTGATTTGAAAATTCCCAGCAAACAATTTTTACCGATTTCAGTCCGAAGACGGTCAGAAAGTCTGCACAAGATGCCGAGTTGGCATTCGAAGTCGGTCAGAAAACGTACCGTAAATCATATGAGTGGTTGACAAGAAACCGGACCTCTTTGTATGAAGAAAGTCTAAAAAAATTATGTACGAATTTTGAAGAATTTTCTGGGGAAACTCTAAAGGAATTTTTGACATATCTTAAAAATGTCTGAGAAAACATCAGAAAATTTTCCGATTTATCTGATTCTTTTTAAATAATGTCGTACTAAAGGGGTCCGGAAACGGTCAAAATGCTTGATGTCAAAATGGTGTACGTGTGCTTGTTGTTTGAAATTTTTATGCTTGATGACCTACCAAGCATTCGTTTTTAGTTTGATTTTGTGCTGTTCGTTTGTTTGGTAATAAATAAAAATGTCGCTAAATAAATAAAATTAGTTTAGGCTTGATGGGTTAAAACTATACACGCACAAGCATGTGACAGCAAGCATGCCAAAATTTATATTTTTGATTTTCCATCAAGCTTCGTCGGTGTCACACATACTAATTAACATGCTTGTCAAGCATTTTGACCGTATCCAGACCCCTTAATGTCGGAAAAAAGTCGGAGCTAAAGGGTAAAATACGCCATCAAAATGCTTAACAAGCATGGTAATAGTATATGTTAAATTTCGTTAGGATTAGTGACACCGACGAAAATCTACTTGGTTCTGACATCAAGCATTTCGATGGTGTATTTAGCCCTTCAAATTAAAAATTTATCAGATTTGTCGTTTAAAATGTTGCATGCATTGTTCTGCTGCATATGCCAGCTCATCAGAAAACATTTATCCATATTTTATAAGTTGAAAAGAAAAACTAAAATATTTGTGCACATAATCTCAAGAAATAAATGAGAATTATTACGAAAGCTTAAATCAGACATCATGCAGAAGTAACTGCTAAAAGTCGTAAGACGTAAATCAGAATATGAGCAGAATATTCTGTTAAAAGTCTTGAAGGAAATTAAATTGCCTTCGGAGAATGTGCAGAAACTTCGAACCAGAAAACTTCTGACTAGTCTGCCAAATGTCTGAGGGAATTTCAGACAACTCGGTTGATTGTCGGGTAAAGTTTTCAGATTTTTTCTGATGTTGGACATATCGGCATAAAATGTTTCATGGGCTTCTACAAATTTGGCTTATATATTCTTCAAAGTATTTTTCATCGCATGTTTGAATATTAATTTCGTTCTTAGAAACGGTTACCCTTTTACTGTGTATTTAGCTTAGGTTGCGTAATTTGCTTGGTAATTTCTCTTACATGGCTCATTCTCATTTCAAATGCTTTTTTTCGTGTCCGTTGAAAGTATAGGAAAATATTTCATAAACTAAACGGGTAAATTTTAAAATGAAAACTTCTTTAGCATAATTTAATAGATTGTAAATAAATGTACCTAAGTTTTCTTTGTGTAAGACAGTCCATTGTGTTTTAAAAACGAAAAACAAAATGGCGTGTCCGTAATGCATGCTGTTGATTTTCCACATTAAGAAACAATGAATTTTTCCAAAAACGAGCTTAAATTTATAACAGTTTTAGAATATTTGTATTTGGTTCTTTATTATAATTTTTTTATTGTTGGTGTCCGCAGTCATGTATATTGAGCGTTACTAGTTTTTAGTAAGCTTCATTACTCAGTTTAATTATTAAAATTGCATTAACAACACACACTAAAATAACAGCGTAGGTTTGTACTTCTAAATATTTAAAACTTTTGTGAACTTTGTTGAATACTATTATATTGCAAGACGTTTAATCAATCAATCATCGTTTGTATCCAAAAAAAATGTATTGAGTGTTATTCATATTTTTTTTTTATAATCGAAATTTTTTAGTAAATAACTAAGGAGCTTATTTAAAACGCATCGAAGATTATACATCTGAATTGTATTCAATTAAAAATATTGTGTGTGTTCTAAAAAAGATATTGAATTCGTATAAAAATGTATTGAGCGTTACTTAAAAACCAATTTTAAATATAATGTATCTATAAATTTTACAACGTTGAAAAAAGTTAACAGCAGCTGAAGGGTAGAAACGATATAAAGAACATTATCTGTTTACAAATTTCTGGTTTTATTTGAAAAAATATTGCTTCTTTCGCACCGTGGGTTGTTATATTTTCAAAGAATGTATTCGGTAGGGTACAAAAAACTCATTTGAAATTGATATAACGGGTCGATATTGTTGGACGATTTTATTAAAATAAGTATTATTTGAAAGAAGAGTTAGCCAACTTTTTGCTTGTGTATAAATGTTTATTTTTCCATGTGAACCCAAGTCAAAATTGAAAAAGTGTTCATAGCTTTTAATTTCGTCCTGCGATTATTAAAATTTTTTGTTTTTAGATAGTAGATGTATAGTGCTTTCAAACCCTATACTCATTTTTTGTGGTGTATTTTTTTCGCAAAAATCATTGCCAGAACAAACGCGAAAGTAAATATAACGATCAATACATAAAAATGTTAAAAAATCGAAAATTTTAATTTTATTTCTGGAACCATTGAATGAGACGATAACTATAATAAAAATCCTATCTTATATATGTATATACGAGTATGTATATATTAGTTACATTAGTAAAAAAAACAAAAAAACACGAAGTATCCGTTTAGAATGAGAATCAGCCATATACATATTGCAGCAACTCAAAAACTATAGGTTGGAGAAAGTAGAATATTTCTAGTTTTCGTAAACTAAGCGGGTTACAGCAAAAAAGTCTAGATATCACAATTTTATTCGAACAAGTACATTCACAGTAGGGCTGGGCTGCTAGTTTTTTTCCGAAAAAGCGGGACAAACTTCGCGAAAAATCGCGGGTTTTTCGAAACTTTCGCGGAGCAATTAAAAAAATTAAAATGTGTTTACTTGAAGAAAATAAGTCAGGTCAGGCCGCTTGAAAGCTATCTGATTTTTTTTTCGTGTTTCAGTCCTTCCGTATATATGTGTCTTGGGCACCGTAGGTCTGAAACAGTCAAACTGATTTCGATTCAGTTTATTTTGTTTGAGAGGTTACTTAGGAGTAATAAGGTGTTGGCTAGTTAACGAATGGATGATACAATTTCTGGTCGAGTTCAACTATTTTCGAGGTCGTTGTCATTGTTAAAAAAAAACTAAACAAACAAATTGTAGATTTTTCTACGCTGTAACATTTTTTAACAATCACCCCATTATAAATGGCGCCGACGACGCAAGTCACATCGACTGTAAATTATCCTCATTATCGTAGTCAATACAGTTTGGGCTTATCAGCTCTTTTGAGTGGCCCTCTTTTCCGCTCAGCTCACTTTACTGAACTATTTAAGAGTTAACATGGACTTTAACGGAAACTTCGCCATACAAAACTTGCCGTTAAAGGCCACGTTAACTCTTAATCATATATTGTGAAAAGGGGCGTTAGTTAGCTCAGTAGCTCACTCAGCGTTGCCAGAATGATGATTTTATCATATTTTTGATGATTTTTAAACCAGAATATTATTTGATGATTTTTTTCCCGAAATTATTATTAATTTTCGCAAATTATGATTTTTTTTTAACTTTTCACATCTTAAAACTATTACAGGAGAAGGATGAATCTTGTTTAAATGAAAAATATATTTATAACTAGTGCAAAATTTTACAGTACATATAAGTAAAAAAGGACCCAACAAATTTGTACATTTATTGTGAAATTTTGCACCAAGTGTCAACATTTTTTTTATTTAAATAAGTTTTATGGTTCTCCTGTAAAATTTATAAAATGTTAAATAGGGCTTTCTGCATATTCTGTGATGATATATAAATAGTTATTGCAATATACCATTCATTACGTTTTGTAGTTGTTTGGATCAATTAATAAAAGTCTTTAACATAAAAGTTTATGGTAGTGCATTGTATTAACTGGGTGGTACTTTCTCTTAATAAAGTATTTTGAATTTTCGACTATATTTCCCTGTTTTCGACTTTAGTTAGTTCTTTTTCGGTTTTAGGGAATTTTAATGTATAAAGCGGGGTACAGCTATCGAACTTGAATGACAGTCGGAAATTCATCAGCTTTGAAAGATAGTTTTGAATGACAAAACTGTCAATCATGTTGGATGTTAAAAAATGTTGTGGGATATTCAAAGTTTAATGCGGCAAATTCAACTCTGTTTTCAGTCTTTTTCTATCATATGCTGATTTCTTAAATGGGCATGATTAATATTTCCAATAGCACCCTAACTCGAGAACGGACTATCCGATTAGAATAAATAAGCCACCAAAAGATGCGTATTCAAATTCCCTTAAGTCATACATATTATTGTTTTATATTTCCAACTATTTCAGAGTTATTCAGAAATTACCGGCGAAATTTTTTTGGAACAATTAATTTTATTGTTTTCAAAAACTCATAAAAGAAATTAAAACTGCAGACATTTACAATTTTTATCATTAGTCTGACAGCTAACTAGACATAAAATAAGCCATGAATCATGAAAATCGATGGACAAATGTTGATTTTATTCACAATTAAGTGATAAGAATCACAATTTCCACACAACAGCAAAATTTCAATTTGTGTGTGTGTGTGTGTGTGTGTGTGTGTGTGTGTGCATTAGTTCTCTCACCTAATTGTAAGTAAAATCAACATTTGTCTGTCGATTTTATAATATTCCTAATATACTTAGCTTCCCTCTTAATTTTTTCATGACTTTTTCAAAACGAAAAATTTCTGAATAACTCCGAAACAGTAAGAAATATAAATAAATAAATATGAATGACTTAAAGGTAATTTATTCTGTATATTTTGGTGCATTATTTATTCGATTTGGACAAACCATTCTCGAGTTATGGTAAAATATACTGATGTACCTAGTGAAAATATTAGTCATGCCCATTAAAAAATTTGTACGGATTTGTGAATTAAAGTTTGTATATTCCACAGATTTTTATTTCAAGGACGAAAAATATTTTTTTTCATACATGCACTGGTCCGATTTTATTTCTCGGTGGAAGTTATTTTGTCCCATTTGTATATGTTCTTACAGTCATGGCGATATTTTATATACTTCGCTGATTGCTCCCGACTTTCAAACTTTTTCAAAAATTTTTGCTATTACATACAATTTTAAAATGTACAAGAATCTCTTTAATATTGGTTGCCAAGAAAGTAATAACCCTCCCATCTAGAAGATGACATGAAGAATATCATATCATATTAAAGAACTGTTTTTGTTTTATTTTGCTATAAACGTCTCATTGTTCAACTTAGGAATACGAATTTGTGATGATTTTTTATATCAAAATATGATTTTTAATTCGTCAAATGATGATTTTCTTCGAAAAGCTTCTGGCAACGCTGAGCTGAGCATCAATGTTCGCCATGAGATTCGCTGTCAACAACCATTTTTAATAGAAAGAAAAGAGACAGAAAGAAATTGTTAAATATTCCATTTCTATTGCACTACCACCAAATACATTGATAGGGCAGAACATGGACATCGCACGTATTCACCACAACAAAGAAGTTGATGGATTTTTTGCAGTTGCTCTGCCGGCGTCATGTTCATGTTATGTTCAAGTCGATGGCTCGTGGAGACGTAGGTACATTTCATCAAGGCGAATTCTTGAGAAGTAAAATTGACAGCACAGCCACAAACAATATGGCTTGTGCGCACCTGGTGACTTTTTTTTGTATTTCGAATATTTAGTTAGAAGTCAAAATTTGTCTATTTGTTTTGATAACATTTTAAATAATACTAAGAATGAAAAGAAGTGATTCAAAAGTTTAAGGAATTGTGAAAGAAAGTAAATAAATGTTATATAAATAAAACATGAAATTTAGAGTAGGGAGCAAGAAAAAGTTTACATTGTGCTAAAAAATGTAATGTGTACTAAATAATTCTTGCAAAAAAAAACAGACTACAAAATAGGTATGTAGCACCGCCCCCATATTTTATCATCATGTACTTTTACGAGAACTAATTGTGTGTGCGAAGTTTCATAAAAATCGGTTAAGCAGAAGTAGATAAAATTAATATTTACTTTGCATGGGCGTGGCACTGCCCACTTTTTTAATCATAATGTAGTATTCAATCAGAAACTTAATCTGTGTGCAAAGTTGCATAAGAATCGGTTGAGTAGAAGTGGTTGAAAATGAATGTGAATTTATTTTGTATGGGCGTGGTGACCCTGACCCTGCAACACTGAAAATCTAAAAATCTGCAGCGGCAACACCATTATGTTACGTAGTTATTACCAGTTTTTGTGCCCAGAATTCGGGATCAGTATTCGCGGCCAGTAGTTTTTCATTTTCAAACAATTTTTGTTTTACCCGCAAACAATGATTTTTGTTATTCAAAGCATTGATGTGCATGGCGCGCCATTAGGAACTAAAGTTCCAAAAACATTTTCGCATACAAAATTTTATTTAAAATGAATGAATTTGACACAAAAATATGGGAATGGTATTTAGTTCTTATTAATTATCGATAACATGTCGACGTCAACACAACGCCCTCCCCCCACCCCTAGATTTATTGAAAAAGTTTAAAACATTACTAAAAATTCTTTGATATAACGTATGTACACAATTGTATTCCATTTACTTACAGAAATCACCAAAAGTTTTATAAAAATTTCATTTCCAATAACGCTGTGGTCGGATTTCGAACTTTTTTTTTCGGGCAAAGGTTCGGATAGTCGATCTTAAATAATTTGCGGCAAAGGAATCGAATGGCGTTCACCGTTTTCTGATTGGCTCGAGTTTTCGAAATATTTTTATTTTTCTTTGGATACTCTATTTATTATTCGCTTAAAATTCATCTTATATGCAAATTTTGTTTCAAATTTTGACCACTTATTTTTATACTTAAGTTTTTGCTCCTAATCATGTTAATTGAAAAATAAATTGTCGTCTCTTGCTCAAATAACCGTTACAGATATTTTTGTATGGGTCTTTCCTGATTTTTATTCGAATATTTTATATTCGACTATTCGAATATTTTATATAGCAAGCAGTAAAAATGTTTTTATCATTAAATTGGTTTTGAGTAAGAATTTCAGAAATAAATATAATAACAGTACGAAAATATAAGAAAACTGTCAAAATTAATAAAAGAACAGAAAATGGCTAGAAAAATTAATAAAATGGATGATGTATTGCTTTTTAGGATTCCGTACACCAAAAGTGTAGAGGAACCCTATTGCTTTCGCTACGCTGCCCGTCTGCCCCTCTGGCTGTTTGTCTGTCTGTCTGTCTGTCACAGGCTGCTTACTCGGGAACCGTAAGAGAAAACAGCCTGTGACAGACAGGGGCCCCTATGGCTGAGTGGTAGCGATGCTAGCCTGTCAGTCCAGAGGTCGTGGGTTCAATACCCGCCGTAGAATAAAAAAAGCTGCGGACCTGAAATTTTCACAAAACATGTCAAACTTTGGCCGCTACAACAACAACCATATGACAGTTAAAAATTAAAGGGTGTTCTAAAGCGAGCAACGAATCTTGTTGAAATATGTACTAATGTAATATACAGACTCTTATATATAGACACTTTTAATTTTCAAAGTTAGTGTTAATTGGTGTAGTCTGTAGAATAAACTACACCCGTTAACACCGACATTTAAAACAAAAAATTAAAGGGTGTTCTATCAGTTAATGTAGCTCTGACTATGTAATTTAGACAATTTGCTGTATCTTGGAAACCGTAAGAGGCAAACTCTTGAAATTTAAAAAAACGCCAAAACTAAAAAAATCCAAAACTAAAAAGTTTTAAAACGAAAAATCTCCAAAATAAAAAAAGATTTTAAAGAAAACAAAGCACCAAAATTAGAAAAAAATCGCTACAACGCAAAAAATCACCAAAACTAAAAAGATCGCCAAAAAACTAAAACAAACGCCAAAAACCGCAAAAAATCGTCGAAACGAAAAAAAGCACTAAAACCTAAAAAAATCGCTAAAACTAAAAATATCATCGAACAACAAAAAAAAAATCGCCAAAACGAATAAAAGCGTCGAAACAAAAAAGAAGCGCCAAAACTAAAAAAAATCCCAAAAAAAAAACGAAAAAGTCGCCAAAACGAAAAAAAGTGTCAAAACCAAAAAAAAAACTGAAAAAAGCGCCAAAAAGAAAATAACTCGCTAAAACTAAAAATATCGTCAAAAAGCGAAAAAAAAGAAACGTTAAAACAGAAAAAGCAAAAACCCATAAATCGGCAAAGCTAAAAAATCGGGAAAAAACGAAAAAAATTGCAAAAAAAAAACGAAAAATTGCAACAAAAAAAACCAACAAATTACCAAAATAAAAAAAACGCCAAAGCCAAAAAAATCGACAAAACAACGAAAAAAAATTTACAAAATAAAAAAACTAATATTAAACGAAAAAGCAAAACGAAAAAATTTCCAAAATGAAAAAGAGCAAAAACGAAAAGGGACACATGTGTATTTATTCGTACGGAACCCTTCGTGTGCGATCCAAAGTCGCATTTTACAAAATTTCTTTGTATTTTCCCTAACAAATGATAAAAACTAGTACAACATTTTGAAAAACTTTTGACGCTGGGTCAAATTGTGCATAAAATTAGTGTAATACTACAATTTTCGTGATTGGTTGAAAACTAATTAATATTTTAATTGGATCTTCGTTTTTCTTAATTGAATCTTGTTTTTACTTTTTTCTGTTTACACATGACAATTAATGATGATAGTGTGGAGATTTCCAAAAACAACGTTATCCTGTTCTGCCGTGTAGGTTGGAAATTTTCTTTTGATCAATACATGGAAAAAATTATTCATAAATTTTATTGAGTGCGGAAATTCGCCTCTGTACTATCGGGCATGTTCTGACACTCGCATTTCGCATAACATTTGCGATTGTGACTTGAACTCGCAAGAGAGGTGTTCTGTAAATCGCAATCGCCAGACTTTTAGCGAGTTCAAATCGCAAGAGTAAACTGAAGTGAACTGGTGAATTTAGACTAAACTCAACTTAAAGCAACAAATACAATGACGAATAAATTAAATTAAATATGTTTTCTTTATATTTGGATCAAAACTAGTAACATATTCTTACAATTTATATTAAAATTATGAAATTTTAAAAATTGTGTTTGTTTTTGCTTGTCCATTGTTTTCTTCTGCACAGGCGATTTCAATAAACAGCTGATCTATTTAATACGGCAAATCGCAAGCAAAACACGTGAGTTTCAGAACATGAAAAATCAAGCTTGGCGATAGGCAACTCACATGTGATTTGACAATCGTGCGAGTGTCAGAACATACCTGTATATTTTACTCGACAGAAAATATGTCATGTAAAAAATAAATTTAATATATATAATTCTATTTAAATTGCACAGTCACTCGAACAGATTGTCAATTTTTCATTAAAAATCTACTGATAGATTGATACCAATTTTATGTCATAATTCGACATTTTGAAAAGAAAAATCAATTGTGGTGGTGTCAATTAAATTTTACGTTACAGTTACATTCCGCCCCAGTCGGCTAACTCTGCCTTTAATAGTTTTAAAAACGATTAACACCTTTCGAAATGATGTTTAATATTTTGGAAATAATTTTAATTTTCAGCGCCGATTCAATTGCCCTTGCAGCCCAACAAAGTAAGTTAGACAAAATATCAAGACTAAACTGATAATTTTTTCCATCATTTCCATTTCAAGAACCTATTGAAGTGTATCAAACCGTTGGCGACAAATCGTATCATTTCAGCAAAGACAAGGCAAGCAATCTTTATACTTTCTCTGCTCCTGTATTTTATAATATTATTTTCCTTTTTTTATAGCTCAATTGGTTCGATTCTGAAAAAAAATGCCGCGAATTGAACGGCTCTCTGGCGGCTTTTGAAAGGCACTCGGACCAGCATAGAATATCCAATTATATGATACTTAATTTTCCATTAGCGCCAACACTTTTAAGAAATTGGTGGGTAGGTGGTACCGATCGTCATTCCCCAGGAAATTTTACTTGGTTAGACAATGGTGATCGTGTTAAATTTGTTGAATGGGCTGCTGGTCAACCAATCAAAGGGAATGATCATTGTTTACATTTAAAATATGAAGGGGTTAAAACTGGAAATTCTATAACTATAGATGTTAAATATGCAATGAACAATTGGGATTGTAAGCAAAGTGCAAACTATATTTGTGAAAGGTATGTACATACTATGTATGTCAGGTAATTATTTTTAAAATTTTCATAGAACATCTTAGATATGGACCTTTTATCCGATCTGTCAAATACAAACAAACAAGAATTTCCAAACTCGTTTTTATAATGAAATAAAACAAATAAGAATTTCAAAAGAATTTTTCACGTTTTCCTTTTGCTGTTAAATTCGGTTAAATACAAACTGTTTCCACGCGCATTAGCGAATCTCCCTTTATATTATTTGTATAAGACGTTTACAAACAAATAATATAAAAATAATCGAGATTATTTGGGATAATTTCAAATAATCAGAAGTAATCAGAAAAGAATACAACTATTTTCTACGATTACTTTCTGATTATTTTGGATTATTTTCAAAGTGTGTTGCATTTATTTATTGAAAATACAAACAAATTTGAAACGTGAAGCATATTAGAAATAATTCGTGCAAAAAAACCCCGGCTACAAATTAGGCGTGGCACTACCCACCCATAATTTTTATCATAATGCTATACTTTTACGAGAACTGATTGTGTGCGAAGTTTCATAGGAATCGGTTAAGTAGAAGTAATATAAATTAATATTTACTTTTCATGGGCGTGCCTCTGCCCATTTTTTTAATCATAATATTATATTGTAACAATAACTAAATGTGTATGCAAAGTTTCACAAGAATCGGTTTAGTAGAAGTCGTTAAGAAGGGATATTCACTTTGCATGGGCGTGGCCCTGCCCACTTTTTTAATCATGATGTAGTATTGAAAGAGAAGCTTAGTGTGCGTGCAAAGTTTCATAGGAGTCGGTTGAGTAGAATTAGATGGGCGTGACCCCGCCCACTTTTCAACTGAACCAATCTGGAAGTACATTTTATTAAATAAAGAAAAAAAATCCAAAATCGGTTTATAATCGGCGAAGTTTTGAGGGAACATCCTTAAAATAATTCTTGCAAAAAAAAACCGACTACAAAATAGGCATGGCACCGCCCCCCATATTTTATCATCATGTACTTTTACGAGAACTAATCGTGTCGGCGAAGTTTCATAAGAATCGGATAAGTAGAAGTAGTTAAAATGAATGTTTACTTTTCATGGGCATGGCACTGCCCACTTTTCTAAACATAATGTATTGTAACGATAACTAAAGGTGTATGCAAAGTTTCATAAGAATCAGTTTAGTAGAAGTTGTTGAAAAAGAATATTTACTTTGCATGGGCGTGGTACATCCCACTTTTTTCATCCTGCTGTAGTATTTAAACAGAAGCTTAATGTGTGTGTAAAGTTTCGTAAGAATCGGTTGAGTAGAAGTAGTTCAAAACGAATGTGTATTTACTTTGTATGGGCGTGACCCCGCCCACTTTTCATCTGCACCAATCTGGAAGTACATATATCCTTTTTAAATAGAGAAATAAAATCCGAAATCGGTTCATATATGGCGGAGTTTTGAGGGAACATACATGAAAAAAATACATGACGAATTGATAACCATAGATAATACGTAGATAGTCAACTGGGCTCCTGTCAAAAAAAAATTGACAACTTTCTTCACACCTATGGGTTATCCAACACACTGAGAGAGGCAACTCAACACTCATCAGAGAGCGTAATTTTTGCACATGGAAATGCACTAAAATTTATTTTTTTTTTGCAAACACAAACACTATTTTATGTTATTAAATTTTTTTATTTGCGATATAACAAATTTTATGTTTCTTCTTGCTGTAATTTTAAAATATTTGTTTAATTTTGTTGACATTTGTGTGTTGAAATTTATCAAAGTTTTCAACCGTTTTTTTTTTCTTTTTTTTCATTCAACAGTATTGCATTTTTGATACTATTTGGGACAATTTTTTTTAGTGCCAAATAGAAAAAATGCTAAAAAATGTATAGCGAATCAAACAGTTTTGAGCTCAATTGCATTAAAAATGATTTTAGATTCATATTTTCATTAATCAAAGCAAAATTAATTGTATATAACAGCTAAAAATTCGTGTTTAAAAAATATAAATTTTGTTAAATACTTTTTGTACAACTAAGTATGGTTTTGTAGCTGTGGGGAATATTTTATTTTAAACCAATACTAAAACAAAATGTTCTACTAACACATTCTTAGACTTAGGTTTTTGACAGCGGACTTAGGTTTTTGAAGTTTTAGTTGACTATCTATGTACGTATAATCTATGTTGATAACCACAAATAATAAAACCTTATTTTAAATCATTGCGGTCTGAACAAATCCGCAACCGTTGAGTATATAATTAATTACATTTTCGTACCAAATGTTCAAGATCTAGATATCATGGCTTTCCAGATATTACGTAATTAATAATAACTGTGTATGGGGAGTGCCAGTTTCCTCGCAGCTTTTACTATATTTTCAGACTACTATCTTACTAGCTTTTCAGATATCACGTAATTGCTCTTTACTTTGTATGGGGAGAACCCCTTTTCTCGCTGCTATCCCGCCAGCTTTTTTACCTAAGGGTGATCCAAATTTCAACATTCTTAAAGCATACATAGATCGTCCTGTATGATTTTTACATTCTTTGTTTTCTCATTGGATCGGTAGTTTCAAAGATACAGATTTATTAACCTTTTTTCAATTGAAACCAGAGTGGAGCGTGCGCACCACGACTTAATCTTAACTGATTGACCTGAAACTTTTTTTGTGCAGTTTTTTGTACATATGTACATACCCATCGATTTGAGTTATGACTATTTTACAGTTTACGGACGAACGGTGTAAAAAGACGGCTGATGACCGATAAAGAAACTTCGAAAGAGATGAAATTTTCTAGTCACTTTCTTTTAGAGTTGTTATCCCATTTCTTTTAGAGTTGTTAGAATGCCTTTTTGTCCCATTCATCCATAAACTCAAAAAAATAAAACTAAAAACTCTTCTTGTCGAGCTGAAAATTTTTTAAAAATATACATACTGACTGACAGCTGAAACGGAAAATCAAGTAACTGCATTTTTTTATTTTATAGGAGGGAGAAAAAACTAAATAGAATTTGTACTTCAAGTAACTGGAGTAAAGTCTTTTTACCTTCGTTTTTAATTTGACTGATTTTTATAACAAAAATTTATACGGACTCGCGCTTCGGTGTAACACGCAATAATTAATTAAAAATGCAATTTCGAATTTTTGTTAGTTACGTGGTTTTCCAGTTCAGCTAACTATATATAAAAGACATTTAATATTTTTAATATTATTTTAATTTTTAGCTCCGCTTCAGTTGCCCGTACAGCCCAACAGAGTAAGTTAGACAAAATATCAAGACTATTTGCATAAATTATTAGATAACTTTTTCTGCTATTTCCATGTCAAGAAAATATTAAAAGCTATCGACCAGTGGGCGACAAATCATATTATTTCAGCGATGAAAAGGCAAACTATCTTTATATTTTCTCTGCTACTATATTTTATAATTATTTTCAGTTTTATAGCTCAATTGGCCCGATGCTGAAAAAAAATGCCGTGAATTGAACGGTTCTCTGGCCGCTTTTAAAAGGAAGTTAGACCAGCATAGTATATCCAATTATATGATTTATAATTTTCCCCTTCATCGAACCGTTTTGAATTATTGGTGGGTGGCAGGTACCGATCTTCATACCCCAGGAAATTTTACGTGGTTAGACAAAGGCAGTCCTGTCAAATTTGTCGAATGGGGTTTTGGTCAACCAAATAATTATGAAGGAAATCATTGTGTGCATTTAAAACATGATATGAATAAAATTACAACTCCTTCTATAACTATAGAACATAAATATATAATGCGCAATTGGAATTGTAACCAGACTTCAAACTATATTTGTGAAAGGTAAGTATGCTAAGTAATTATTTTTTAATATCTTCGGAGAATGTCTTAAGCGGCCCATTCATTATACAATATTATTGCACATGCTATTATACATATTATTGTTGTTTTTGCCTATACATATGCAATAAATAGCATAATAATTTCAAGCTAAATATTGCCCAATTCTGACAATGATAACTTGGGGGGTCTCCATGAGCAATAAAATTTGAAATAATTATTTTCGCATATGTGAAATTCTATTTCCAACACCATATGTTCGCGTGTGGACCACAGTCTAACCAGACACGACACGAGCCGGAAGATATTGCCGTCTCAGCCGAAGTGGCCGGCATCACAAAAGAGAAATAAGAAAGTATTAGTGTTTCCTTTTGTTTTGTTTTACACATACATTTGTAAAATGTGCAACACTTTTAATTGGATAAAATGAAACACCAACACGTAATTGTTGTCTCTTTCTCAACTAGCCGGCATAAAAAGCTGATTTGGGAAATTTTCAACTGTCAAAGTTGACGTGTCTAGTTAGACTGTGGTGTGGACGCCAGAAGCATTTATTTGCTAAGTAAATTTTCACACTATGCCTTTTTATCCTGGCTTTTTTTGACAATGTTCTTTTAAACCCTCTACGAAAAGTCACGCACATTTAAATTGCAGACTTTTTCTTCAGCCCTTTTTTGGCGTTTATTTCAATTCGTGCCTTTTTGCTTACCCCGTCAGCTTCTCTACACCTCTCTCTCAAACTAAAAAAGCCTGCCTTTAAAGCCAAGCAGAAAAGGCAAAGTGTAAATTTCATGTAGTAAATTGCGACATAATTGTTCAAACTTATTGGCCCAATTCACTATCTTGTGCAAATGGTATTGCATTGTTGCATTTGCAAAATGGTATAGCATATTGATACCCACCACTAACAATTGTTAAGTGGTGAGTATAATATACTATACCAATTTGCAAATGCTACGATGCAAGACCATTTGCACAAGATTGTGAATTGGGCTATTATGTTGAACATAAGCTGTAAGATTTGATCGGCATTTGTTGTTTGCGCGAATTAAACAAAATAAACTTGTACCCAGTGATGCCAATTTAGCCATTTTCTGGCTAAATTTAGTCATTTTTCATGCAGTTTAGCCAGAAGAAAATTCAATTTAGCTATTAGCTATTTTTTTAACCACTTATTTTAATCTAGCCATTTTTTATACACGAAATTTTTTACCGATTTTTCATAAAAAATTTTAACTCGCAACAAAAGAACACTTATTTACTACCAAAAAACACAACATGTAATATGTTATGTAATATGTTATTGTTTTCGCAGGCATGAAAAGAAAAAAAAACTATTGTAAAACCTCAAGCCATAGATTATACGTAGATAGTCAACTAAAACTTCAAAAACCTAAGTCCGCTGTCAAAAACCTAAGTCTAAGAATGTGTTAGTAGAACATTTTGTTTTAGTATTGGTTTAAAATAAAATATTCCCCACAGCTACAAAACCATACTTAGTTGTTCGACAAGTATTTAACAAAATTTATATTTTTTAAACACGAATTTTTAGTTGTTATATACAATTAATTTTGCATTAATTAATGAAAATATGAATCTAGAATCATTTTTAATGCAATTGAGCTCAAAAAATTTTGATTCGCTAAACATTTTTTTAAAGTTTTTCTATTTGGCACTAAAAAAATTGTCCCAAATAGTATCAACAATGCAATACTGTTGAATGAAAAAAAAACGGTTGAAAACTTTGATAAATTTCAACACACAAATGTCAACAAAATTAAACAAATATTTTAAAATTACAGCAAGAAGAAAGATAAAATTTGCTATATGGCAAATAAAAAAATTTTATAATATAAAACAGTGTTTGTGTGTGCAAAAAAAAATAAATTTTAGTGCATTTTCAAGTGCAAAAATTACGCTCTCTGATGATTGTTGAGTTGCCTCTCTCAGTGTGTTGGATTACAAAATACCCATAGGTGTGAAGAGAGTTGTCAAGTTTTTTATTTTTTTGACAGAAGCCCAGTTAACTATCTACGTATAACCTATGCCTCAAGCCATTTTCCAGAGATGACAAAATTCATTTTGTTTTGTTTACATTAATATTCGTTAATCCATTCAGAAATTATACACAGCAAAGCTGTTAAAAATTGGCAAAAATCACCGAAAAGTGTTTCGTTTATAAAAATAAGTCTTCGTTGACCTCAATAATATCTAGTGACAATGCACTTAGAAAAATAGAATTCAGAAAGGGAGTTGAAACCATAGATTATACGTAGATAGTTAACTGGGCTCCTGTCAAAAAAAAATTTACAACTCTCTTCACACCCATGGGTATTTTGTTATCCAACACATTGAGAGAGGCAACTCAACACTCACCAGAGAGCGTACTTTTTGCACTTGAAAATGCACTAAAATTTATTTGTTTTGCACACACAAACACTATTTTTATATTATTTAATTTTTTTATTTGTTTTTTAGTAAATATTTTAAAATATTTTTTTAATTTTGTTGACATTTGTGTGTTGAAATTTATCAAAGTTTTCAACCATTTTTTCATTCAACAGTATTGCATTTTTGTTACTATTTGGGAAAATTTTTTTTAGTGCCAAATAGAAAAAATGCAAAAAAATGTTTAGCGAATCAAAATTTTTTGAGCTCAAATGCATTAAAAATGATTCTAAATTCATATTTTCATTAAATAAAGCAAAATTAATTGTATATAAAAACTAGAAAATCGTGTTTAAAAAATATAAATTTTATAAAATACTTTTTGTACAACTAAGTATAATTTTGGTGCTGTGGGGAACATTTTATTTTAAACCAATCCTACTAACACATTCTTAGACTTAGGTTTTTGACAGCAGACTTAAGTTTTTGAAGTTTTAGTTGGATATCTACGTATAATCTATGGTTGAAACTTTCTGAAATACTTCAATTCAGAAAATATACCCAGCAAACTTACAAAACTTACGCAAATATACAATGGAGAAACGGGAGTTGGCGCTTTCTGAAATACTTGCATTCAGAAATTATACCCAGCAAACTTTTGAAAATTTGAAAATATCTCCGAAAAATGGTTCGTTTATAAAAATAAAAATTATCGGTGAGCGCAATAATGTCTAAAAACAGGGGCTATCACTTTGTGAAATACTTATATTAATAACTTATACCCAACAAACTTTTTGAAATTGATAAAAATCGTAGGGAAACATTTTGCTAATAAAAATAAAAAACTTCGGTGAGCGAAATAATGGCAATCCATAGGGTTTTATTTACTTTAAAAAATTGTTTTCAGTTTGATGTGAAAGATAATATATGAATTACTTTCCTACCTTTGCTTAGTACTCATGATTTTTGCATTCGATCTCGATTAGCCATTTTTTGGCTAGTTTTTAGCCATTTTTTTCTTCAGTTAGCCATTATTGGTGAACAAATTCTGGCATCCCTGCTTGTAGCTGTGGTCAAAATACAATGTATTTTAATTATAAAGCGTAGTATGCAGCTCTGCCTGAAATTAAGGCTGCCATAAGAAGTATGTGTAAAAAAAAACTGAAATTCAGATTGGTAAATTTCTTAAAGAAATTTCCGTTTAAGGCCCTTTCACATTGTAGTACAAGCTTTGAGATTTTTATTAGATTTTGTAAGATGAAAATCAAAATCAGTCTGATTGCCAAAAAATCTTAAAGAAATTTTTTTCATTGCATTTTGTTTCTACCCTATCACATTCCAAATAAAACGTAATATAAATAATTTGCAATAAATCAAATTTTTTTCGTACTTCTTTTTCTCTATTTAAGCCGGCAAACAAATACACAACTGTTTTTGTTATTTCTATGTTTTGTTTGTGCAAAAGACAGCCCTGATAAAATGAAAAATGTGATTGTTTAGAAAATTTCCTAAAAATGACGAATGCCATAATACTGTCAAATTTCTTTACGTATTATTTGACAAATCATAACAATTTGTTTTCACACTATTGGATTTTTACTTAATATTTGAGTTTTTGGCAAGTATTAATACAAAATCTAATAGTCTGAAGGCCGCTTTACTAGTACTAAACATATGCATGAAACTAATAACAGCCTGTTTTTAGAACGCGACTCGCTGATAATAAGCGCTAATATTTTTGCGTCTTTCCTTTTTTGGGTTTTAGACCGCGACTATTGACGATTTTTATTAAAAAACGTAACAGCTGTCAATTAATTTTGGTTTGTATATCGCGGTTTGACTCATCATATATGCCAAAGTTGGACGAATAAGAAACTATACTCGTCCTCTTCTTTCTTTGTACATATGTATGTATATTTATGTAGATATGCACATCAATAATATCATACTCGCTTAGTCCATGTCCATACGAGTCAACTATTGCTTTGCAACTTTCTTAAATTTTCTTTTGAAGTTGCATTCGTGCCCATATAATGAAATTCTTGTTGCGCAGCTTTTGTCTTTTTACATAGAATTTGTTGTTGCTTAATATTACGATGAAGAAAACAAAATAGAGTTGCATGTACATGAAGCAGTGTACCCCTTCCCAATCTTCTTACCTCTCTCTCCCATAAACTCAAAAGTTGCGCAGCAAAAGTTGACTCGTATGGACATAGAGTTATTAAAAAAAAAGTTACACCACTTTAGTTTATTTGTTTTTTAGCTAAACACTTTAAAATAAAAATTATAAAACCTCCAAACAAAATTTGTTTTGTTTATTTATAAGAACATGATAACTTTTCTCTAAAAAGGTCAAGCTAAAAAGTCTTTGCGTAAATATGAATAAAAATTTTCAAAATCTCTATAAAAGACATTCACAATTCTCTTTTTGCATTAAAATTTGATATTCTTTGACTCTGCAGTTACACGTTCAAGAAATTGCCTTCAAGTTGATCGCACGTATTACTTGTTAAATTTATGTAATTGAAATTGACACTGACGTATGCTGCAAGCAACTTGATAGTCAACTTTGCTTTCAAGATGCCGTCGTCAGGGAAACAGTAAAACTCGGTCATAACGAATTCTCAGTTCTAACGAACTAAGTCTAAAGTCCCGACGTTTTGGCTGCCATTTTCATATAAAAATGCTTCGTTATAGCAAATTCGCTTTTGTCGAGTCCGCGTTTGTATCGAACTACGTTTATTATGAACTTATCTTAGAGCGAATTTGTTTTTGCTGTTTCGACGAAGTTCGTTATAGCCGAGTTTTACTGTAAATGTAACGAAAAATTGAAACAAAAATTGAAAGCAAGTTTGTACTCAATTTCGAAATGTTTGAGTGTGTTAGTAAAAAGTGTAACCGTATTGAAATTTGACACAAAGCTTGAAACAAAACTTGAACGTGTAACCTCCAAGTAAAACGAATAACACGTTTCAAAATGTTGTTCAATATTTTTATAATTTTAATTTTCAGTACCACTATTACACCCGTTGCCCAGCCAGCCCAACCAAGTAAGTTCTTAGTAAACCATAAACTAAGGGGACTGTAACGAGAGGCCAAACTACATATGTATACTTGTAAATAGTATGGTATTGACGTACATACATATAATATTGTTTAACTAAATCTTTGTAATATCTTCAGAGAATAACTTAAATATTAACGTTTTATAACAATTGTTTAAAAGCATTTTAATAAAATTACACTTTCCATGTTGTTCATGGTAAAAGAAATAATAATTAGAACTATGCATACTTATTTAATCAGGCTCATCTAAACTTCATTCAAGTAAAAAGCTACTTTTAAGCATTTAATTCTTCTGCATTAGTTCCATCCTTCCACCCTATCACAGATATGTTCGAAAACCTATGTAGGTTGTTGAGTTGCTCAAGTAGTTTATCGATTGCAAATGTTACAGTAGAGACGAAGGAATGCCACCTTGTGGACAGGCTCTAGTTACCCTTATGATCATCGATGCCCTACATAGATTTAACCCAACAGCCCTTGATGACAACATTTCTAAGGTCCAATTTTTAATAATTCTCTGAACTCCTTTTCTAGAACGTTTCCGATCGAATCGTACGATGTATTGTTGAAGGCTCCATGAATGTGTATAACAGCGCACAGGGCTATTTAGTTATTTCCTAGAGCTTTCTGTATGACCGTGCACAGTGGGTACTTTCGCAAAATAAATGGTAATAAATCTAGAACTTCTAACTGAAACTTGAAACATCTTTAGAGGAGGAGTCAAGCTTTATAACGCATATGTCGGTAGCCTTCTGGTTTAAGCACGAGAGGACCTAAAGTGGACCAAAGTTGACCACCTGGGACTCAAAAAAACTTTTGAGGGTTGTAACTTTTTGATGAAATATATTAGCGTGATCGCATAGTGTTATTAGTACTAAGGACTCTTACATGAAAAATATATTATATAATTACGATGAATATATTTTAATTATAAAAAGCGTAGATAGACATATTGCATTAGAAAAGTAGTTTTGTTGATTTTTTGAGGTTTAGGTAGAATTTTAGAAATCAATGGCTGGAAAAAAAAAATTTTACATCTTATTTTGTTAATAACTTAAAAATCAATAGCAGCAAAAATTAATTAAGTACAGCAAATTGTTTCAGTTACTTTAAAGATACAAATAATTAAGAACTATTACAATTCATTTTGAGATAAAACCAATTTTCGAAATATCGCTCTCAGACCCGCCATCAGATTTTGAGCACCTACACCATCAACTCTTTTGGCAACCTGATTCCGACTTACATACAATTTTTTTGTTCTCGGCATTTGTTTAATTACTGCGCAGAATTTTTCTATTGGGCGCAACTCAGGGCATTCGATGGGACTCCTTTATGAATGGCAGGGATATACCTGCAGCGAAAAAAATACCCAACCTTGCATTTCATATAGGATGCTATTTTTTATGTGTTTAGTTACACATGTGACCGTAAGCTTAAGTTTGAATTTTAGAGGTCGGAGGTGGTCGGGAACGTCCCCTTTCTTGAAAACGAGGGAGTGACTACTTTTTAGATTATCTCCTAGCTATAAGGAATATGAAAATTTTGTTAAAAGCTTTCTTTTAGATAATAATATTATCTACAACTCCACCAAACACATTTTTATTGTAAATTGTACAATTGAAAAGTTATAGCTATTAAGAAAAAATGTAAGGTGCGTCACGTAGCGTGCGTCACAAAGGGACCACGGCTTTTGATAAAAAACAAAATATGTTTGGCTGCAAATAAATTATTTAATAATAGCATGGTATTGTGTTCAACATTTCATTTCATTTATTAAAAAATATGTCGCAAGCCCGTGAAATGCTATCAAAACACATATAAAAAAATTGGCATGAATTGTTCATGAAAAAATTTTGCATAAGTAGTACTCTGTTTTTCTTGAGGAAAACATATGAAATGTATTGGCAACATTTTAACGCGAAATAATTCATGCGAAATAATATGAGTGGCACTTTTTTCGCATGGAATTTAAAACAAACACATGAAGATTATAGCAAACGTTCATGTCAAATTTTTCGCATGAACTCAGTACCAGGCTTAAGCATGGTACTCTGTTCATCATTTCGTGCGAAGTGCTGTCAAAAGTCCATATAAAATAAATAGACACGAATTGCTCAGAAAAAAATCGTTGCAGAAGTAGTACTCTGTTTATTTTGTGAAAAAAATATGAAATGTATCAACAACATTTTGCGTCTTCATGCGAAAAAATATGAGCACCACTTTTTTCGTGTGGAATTTGCAACAAACACATTATTTTTTTTAACGTACACAATTGCAGCATACTTTCAAGGGCTAGCTATGACTGGTTACTTGTCATATTTTTCGTATGAAAAAACCAATGTTGATCAAAGTTTTTCGCAAATTTGACAGCTTTAATATGAAAAAGGTGTTTGACGATTTTGATTTTGCGTTTATGTGCCAATTTAGTCTGGCAACTATGCATAAAAATTAACTTACAATAGAAACTATTGTGAATTAAATATTAAGCATGTTATTGTAAATGCGTTATTGAGACTACAAAAGTGATGGTTACTTTTTCATGAGTATGTAGGTTCTATATTAACAATTGAATTTTATAGCATTACGAGTACCATTTTACTTGCAGAACATATGCAATTAATGCATATTTCATTTATATATTTCTATTCAAGTATATTCTTGCATTGTGTGCTCTTGAGAATTCAATATATAATTCTTAACCCGAGTAGCCATTGTCTTATTGAGTACCCGACTCTCAGTTAATTTTGACTATATCACTAGCTTTTAAGGCAGCGTTGGTAAAATTTTCGTGCCGCTATTATTTTTACGTAAAAATCATCGGTGAAATTTTTTTGAAAATACAAATTTTATTGTAATGAGCGAAACTGAATCTATTGGGGAAGACACAGAGTATATAGTTGACTCTGCCGATTATGTGGTATTGGCGGAGGGCGAAGAATTGGAACAATGTGGGGATGCCAGCGTGATTTATTTGACTGATGGGCAAGAGTTGGTAGAAACCAGTGAGGTAGTAGAAGAAAATGATGAAGATACCACCATGATGATAACAGAAGATGGGCAAATGATGATGGTTGAGGAAGTACATGAAATTATGGATGAGGAAAGCGGGGAGCAGCTGGAAGTATATCAACACGAAGAAGTGATAGAAGAACCGCCCACTCCCCAACAATTGTGGGCTGAATTAGAAAAGAAACGAAAAAGATTAAATTTGCCGAGAGTTCCACGTAAGTTTATGTTATTTGATGGTATATGTGCAGAAATTGTGGACTATGATGATGAGGATAGTTCGCCCATAGTAGAATTTTCTATGGTTGGTGATGATCGTGAGGCCGAACGTTTGCCAGTTGAGTGTGGTGTGTGCCCAGACATTATGCACAAGTCTAAATTAGATGCTCATTTAAAAACCCACTTGAAACCAGGTACAAAAAGATTCATGTGTATATACTGTGAAGATGACTTTGTAACCAGGGCATATGCAGCAGGTCATGCTCGACGACATATGGGTATACGCCCGTATGTATGTGTGCCTTGCAAAATGTATTATTGCACTAAACAAGACTTAAAAGTACACGAACAGAGGCGTCATCTAGCCAAAGAGCACATTTGTGAACTGTGCGGTAAAACGTTTGCGCAAAATACTTCACTGCGCCACCATCGACTCTTAGTGCACGAACAGCAGCGCAATTATGAGTGTGAGCATTGTGGTAAAAAATTTTTGCGTAAATATGCCATGACCGAACATGTTCGCAATGTCCACTATGGCGATAGACGTTTGTTAGATTGTCCATTCTGTGATTTGCGCTTCAAGGATACACATAAATTGGCTCAACATCGCAAAGACATGCATTTAAATCAAGGAAAGTTTGAGTGTCGTGTGTGTGGTCTAGAATTTAACCATATCGATTTCTTTGATGCTCACCGACGTTCTCTACAGTGTCGTAAAAAACTAGGCCGTCATTTGTACCAGCAAAAGCCGGACAACTATGAAGAACTTGAGCCAATACAACAACAAGAGCAACATGAAGAACAGCAGATAATGCCCGAGCACATGCGAGAATTTCAATATGAAGAACAGCTCGATCAAAGCAATATGTATCATCAGCAACAAGTAGTGGAGGAAGAGGAAGAAGGTCAGCAATTTATACATCATCAATATAAGCAGGAGCAATTGGAACAGCAAGAGGTAGTGGTGGAAGAGATAACCCATGATATGCATACCGAAATTGTTAATGAACACGATATAGAAGACTTTGAAGACCAGGAAAATATTGAAGTGGATGAACATGAAAAGGTGAAAGCTGAGCAACAACTTTTATATGAAATCGCCGCTATGGATAATGCTTAGAAGTTGCTCTTTATTCTGCATAAATGAAACTTAAGAGATACTTGTTTTAATTTGATAAGTTTAAATGTCAATTTATTTTATTTGTATTCCATTTAATGTTAAGAAGGATGCAAGTCCAAACAGAATCCCAAACAAATGTTGGTTGCAAAAAAAAATACAATTGTATATACTGAAAGATGATTTTCTGAACATGGTATATGATATTAAGTTAAACAAAAATTATATAGTTCACAAGACTGTCCTAACTGTGTAGCGGTCGTATGTGAATGTAAATAAGTTTTTTTTTATCCAACCGCTATTAGATAAAACAATTATTTGAGAAACAACTAATTTGCCTTGTAAAGATTAAAGTTAAGCTTACGAAAAATAAAATTAGGTAAAGTTCAAGGTGCATCGATTGATGTGCCTTGGCACGGCTATTGCGAAAGTAAACAATAGAGGCTGTATAGTTATTATTTATTTTAGATAAAACTTATCAATCAATTCGTCTTGAATTAGCATGTTTGTGATGGAAATCGTTTTAAAAAACGACAGAATTTAAACCAGTAAAAATTGCGATCTGTGGCTAATTTCTCAAAACTTCAATATACAAATCTACAAGTAAAATGCTTACAAAATAATTTATTTTTTTTATTTTACTTGAAGAAACTTGTTGTTTTCAGAAATGGCACCTGCTGATTATTTTCGTGTTTATTTTTTAAGTCGATAAATTTTGGTTGGCTTGAAAATAATCTTAAATTTGTTCGCAATTCATTGTACATACCTGTAGATTAGTGAATGGTAAGTCGATTTCGATTGTTTTTCGATGCAAAAAAATTATTTTTTGGAGTCGATGATTTACCGTTGCCAACTTTATACTGAATTCTACTTTTGGCACCGATTAATCGAAATTAGAAAAACGAACAATCAATTCGTTAAGATCTCCGTACGGACTTCTTGCGGAAATTCACATATGGAAATTTACATTTATTTCTATACGTCTGTAGAGAATAATGTTTTCATACAGCTAATTGCTTTATTTTTAATTTACAACACACAAAAATAAAATTAATTACAACTTGCGAAAAATAAGAAATGTTAAGAATTCCGTGACCAAACAATTGTATGAACCAGTGAATGGTAAACGATTTTCCATTCCGATTAATAAGCCGATTAAACTTAGGTCAAAATCGATTGTTTTTTTAGTCGATATTCATTAATTTGTATGTTTTTTATTTAGACTAAATTTGCACGATGAAATTGGTGGCATGAAACTTTCTTTATTTGCTAATAGAATAGACTGTAAAACAAGTTGGGTTGAAAAAGTGGTAGGAAATAAAACTTCATGTGGTTTTTGTAAATTTTCTTCACCCCATTTGCTTTTTCGCGCTTGCAATAAGCAACTAAGAAAAATTTCATGAAATAACTATTTCATAGCGTAAATTTTTTGTATGTTTTGCACGTTAAAGTTACATACAAATAAAACCGATATTTTAGTTTGATGGTATACTTTTTAGCCCCATCTGCTTATAAAAAAAATTAACAAAATATGAAAATAAAAAACTGACAGCCTATTGTGAATGGAAAGAAAAAGATAAGAAACAATATTTGACATTTGCTGACGCCTGTAATAAGTAAAACGCGAAAAAATTACAAGTCAAACCTTTCTTTTGTTTTTTTTTTTCTATAAAAAAAGTAGTCAAATTAATTGTTAATTTTATATACATAAATATCAAGAAAACTTTTCAAAATATAGTACAATCACATAAACCAAAAATGTGTGATATAGTCGAAGACATAGATGAATATATTGAATACGAATTCGCACGCGATTGTATAGAAATTGATGAAGATAGTGATGGAGTTGATGGTCATGAAGTCGTGCCAAATATCCCCGAAAGTCTCCTTGTTCCACAAAATGACCAATTGCCAGAAGTTGCTTTTCTATATGAAAACGATTACGAGATTGTTGAAGAGTTGGATGATGACATAGAACAAATTTTAACACCTGATAATGCATTAGACATTAAGGCTGAAATCTTGGAGCAGCCAGAACAGGATGAAAATATACCCATAAAAGAGGAATTTGTAAGTGAAGATGTTGAAGAAGATCATTTGATAGATGAGGTTAGTGTAAATGGTTATGGAGAGGAGGAGGAAATCGAATATGAAGAAGTGCGCTTGGAAGACGATGAAAATGCAGAAGAACCCGAATCCATTACACCAGACGAAAAAGTTGAACCTAAAATCGAAAAAATTGAAAAACCTCCTCCTCAGCCGTGTCCGGAAGATAAGGGACCAAAAGGATTGACCAGAAAATACATGTTGTATGATGAATTAGTGGCGACAATTGTTGATTTTGATCCGGATGGCACACCCATAGTAGAATTTTCAATAACCACCAATGATGAAGATGAAAAGCTACCTGTGGAATGTGGCATTTGTCCAGATGTCATGAAAAGAGCTAAAATACCCACCCATCTTAAGACGCATCTTGTGCCTGGCACTAATCGTTATCAGTGCATTTATTGCGAGGAAACCTACAAAGACTGCAAATATTTAGCTGGACATGCCAGACGTCATATGGGCATACGGCCTTACGTGTGTGAGCTGTGCAAATTGTATTTTTCAACAAAGCAGGATCTAAGGGTCCACAATCAAAGACGTCATCAAGAAAAAGATCACATCTGCGAAGTTTGCGGCAAGACTTTTGCCCAAAATACGCAACTTAAAAGGCATCGAGAGGCCACACATGAAAAAAAGAGACGATTTAAATGTGATATATGCCCCAAGTCATATTATAAGAACTTCAGTCTTCAGGAACACATTAGGGCAGTACACATGGGCAAGCGGCGCATTATAGTCTGTCCGTTTTGTGGCATGCAGTGCCGTGATGCACACAAAATGGCACGGCATCGCAAGCAGTACCATCTGCATCAGACTCATTTTGAATGCCACATTTGTAATGAAGAATTTACCGATATAAACTATTTCGATGCACACAAGAGATCCATACAGTGTCGCAACAACACTAGACGTAAACTGGAGGAAGAAGGCATGCTGCAACAACAACAGGAAGAACAACAGCAGCTTCAGGTGCAAACAACACAACATAACAATAGCGAAATGACCAAAACTGTAGATGACACCAGTCAACAATATTCCCAAAGCTCAAACGATCAAAAGCACCTCATACATCAGCTTGATGAAAGCAATGACATTATAGAAACAGTGCAAATTTTAGATGACTGTGATTATAAGCATTTTATATTAAATAATGATTTATTACAGACTCATAAAATCGAGGAAATATCAGCGGATGATGTAGTCGATGATGGGGAATTAATTTATGAAATAACCATAGATAGTAATGAATAAGTTTTCTCTTTTTTTTTATTCGCTATATTTCTTTCTATTCCTCAAGCTTAAATACTTATATATGTATATTGTTTTTAATGAATTAGTTATATTTTAAATAATTTAAACAAAAGAAAAACAAATTTACAAAACGTTGTCTTTTACCATTAAGGTCTAGCTAGGGTGGCTTCATAAACGCATGTTGCTTTGTAGTTATACATTGCAACTCGTTTCCCTTAATGTAAAGGTAAATGCACAATATATCCATCAAATACAGTACATATTAATAATGTATGGATACGGCATTAATACGTTTAGGAAAACATCCCTGCAGTAGAGCACAAAGATTTTGTTGTGCTGTTAAAAGTTCATAAAACAATTTTGTATTGAAATAAAAGTTGTTTCAAATATGCAAATTATTTTTCTGGAAATATGGCCTTTAAAAGATTCATGTTTCAAAAAATTTATTTATTTTTATGTTCTATAGTATTATTGGAACTTCGGGAGATTGAGAATAGCTGCGAAAACTAATTTTCTTAAAATAAAAACCTTTCAGACATAAGAAGGAGTTTCGTTGTTATTTGAAATAATTCATAATTTATGTACATAAGGACACAGTCAGTCATGGTCTTATGAGTAGGACATTTTAAAAAATGTGAAATACATATTTGGCATTGGATAATTCGTAAATTCAGGAGCCGAATCTTCGATATCGAGCAGATTTGATCGAGTTGTCTTAGTTTGAGATTATGACATTCGATATCGAACAATGTGTTTATATTGTTCGATAGGGAATGCCATAATCTCAAACCAAGAAAACTTCATCGAATCAGCTCGATATCGAAAGCGAAGATTCGGTCCCAGTAATTAGTTGTGCAATAATCAAAGTTCTGCGTTCGGAAACCATCACTTGGCAATACTCTTCTTCGTCAAAATATTCATTACACAAACATTTGACAGTGCTGCCGCAGTTCCTTCACTATGGCACCATTTTTATTACTGTTGCAATAGTTTGTACAAATTAATAATTTAACAATTCTTAAAAACCCCGACTACATTTTGTTTGCCCATAATTTGTTATTTTCAAGAGAAAACTCTTGAAAGACCAAAAAACGTTAATACTTTAATCTGAAAACGCGTACGAATGTAGCGTTCGTCACGCGGGATTTGCCTATACAACAAATATCGATATACATATTTGCAAGCATGATTATTCATACATAATCCTAAAATTTTTTAGAAATAAAATACAAATTTTATCTTATAAGTAATTACTGGCTTACCAATATTTCGTGGATCGCACATCAACAATTGTACTCAAAGAAAGGCAATTTTTCGAACACGCAAAAGATAAATAAAACAAAAGATATTTTTAGTAATTTGCTATTTGATAAAGATTATGCCGTTTTTTTTTTAACCACGAAATCAGCCCATCCCTGGTAGTAATGCCTGGTTTGCGATGTAGTGCTTAAATAATCAACGTTGAGCAACGGATATATGTATCAGCGATGGCAATATTGGTACAATTAATTTTACCATTTTAGGTACAAATGGGACTTTAAAAGTATAATTTTTCCATTTTTTTTTGTAAATTTTCTTTTGCAGCTCTCTTATTCTGATAAAATATTTTATCCGTATCGTCCATTGTACATATGCGACTTTTTATCTGAATTAAATTTTGCGAAGTATTGAGGATATAGTAATAAATTTTAAGATCTTCCTGATCATGTTGCATATGATTTATTGAGAATATATCATTCTACCTTCTAAATTAATGAGGTATTTTAATTGTTTAAATTTTTATGGCAAAGCAAATATAAGACGACTAATTGCGAAAAAATTAACATGTTAACTCAATGAGCATATGTAGCAAATAAAATCTCATAACAAAATTAAAAATACGTCGTCCTGTTGTATGATATGAAGAGAAATGTCGACAATTTAGTTTTCATGTTCTGCCGACGTTCTCTCATGTTATCAAAGTTAATCGCAGTTGCAGACGGTATGTAAAGAAAAGTGATATATTTTCGGCACTAATGCATGATTCTGGTTTTAAAAGTCTGTTTTGGTACAATTTTCAAAAAAGTACAGTTTTAAACATCATTTGGTATAATTTTAAAATTTAATTTGCCATCCCTGATATGTATGTACTTTTATATCATCTGTTATTCGAAGTTATTCATTAATATTGATATACATACTGCATTCTATGCCAATAAAAACTAAATTTCCTGAGCTAAAATCACACTTTTTAAAGGGTTATAAATAAGCCTTATTCCATAAAATGCAATATTCAGCAAAACCACAACGCATAAATGGTAAAGTAAAGAATCTTAATAGTCAAATGCCGCCTAATTACAATGCGGGAATACATTTCTTATCGACACCAAATGTTTCCAATTCGGGGCAGCTGCAAATCAATAGAAAGTATATAAACAATATGGGAAATATAAATGAAGTTTCAGTTTTACAATATCACAGAACTACCAATATGCAAATTAAAAATAACAATATAGAAATGAATCATCATCAAAACTTAAGGCATCAACAGCAGCAGCAGGCTTTTGTTTACAAAACTCCACAATATCATCACAACCATATAAATCCAAATATGCAACAAAAGCTGCCGGTTAATTATCCAGTGCAAAGGAAAATTGTTAAAGAACAAACAATACCGCCGTGTGTTTTGCGGCAGCCTCAACTTAATGTCGAATGTAGCAGCAAAAAATCAAAGGAATTGCAAAACCAACAAGAGGCGAATAAACTGAATAGTAAATATAAAACTATACAAATAAAATATAGAAAATTACCTACAAAGGCAACTAACTGTCAAGAGGAGTCGAAGCAAGAAGAAGTTGGCAGCGTAGATCTTAATAAACATAAACAAGTTCCTGAAACACTCCATACAGCAGATGAAAATGTGGAGGGCAATAAGGAGAATAATAATAGCACTGAGACCCAACAGAGTATCGAACAAATATTAATTAATGAACAATCTGAAGCAGAAGATGGCATTGATAAAACAATAAAAAGTGCTCGAGAAAAAACTCCCATGTGCTTGATCAATGATTTGGCTAGATTTAATAAAATATCATTTCAGTACCGTCTTACCAGTGAAAATGGCCCAGCACATTGCAAACGCTTTACAGTAACTCTGATATTAGGAGATGAAGAATATACGGCAGAGGGCTTAAAAATTAAACAAGCCCAACATTTGGCAGCAAAGGAAGCGATAGAAAAAACAAAGTACAAGCATCCTACACCTAAAACAAATCGTCGTACTGACGATAATAATACTGCAAAATCCAATATTACTCCCACAGTTGAATTAAATGCACTCGCAATGAAACTTGGGCAACAAACGTATTATATTTTCGATCCTCAGCAAATTGAAAATAGTTCGAATTATAGATTGATAAATAATTCGTACGAAACAGATAATGCTATATCACAACAAAAACCACCAACTGATATGGTTGAAAATCAAATAAACAATAGCAAACAAATACCAACTCTACATCAAAGACGTCAGTATTTATCAAAGTATCAAAATCGTTATACACCATTTCAACATTCGCAACACAATAATTTAGCTCCTGCAGCCTATTCGTATTTTCCTCCAACTTCTCCCTGTAAAATAACCCTGATAGTGGGCACAAAAGAATTTATTGGTATTGGTAGAACTATACAGCAAGCCAAGCATGATGCTGCTTCAAATGCCCTGAAAGTATTAAAAGAACAAATGGTAACTGAACAGTTGGAAACCCAGAGTGAAAGTGTGGAAGATAATGATAGTAAATCTCCTATATCTTTGGTATTTGAAATCGGAATTAAGAGAAGTTTACCGGTGGACTTTAAAGTTCTGCGAGAGGAGGGACCGGCACATATGCGCACTTTTGTCACCGCCTGTATAGTTGGGGATATTGTGACCGAAGGTGAGGGTACTGGTAAAAAGATATCAAAAAAGAAAGCTGCTCAAAAAATGTTGGAAGAATTGAAAAAATTACCTCTAACACCTGTAGCTTCACCTATCAAGCGTACAAAATTAAAAACTTGCTCTAAAAAAAATTATGCTGATCAGTTTAAAAATGATAATTTAGTTGAATCTAAAGGAGAGATAGGAAGGCCTTGGCATAAAAATAGAAAAACAACTGCAGAATCGGAAGCAACTAATCCCATTACTAAACTATTAGAATGGCACCAAAATAAAAAGGAAAAAGAGCCAGAGTTTAAGCTGATTAGTGAATTTGGCAAAGAAAATTCACGTAGAAGACAATTTGTAATGGAAGTGAGTTCAAATCAAATTGTGGCACGAGGTGTAGGCAATAGCAAAAGATTGGCCAAACAAGATGCTGCACAAAACTTCCTAACTGCTATAGAGGATAATAATGGGCATCCAGCAACACCTGAAAGTGAGAATACTACAAAAGCAGCTAATATTACAGAAATAAATAAAAATGTTACTGACATACCTACTATCAAGGTAGGCCATAGCAAAAAACCGTGCAAACAAGGTACAGATCAAGACTTGTTTGCAGCTAGAATAGATAGCAAGCTGATATCTGCAAGAGCACCAGCAGCTGACAACGAAAACTCTAAAAAATCTTCCAATGTTGCTGAATTAAAGAAAAATGTAACTGAAACAAACTCTCACAGCCCCATGGCGGAAGAACCTTGCAACAATATGCAGCCCAACGAAAAACCGTGTCTGGAACAGGAAGAAATAACAAATTCTTCTTTTGCTGCACCGCCAACAGATGCAGCCTCAAAAGGAAGTACAATTTCCACAAAAAATTCAACAAAAAGCCAAAATCATCATATGAAAGATCAATTAATGTATTTAGCTAAACTTTTAGGTTTTGATGTTGAATTTTCCGATTATCCTAAAGGTAATCACGATGAATTTCTTACGATCGTTATGCTATCTACCACTCCTCCACAAATTTGTCATGGTGTGGGTGTTAATGCAAATGAATCTCAAGAAGATGCTGCTAGAAATGCATTGAAAATTCTCAGTGAAATGGGTTTGAATAATGCAGTTAAATCATAAATTATTATTTGCCAGTGTTATTTATTGAAAAATAAAAAAAAATAATTAAATAAAAAACTGTTATTAATTTAAGTTGGTTTGATATTTAAACAAGTTATAAATTAAAAAATAATGAGCAAACTCAAAAAAACTTTTTGCATATTTAGTTGATATATAAAATTATGTTTTTCCCTACACTTTCCATTTATATTGAAATAAATTATATTCTGCATAATAAATAGATTTTAAAATGTGTATTTAATTAATTTTTGTATTTTTTTTTATTTTGCTTTCCGTTATCAAAACAAATTTTAAATAATTTTTATTTTAAGGCCAGATTTTGTAAATACAAATGATTTTATGTTTAGAAATTTGTAAGGAAACATTTTTTGAAACCTATATGAGTTGTTTTCCATACAAATCTATCAAAATAACTGTACCGTGTACACCAAGCTTTTTGTCATTTATCAAGATTTCGTAGCCAGAACAAAATCCACTGAATGAAAGTTGTTCTAAACTATAGCCAAACAACTGCAACATTGGCTAATTAACACACTTATTACTGATTTAATCCTGATTTTTTAAAATCCAATTTTTCCAAATATATTTAATTAGTTTTAGTCTAAGACTCCACCTAACAAAAATCCGGCCTAGTTCTGTAGACCGAATCCGAGTGAATTTCTCGTTTTCCAAAAATAAATAATGATGTATTTTAAATCGTATGTAATAAATTAATTTCAGATATGAAACTGCAAAAAAGTCTGAACAAATTTAGCTATTAGTAGACTTAATTTTCGGATAAAACCTATTTTATAACAATCATATCAAAGAACATATCGCATATCGTTTGCCCAATGAAATCAGGTCCAGACTATGCTTATAAGCTTATAATTAAAGGTTAGTGATAAATTTTTTTTAAATTTGTAATCGCCTGCCAACCGGATGAGCCCAATGCTGGTCGATAGTACAGAGCAAGGCGAACTAAATAAGGTTGCCGCCAAAGGCCAGGTGGGTTACTCTGTATTTCGAATCGAAAGCAAATGCTTTAGCATTGCAATGTAAATAAGACAAATTCGAACAGTTTTCTTTTAGAATCGAATTACAGAGTAGCCCTCCGGGTGTTCAATTCGCTCATCATATGTTTGACCATGTCAAATGTTATACTTACTTAAATTCTATACTTACCTAAAACTATCAATTTCCTTAAAATTCCTTTTGATTATACTTAGTCAGAATGTTGTTTATAAACTTTGTTCTTTTAATTTTTGCCATCGGTACAGTGTGCGCCGTATGTGCGCTCGTCGCTTTCTTGTCGACGTCTAAGGACCAGGCCCAACTGACGTTTTTATTTAAAATTTTATTTAAAATTTTTCTTAAAATAGATTTCATATACATTTTATTCTTTTATGAATATGGCGGTAAAACTTCAAATTTAATACAAAAAAAGCAGAAACGCGCGTTTTAAAAACGGCAGTGTGGCCTAGCCCCAAATAAGAGGTTAAGAATACGTCCATTAAATTGACATTAACTTTAACAAATACACATCGTCACCTAAAACGCAAATGGCCCTATCTAACATTTTGAAAATTGTGCAGGAGAAGCAAAGAACATGTTAGAATTGAAAATATTGAGATTTTCAATGCGAATTTCTCCAATATAATAATAAGCCCCACGAAGAGTAAATTTCTACATGAATTTTGTATATACATATGTATAATATTTTAACAGTTATGTTAGTTAAGGCTTTTTTGCTTAATATTTTTCGGAAACCAAAAGCTCTATCTTCACTGAAAGTGTATGAAATGTAATGCTTTAATAGTAAAAATAATAGTTTTTTACACCGCTCTATCGTGCGAACCGTAAAAGGTACACTTGAAATTTTTACACGGTTTGCATTACTATGGCCACTTTAACAGCAAATACTTAAAATAAAAGGGTGTCGTAAAGCAGTAGTGTAATTTTGACATTGGGCTCTATCTTGCAGACCGTATGGTATATTTTACTATGGCCGCTATTATAATAAATACCAAAAATTAAATAAAATCTAATATTTAAATCATGTCTCAAAGCAAGTAGTGTAATTTTAACATTGGGCTGTATCTTGTGCACCATAATAGCTATACCCTTCAAATTCTCAGAGGATGTGTATACATATGGCTGCTATAAAAAATAAAAGACAATTAATTAAATGGGAAATAAACAAATAGTGTAATTAATCTGCTCTTTTTGGTGTTCTATTTTTCAATAAAATCGCCATTTTAGTTCCGGGAACTCTGATTTTTTTGTGGTGATATATTTTGATGAAATACATCAGAATTTATAAAAAAATGTCGATTTAAATTTTTTGTTAGTTAGTTAATTCAGATGTCGACATGTACTTATCTTTTAAATTTTAAATTATAAAAATTTCTCTGATATATAATTTTTTTTTATTTCCATCATTATGTATTTTCTGCCTATTGGTTTAATTTTAATAATCACTTGTTATCTTTTTTTAAATTCATATACATATATTAATTTGTTTTGCTTATTTATTACTGATATACATAAATTTATTTGGATTTCTGTAATAATATATGTTATTTATTTATTTGTTTAGATTTCAATCAATGTACATACTAGAGGGTTGCACAAGTATACTCGAAATAATTGTATGTATTATGTTTGTGTGTGTATGTATGTTTTTTATGTATGTGTGTATATGTACATGCATGTATAGGTACGTACATACATAAGAACATACATATATGCACACACAATATTCATACGAGTACATTCTAAGAATACATTTGAGTGCTGTTTGCAGCCCTCCATGTGAAATTTTATTCTGATAGAACTCTATCCGTTTAGAAATGCCTGATTTGTGTTCCAAATATTTTAATTCTGCGTCACTGTGCATTGTCACCATACAAAAAAGGCATTGTCACGCGGCCAAAAATGAAAAAAATAAACGTTATAACTTTGAAATTTTATGGACTCCATTCTATAATAATCAATAATAATTTTTTACATATGAGAGGCTTAGTGCAATAACTCGTTAAGCCACAAAAAGCAAAATATGGAATAAATCAACTTTTAAGTTTAAACAAGATTTAAAATTGTATGGTTTTTGGAATTTTCTACTGTAAATAGGCAGCATGATTATTTGCAAAATACTAGAATTTATCCAAAAAATTTCTCTATGATGCAAAGTTATGGTATCTAGCAAGAGAATGAACACATGAAACCTATTTTTGATTTCATGTGGCTTACAGAGTTATTGCACTAAGCCCTTCATATGTAGATTTTTACTAACGTTATAGCTGAGTTGAAAGTTTTTGGTGAGTATGCAAGATGTTAGAAAGAAAATATGCGAATATGTTAAATGGGTAAAGAATTTAACAAAAATTGCCGACAAAGAAGTTTGATTTTTAAGTGCTCTAGAGACGATCAAATAAACACGACAATCAATGCATACATATATATGTATGTATCAGAGCTGTGAAAGATTGTAATCAACTTAATTGCAATCACATGATTTCATGTTAATGATTGCTAGTTTTTGATTGCAATCAAAATCGTAAATTTGATTTCAATTTGAAATCATTTCAATAAAAATGATTGCAATCAAATTTTTGAAATTAATTTCTATATTAATTGATTGCAATCAATTGATTGCAATCAATTTCATAAAATAAATAAAAACTCTGAAAATAGCGCTACGTAATATGTGAATAGCGTCTATGTATATTGCAAAAAATAGGTTTCTTTTGCTCCTGAGCGCGACTTTGTAAAATATTTCACTTTTTCAGTGTCAACCCAAGTACAAATTAGGAATATTTTTAATATATGGTGTAAACATACTACACACATAACTCTATCATTTGTGAACCGATTTTAAAAATTATTATTTTTTTTTTTTGGTTTGAAAAGGCTTGCTTGTAGTCACAACATTTTTTTCGACAATCATTATTTATTTATTATTCCATAATTCCGGCTATTTTGAAAAAATAGCGACTTTGCCGCCATTCGTATGAAAATTTCGTCGACGAGTTGTATGGAGCTGTCTTCAATATGTATTCTACGACTTAGCATTGTTTTGTTTGTACCCGTCGTTAAAGATGTGGCCACTGGGCTACTGTTTACTTAATATCTTTTTTTATAATTTTTCATTACCATAAATATATTTAAATTTTTGCTTATTTAGATTAATTTTATTTTAATGTATATAAGATATCTGTCTGTATATAATATATAATTAAAATTTTTTTTTTAAATTTGTGATATTATTTTTTTTAATAAAATATAGATTTTTTGTTTTATTATTTTCAATATTTTGTAAATAGTAGAGCGTTAATGAACGCTTACTTGTTAATATTTATAAAAATAGTTAAATTTCTTTAAGTGTATTAATTTCAATGTATTTTAAAAAAATATTTAAAGTGTTTTTTAACATAAGCTCCGATCCCGTACTTTTTGGGTAAAGTTTGGTAAAATGAGAGTAAGCAAGACTTATACCCGATTCCATGATACAATAGTAGAAGATAACTCCATTTGCCAATTTTTTGACTTATAATAGAAATTTTGAAGTTTGTTTTTTATAAGCATTTAAAAATATATAAAGTCCATGGACATTATGACAATTTTGAAAGTTATGACACTTTTTGGAGTGACATAGTGTCCATGGCATTAAATTTTTACCACAAAAAGTAACATGAAAATGTTGATACTGATTTTTAACAGCATTTTTAGTTTCTAGATACTTTGTTGAATATATACATATGTATTTTGCTTTGCCGGCTGGTAGCTGGTTGCGAAACTGGAGATAGTTGCTGTTATCAAAAGTAGTAGGTTGAGCATGAGCGTGATTACGTCTTTTAGATAGACTGCTTAACACGTATGTACATAGACAGTGCAGCCCCTGTAGTTTCCAGTGTGGTTTTCAGAGCAATGGCTAGACTTTTTAATTTTTTAATCATCTTTTGCTTATCACAATTGGCAGTGCTGTGTAGCTCACCACAGACGACACAAACGGTGCGCAACTTGCAATATGTTTTGGTGTGGCCATATTCTTGGCAATTCAGGCATTTGATGGGCCCTGCTCGCTAGTGTGGTTCCTCTATGGTAACTCCTCGGTGTAGCAAATATATTAAGCTATAAATGTGTCGTACTTCATTATTTTTTTAATTTCATGTCACCTGGTTCCAGTTCTACACGAAACAGTGGTTGGGGGACTCGCTCTCTATGTTTAATGTTAGTAACATTTCTCACTTTAAAATTATTAGTTAATAGACCCGCATTTACCTCTTCTGGATCCACATATGAATCGATACCTTTTATCACTACTTGGAGGCCTTTTGCACTTTTCAGTTGGTAGGTGTAAACATTTTTATTTTGTTGTTCAAACTCCGAAACTACTGTGCGGTAATGATTTTCTTCATTAACTTGAATTTTTTCTCCTCAATCGCGCCGCGTTTTATATCATACTTGGTATGTGAAAATGGTATGCTATCATACTCGTTTAATAGCGAAAAATTCGAGTGTCATATTATTGGTATGTTGATATGTTGAAAATCAAAAAATTTTGATTGTACTCTCTCTCAACATACCAAGTATGACCGTCTAATAGCCCTTTGTAATCAGGGCTTGGACTTTCATGCAACTAAAAAGTGATTTTAAGCGCTTAACAAATGCACCTAAAAATTAAAAATATGCGCAAAAATATGCATTTACCTACGAACAAAGTACCAAATCTAAAATAATATGAAAATATTTTTTTTTATTATTATTAGAAAAAAAATATAATAATATAGGGTGAATTCGTAAATGCAGTAAATTTGTGCAACCGGTCTGCAGTAATAAAAATGCTGGCGTATTTGCAGCAATATGCGGCAGCACTGTCAATTGTTTGCGTAAATAAATTTTTGACGCAGAAAAGTATTTCCTAGTGCTAGTTTTCAAACGCAGAACTTTGAACCCCGGTACAAAAGACTAAAAGTAATATTTTCTTCTAATAGCCGTCTGTGACAGAAATACTAAACGATTCAAAGCTTTCATAGTAATTTTTTAAATGGTTGGTGGCTTCAATAACTAAACAATTTAGTAAATTTTTGGATTGTCACTATAGCGCAAATTGTATGTATGAATTTCTTTCTTTATTAACCGAAGATAGATGGCATATATGCCAAATACGCTTATATCGCTAATTGGAGTATAACGTGAATATTTTCTATGAAATTTGGTAATGGAAACAATACAGTACTGAGTACATTAAAAAGTTTTTATAACTCCAAACATATGCAGTTATTGCCAAAATATGCACTTACCACCAAAATATGCAACTACAAATCGATGCCAAGCTACTTAAAATTTAATGATTCGCATCGATAATTAGCCAATACCTATTTATCTATCACCACAAAAACCATGCATTTGCATGAAAGTCCGAGCCCTGGTTATATTTTTTTCATTTGTCACAAAGCTTAGAATGCGGGTATTAGTCTAAAAATGTTGACAAAAATTTTTACCGGAACAGGACAACTCTATGCTGTGCCCATTGAAGTCAAAGGTCAAATTTTGCAAAATTCACCTATGTGTCTAGTGATGGAGCGATTAATGAATATTTTGTGTCAAAAATCCATCAATTTTAATCGACTATTTTCTTTCAATTAACCGACTGTTTCCAAAATAATTGAACCATTATTTCATTCATTGTCAATTTGATGAACATTAAAATTTAGACAGTTTTTTTAATTATTTTCTTCGACATTTTTGACTTTATTCTCTTCTTCCAAATGGTGATTCATATATGTATGTATGTAAACATTAGGTAATGGGAAGGATTAAAAGATTTTTAAAAAGAATTAGGTATGTATGTATGTACGTATTCCGAAACAAACCAAATTTCTGAAAAATATACTTCAAGTGAAAATTATCATAATATCCTAATTTACTTTGTAGGCTTTACTCTTTTTGGATATATAGTCTTTTCCTGTTTTAATTACATATGCAAATACATAAGTATGTGTGTATGTAAGTATATACGATTTTTTATTGTTTTCTTTTATTTTATTTTCTATTTTTTTTTATTTATTTTGGTATGTATACTTAATTAATATTTTTCTAATTTATGGCTACTTTGGGTCCTGTTTTCTAAAAAATATTTTTGAGTGTAAACTTGATTTGGAGGTTTTTTTAGGTTATGTTTATTTGAAAAAAATCCATTCATTTTGTTTTCTTTTAAAATTTATTTAAAAAACTTTGTTTCAGAAATTTGATTAGATTATCAGATATGTAATGAGTTAATACCGATTTCACGAATAATTGCTCAACTAACCTCAACTTATTGCTTTTCAAAATGAAGACAATAAGGCTGAGGCTACACGGGCATTTTTAAAACGTGCGTTATGGTCTGATCCTAAGATAAATATAAATATAAAGAAATTTATAATAGAAATTTATTGAAAGTTATTGAAAAAGTATAAAAAATTAATACGAAATTTTCTTCATGAAATTTTTTTATTTGCTAATTGCAAGCGCGGAAATGCAAATTTTGTAAAGAAAATTCACAATAACCATCAGAAATTTTATTTCGTGCCACTTTTTCAACCCAACTTGTTGCCCTGTCCATTTAACTCCCCCCCCCAGGGGGTACGGTTCATGCATCTTGGTGATTACTCACACCTTGGTGATGTGCTTCCTGGGAATAGGGTAATTTGGTTTTTGCTGACATTACCTTAGGCCAATTACCCATAAAACTTATGTGTTACTACCCAATCTCATGCAGCCGAGTAACGGGCGTGCACATATTTATATAAGGTAGTAGGCTTGCCTACGCGAGTCAGTAAGGAGGTGAACAGGCACCTATGGTTTACCCTAGACCAAAGTCGATAGAAAGTTAACCTCTAGGGGTTTTCTTTTGAGGCTTGACCAGTAGCTTGAACTGGTACAACGGGAACCAGTTGCCCCACAGATGACCTGCCTTCCGAGGGTAAAGAGATGATGCTCGCCGTATGAGCGAGATCAACTAGGATGATGTCGCTGGAGGACTTTGTCTCACCCTCATCAGGAAGGATGATTCTGTGTCTGGTTATTGGTGAGGTCTCCTTCGGGAGTGCACGTGGTGTCTGTCGTTGCCTCCAAAATCGCTGGGAGAGGTGTTGGTTAAAAGACTGATGCTCGCCCAGTGCTAGTGATTGGGTGGACTTCGGCCCACCCACAGAAAGCCTCTTTGTGCTGTTGCTAAACCAACAGGTGCTGCATCGGTAGTGATGTAGCAGAGTTTAGATAGCTCAAACACTCGAACAAGGTGTTTGTGTATGGTAGGGTATGCCATGCATGAGAAGTTGTTACCTGTGTGAGCCTTGCAAGCCACACAAGATGTGCCTTCGAGGTGAGCTCGGGGCTGGTGGTGAACACTCAACTTCACTCTGTGTTTTGAGAACACCGTCGGATTAAGCCGTAATGGCAGGTACTGACGCTATTCAAAGCACACATTTGTCCATTTAACTAGCAAATAAAGAACGTTTCACGCCACAAATTTCATGCAATATTCTAATCTAAAAAAATAAATAAAGGCGACATAATGAGTACATGACCTTTCTCGTTTTCAAAATCGATTTCCATTCGCACTTGTATGCAATAATTTTATAAAAAAAATAGTAATGAAATCAGTGGCCAACGCAATCGTCCACATTCTATTTATAATAAAACATTTACATACGATTAAAAAAAAACTTTCAAATTATTGTACTCTCTTCTCTTTTTCTTCTTGTGTCTTTCTTTTATTATTTTAAGAACAATATTTTGAGTTTATTCTGCAGTTTACTAACAATAGCCCAATTCACAATCATGTGCAAATGGTCTTGCATCGTAGCACTTAACAATTGTTAGTGGTGAGTATCAATATACGATACCATTTTGTAAATGCAACGATGCAAGACCATTTGCACAAGATTGTGAATTGGGCTAATATGGTTTTGTTAAAATAAATCTTTAAACTGAAATTACAATTTTATTTTAAGAATTAAAAAGTTAATTTATCCCCCTATTGTCGATCTCAACTCAGCTCAGTTTGGTCGTGTGTGAGTATTTTTCTTTCTTCAAATTTCACACGAATATGTCTGCTTTTTCGGCAAACTTGATATTTTTTATTTATTTAATTTTTTTACTAAATCTGTTGTGTTTCAGAATACTAAAAGAAATGTGGCCGCGCGGAAGTTGGTTCGACTCTCAGACGACCAAGCCACAAAAAAAAATTAAATACACATTTTTATTATAAGATTTACTTAATCAATATCATAAAATTTATGGTTTTTTCGTTAAAAATATTTATTCCTATCCAAAGAAATTTAATTATTTTGGCTTGAGTTCGGTTTTAATTTAATTTTTCAATTAAATTATATTTTTATTTAGAGATAAATGTGAAGCATATAGACAAAGAAAATTTTTACTGCACGGAGGGTTGAACTGACGTTTCGATAGCTCCCGGTAGGGCAATTTTTGTTGCGCAGCTTTTAATTAAGACGCGAGAAAGACAGAAAAAGCCATACAGTTTTTCTCTGTCTTTCTCCCTGATGATTCTGATTCTTACAGCAATCAGATTCCATAACAACCCTAACTTCCTTTTCAATTAATTAAAAACTTTATACATTTCGTCGGCTCATTATTGGTTAGACCCACGACCATTTAAAAATAATTGAGTTAGGTTTGAGGTATATATTTTTTGAATATCCCCATTCAGAATCCGAAGCTGGTTTGGCGAAATTGTTTATGGTTTCTGAGATACCAAGCGTTCATTTTGCTCGATAGCAAAAATTTTGATACATTTATTGCAAAAATTAAAAACAAAACAAGAAAAAAAACAGAAAACAAATCTGTGGTTTTCTTGAATAAGCGCAGCGCGTATGTCTAAAAACCAATATTTTCAGAAGAACCGAAATACTTTATTTTTAATACTACGGAATCTGTGTTATTTTTATCAAACTTTTTTTTACAGTCATGTAAACATATGTGGTAAGAAGTTTGTGTAAAAATGTCAGACAAAAATTCCCTAAGAGTAAGATGCTAGGGAATAATTAAAAAAAACAATTTGCCAAGGACACTAAAAGTGTGTTCAGAAAAAAGCTTTTGCCGATAACAGTTGTTTATATTAAACTAATTCAAGCACACAAGATTTTTGTACATGAAAAATGCTTGCGCACAAGACACTATGAGTTTTTATTAACTGAACAATAACCAACAAATATTTCGGAAATGTGTTCAAAAGTAACAACGCATGTGTTTTTTTTCAACGGCAATAAATTGCCAGCACGCATTTGTAAGTCGATTTAGTTCATTAGAGCTGAAAAATATTTGAATGAATTAAGAAGTTACGTTGTTTAAAAAAAAAATTCGGAATGGGTACATGTTATTAGCGAAATTTTTGGTCCATGTAAGAGCATATAAAATAATGTAATTTGGCAATAATAACTCAAAATCGATCAAAAATGGACATCCGCGCTTCCGTGCAAAAATTTATGGACCACATGGTCCATTCTAGTTGAAGTGGACTAGTTACAACATGGTCCTATGTAATACAGTCATGGACCATGAAATTTGCGAACAAGAGTTTGTAGTTAAGCGACAACTGTTCTCGTTTTAACGATTGCAAATAGTATATGCAATCGTCAAAACACGAACACTTGAGTCCTCCATCAAGTAGTGACATAGAGTAGTTTCAAAAGTAACCTCATGTAGGTGCTCTAAGGAGTAGTTACATAGGGGTCGTTTTTGGGGTAGTCCGATGTAATACAAAGATGGACTACACGGTCCACTCCTAGGACATTGCAATGTTAAATGGACCACTTTTTTCATACATTTGTAACCACTTGTAACAAGTCCTGGTCCATTGTGGAGTACTCTAACACACGTGTATGGAGTAGTCGCAATTTTTGCAGGGTTATTCAAGAAAACCACAGAAATAAAATACAAAATTTCATCAATATTGAATTTTTATTCCATGTAAAATATCTTTTCTAATAACAGGTCTGTTCAATAACTGAAAGTTGTTACTAATTGTTACTAGTTGTTACTGGAAATTGTTCACGTACTCGAAAAACTAGCAACGAGAGAGTGAAAAAGAGCATAAAAAGTTGAGAGAAAAAAATTTGTTGCAAGTTTTTGCAAGTAAAATTTTTACCAGCAGGAATTAGCCACAATTAGTAACAACTTTCAGTTATTGAACAGACCTTTTGCTAGTAAGATGTTTACTAGCAGGAATTAGCCAAACAGCTGTTTAGATCTTTTGTTTACGAAATAAATGTTGGAAAAATTCATGAAAAAGTACCCCTTTTCTAATTTTAATGAATTATTAAGAAATTAATACTTTTTATGAAGTCAAAAATATTAAACACGGTAAGATTGGATATTTTTCTTCAATTTGACTGCAGCAGTGGCCGTTAAAAGAGTTTAAAACGCCTGAATTGGGTGGCAGAAAATTTTCCACCTTAAGGCTAAATCATAAAGGTTACACTCGAAATATTATGTTAGTCAAATATAAGAAAAAAAAACCTGGCAAGTTCCTGCAAAGAACAAATTCAACTAAATTAATAAAAAAAAATCCGCAATTGTATTGAAATTAACTTTATGTCTACTGTTTACAGATATTTTAACTAAAAATCCTTATGTATAAGCAGTTGTATTTTTATTTCTGCTATTTAAGTACTTTACTCATAAAGCTTTATTTACGGAAGTGTTTTAAAATGCAGTACAAAAACGGAAATTTACCGCCCAACCGAAATAAGAGCGTTAAGCCGCAGGGTACGTATTTACCGTACATTAAAATTAAAATATATCTGTTGAATATATGGTAAATACGTACTCTGCTGCTAACGCGACGGCACAACGCTCTTGTTAAGGTAGAGGCCTAAGGAATCAGAGTGTTCGGTGCTGAGCTCTGCCAGTATGAGTCGGATGATGACTCGACAACAGAAGAGTCTATCGATAGTAATACAAGAAGTTTTTTAACTATTAAAACAGGACTCTAATGGCATAATGGTAAGTTTTATATGGTTAGAGAAATCCAGAAAAATGACTGAGAAAGTAGATATTCTGCATTTTTTCCAAGTTTTGTACTAACTAAAGAAAAGAATCGCTTAAATCCTAAACATTTAAAATAAATTATTTTTCTGAAATATTGTTTTAGAAGACCTCCTTAAATATTCAAAAAACTAATAAAATAGTCGCACAAACTTGTTAATTTTTTATTTAAATGTTTTTGCTTGATTTAGTTCAAGAATTATGTTTGTTATGTTATTGTTTTTTTTTACTTATAAACTCAAAATAATAAATAATCTATGCATTTTTGTTTGTTGAAATTACTTGATTAATGAAAAAGCTTTATTAATCGGTTAACCGATCAATACTGCCATTAACCGGTTATTCATCGATTAAGAAAAAATCTCAATTAATTAATCGAGCGATTAACCAATTAGAGGAAAAGCCCAATTAAATGAATACCCTAATATATACGTATGTACATACATATGTATATGCACACTCGAAATTCATACGAGTACAATCTACAAATACATTTGAGTACTCTTTGCAGCCCTCTACACCATTTTTCATTGAAATTGAGAAAATTCCAAATGAAATTGAGAATTTCAATTTGAAATTCCAAACGAAGTTGAGAAATTCAATTTAAAATTTTTTGTTTTAAATTGAGAAAATTACAAATGAAATTGAGAAAATTCCAAATGAAATTGAGAAATTAAATTTTAAATTGGGAAATTTTAAATTGAGAAAATTTAATTATATAATTTTTATTCATTTAATAAGGATCAAAGAAAAGAAAATATTAAAATAAATACAAGTCGTAGTATAATTGCCCAAGAGGCATATCTTCCAGATCAAGAGCCGATCGGTAAAAAGTTCGTGCAACTTTGGACAGAAAATGAAATAAAATTACTCTCATGAGCTCTCTCACATGGCCAATTTTTGTCATCTTGAACGCTTTTCGCGCAAGTTTGTGTAACTTTGTCTGGGCGATTTCGTTATCCATCTGGAATACACCTACATATTTATTATATCACACCTAACACTTACCTTCTATTTCACTTCTACATATGGGAAAATTCGACATATCCCGAGTAACACATTTTTCGTGAAATAAGTGACGACATGGAATGAGTCGTTTTATTTCACCACGCATCGTGCTTATTAAACTTATTTCATATTTATCTTTAAGCTCCATGTTCAAATGAAAAATTAATTTTAAATTCTTGCTGCTTTTAAATTTTCTTAATTTCATTTGGAGTTTTCTCAATTTAAAACTAAAATTTCTCAATTTCATATGGAACTTTCTCAATTTCAGATTGAAATTCTCAATTTCATTTGGAATTTTCTCAATTTCATATTGGAGTTCTCAATTTTATTTGGAATTTTCTCAATTTCAAATTGAAATTCTCGATTTCATTTGTAATTTTTTCAATTTGAAATTGAATTTCTCAATTTCATTTGGAATTTTCTCAATTTCATTTTGAATTTTCTCAATTTCAATGAAAAATGGGTAGTATGCAGCACAAAACAACATTTTTTACTTTTAGCAAAAGAGTCTTAATTTCTAACTACATTCATGAAAGTTCACAAGTCTAAATTTTTCTTCAAAACATATGCCGGAAGTAGTGGAGATAATACAAAAAAATTCTATCGTGTATAGTTGGAGAAAACTTCTTGTAAATCTTCTTGGTCGTTTTTCTCCATTCCGACTTTTTGGCATATGCGAAACACCAATAATGAGCTGACGATTTGGAAACCCATATTTTCTTAACTGTAGCGGTCTTCAGCGTTTTGGACTATATGCTGTACCTCGTTATAATGAACCAACACAATAGCGTGACCCGAGTCCATTTTCATATTTAGATTTTCGGGATTTTTTTTTCAAAATTATTAAATAGTTTGTTAACTTTACGTTCTCCCTCAAAAAATAGCCAGTTATCTACATCATTTTATTTTATTGTAGGCTACCCTTACAAAATTGCATTTACATTTCGAAGATTTAACAAATTATCCTGCTTTCTCCTCCGATATTAAAAACAACTAATAAATTTCGATTCAGCAGTTAGTAATACATTATCCGAAAAACAATTATTTCAATTTGTTCTAAAAAAAATAAATAATTATATATTTTTTGGATTTTTTATGTGCAGTTTTTTCACTTGAAAATTAGTTTTTTTCTTCAAAATTTCTAATTTTTCAAAAATATATTATGGCAACGCTGTATGTACTCGATAATTACCTTGCTATAAAAGAAGTGAAAACAGTGATCACAGTCACAGTTTTAAGTAACAGTGATTTTTAAACTACGTTCAGTGTTCACTATGTTCTTTAAAATCTCGGGATCGCTCATCTCCAGTGGGTAGAGTACTTGCTTTGAAATATGAAGATCTCGAGTTCATGCCCCGGATGAGCAAAATTTTTTTTTCTTTTATTAATTATTTTCGTACATTTCGTACATTTTACGAAAGAGTTTCGTGGTGCGAAGTTAAGAAATATTTCGTAATATGTACGAGCGATTTCATGCATATGTTGCATGAATTTTTTCGGTGTATAAGCCAAAAACTATAAAATTCTATTACTGTAAAGTTCCGTGTATATTCTTTACATATTGTGTAAAGTTCCCGGTTAAAAACGGAGCAGCCAGCATCTAAAATCAAATAGTGCTACCAAAATTCCGTACTTTCGCTTTTTCTTAAATTTTATTAAAATCCCTAAAGTAGTTTTTGCTTGATGCATTTTCAGACAGACAGAGAGACATATTTTTAATCGGTTGTTATCTATGCCAGGGTAAAATTTTTCAAAAAATTTCATGTACAGGCACGATTCTGTTCCAGTTTTATTATATGGATATGATAGATGTACTATAGATTGAGCTTTAACAACAAAATTAATTAAATAGCCAATTTTCGTAATTGAAATCAGTTTTTTGTTTTTTTTTTCAGTGTATACTGTAAACAATTTTGCCAAATAATTCCTTTACAACGTAATTATTTTCTGAATATAGATATCCCATATGCACATAAAATTGGTGCAATAAATTATTTGATCACTTTTAAAAGTAAATCACAAACGAAAATTTTATAAATTTAAGTTCTTTTGGCTTAACAAAAGGTGTATGGTTTTCATTTCCAAATATTTAGTAAAGCAATATAAATTTCTTAAAGCTTAAAATTATTGAAGAAAAAATAAGGAATTTACTTAAATCTTGAACAAAAAATAATAATTATTATAATGTATGCTTAAATTAGATAGAGAAAAATAATTGTATTACCTTAGAAATTTCTCATGTATTTCTTTTTCATTATTTAAGACATGGAACTACACGGCAAACGTGGTGAGCCCATCTGTGTTAGAACACGATCCAACCATTGCAGGGGACCATTCAAATGCAATTCAATCCAGCAGGGTGTAGAAGTTACTGTCTGACGACGATATTCAGCACCCCAACCTTTAACAAATGACATACGTATGGTACACATGCGCGTCAGCTGATAGACGGCTTCGAAACCTTGAGAAACCGATTGTGATAAAAGAGCGGCGAATTCTTGATTATTAAAGATTTTCAAATTACAACCGGGTGGTATTTTACAGACGGTGGCAGGGTGCCAACCATAACGCTGATTACAATTAGGTGACTGAACAAATATGGAGGAATCGCTGAGACATTCGGCAAATACCTCACCACCTATGTAGTATAGGCGCACACCCTTGCCAATATGTCGACGTGTTTGCTCAACTACATCGTTTCGATTAACATTGGAGAGAAGGCCCAAACAGAATCTTTCAGAATTCGAGGGATCAGTGAAACCATCAACGGTAATGGAGGGCTGGGAGGCATGAAAAGTCTCACCTACCCTCGTATTAAGCTCATAATATGATATTGAACACCAAAAGGCTGGTTCATGATACATAACAGGGGCTGAGTCGGTAGGGGGTGTCAAACGTGACATGTTCATGTTATCATTGGGATCAACAGGATCCCCATCTTCGCTCATGTAGCCGGGGGGAGGAGTGCCAGTATTTGGCATGCTATTGCTACCCACGCTAAGAACACTTGATTGAGAGTCCATGTTACAAGCACCCGGTGGTAGATTATTTGTGGTCATTTGTTGTTGTTGCTGTTGGGAAGCGTTAGCACTCATGTTACTGCTACTAAAAAATGACGTTGGTGAATGCTGTTGATATTGTTGCGTTTGCTGCTGTTGAAGTAATTGACTACTACCACCGCCTCCAATCTCCATATACTGGGGCGGACTCAATGAAGCGCTACGTATGGTGGCAGCATTATATTCAGTATTATTTGGTATCTGATGTGTATGGTTATCCAACGGATAGTCCACTATGCTATCCGGTGGTGTGGGCAATGATTTCGGAACTAATATTGACAGTTCCAGTTTCTTGTAATGATAGGGATTTATGCAAATTTCATCTTTTCGCATATGAAAAGCATATTCGCAATGATCTAACGCTTTAAGTTCGTTTTGCGATTGCAAATCAGGCCAACGCCACAAACGACAATAGATGACATGCGGCAAACCCTTGCGTAGGTTTTCACCCGAAGCCGTGGGTTTACTGCGGGGTACCGTAACACACCTAGTATTGGGGTTCTGTGTGGATATAGCCCTTTCTAATTCATCTAACGAGGAGTTTTTTTTTATTTTTTTCGCTAAATTTTTAACGGCCTTTTCGGACCACTTGCCTTCGACACTGTCTTCGTTACACTTTTTTAATGCCAATAAACGTTTAACGACTTGTGGAGTAAATGGCAACATTTCACGTGGCCCCTTTTAAATTTGTTCTGGTTGCTTTTGTTGGTTGTACAATCAGCTTTTTACTGGGCTGTTTTGTTTGCGTAGTTCGGCAGCGTTATGTGTTTAGATTATTATTAAAAAAGTTTATTTTTAATTTTATCCAAAAAGTAAGTAATTTGATTTGCAGAGGTTGTTATTAAATTGAGCTATATTCAACAAAAATATAAATAAATAAATAAAAATACATGAGTTAGTAAATAAAATTGTGAGTGGTATAAAAAATTGATTGGAGGCGAAGTTTAAATTATAATGAATGTCCTTGCTTATTATATTCTATATGATATGCGGCATCTAAACAAGAAATGTATCGATCATGTCATCTCTCTTAAAAAAATCTTTTCGAACTAATTTTGTTTCCTTGCCATTCTTTCTTAGCTTTTCCTTTTGTAAAAATTAATTATTCTTGCTTGTTATTATTGTTGTTATTTTTTAAAACTTTTTAATTAAAAAGTCAACTAACTTTACGAAACGCCTTTTTGGCTTTTCGTGTTTTTTAATTTGTTTGCAAGACAATAAATCAACTACAACCAACTTCACAGTGTTTTGTTTTTGAAATAAAGTTATGAAATGGTTGAAAACAAGGAACTATAGTTCCCACCAAAATCTTCCGTGACAAGAAAGTAGTTTGATCATGTGTTTGAATGACGACGAATTGGTTCGATTTAGGTGAAACATGCATGATTTTAACACAGGCGTGACATTGGAGATCATGTGTTTACATGAAAATTTAAATAAATTGATCTCCATTAAAATGAATGAATTGAACCCATGAGAGTTCCCTGATTCGATGACGTTTTTTCATGTAAATATAAAAAAATTAAAATAAAACAAATATTGCCGTAGCTGGGATACGAACCATGCTCTTCTGACTGTTAAGACATGCTCTCTACCACTGAGCTATTGTCTTCTTATTTTTGCTGGACCCAAGACTTGTTTTATGAAAATGTGCCAATGTAATGATTTAATTCCGTTTTTGCATGCCTTTTTCAGTGGATATTTTATGCAATATATTACCTAGCGAAATCGCATGCGTTTTTAATGAGTTCAAAAACTATGGGAGGTGTGCTGTAAAACGCTCGATTTGAAATCAAGCGATTTCCCAAAACGAAAAACCGTATTCTGTTAATCCGACAGTTTAGTGCATTTGAAGTTAAGTTCGTATGAAACATCTTAAAAATCTGAAAGATTAACCCCAATTAAAAAGCTGCAATAAGTCAGCTTTTGAGTTGAACTTTTTCATGGAAACTAGGCGATTTCAAAACGTGCGTTTTACGGCACACCCCCGTATAGCTTTATTTGCGATTTACGATGGCATTCAGAATGCATTCGAAGAAACGAGTGCTCAAGAAACCATGAAACACTATTTCATTTTGAACGCATTCATTTATATTTTGCTGGGTTGTTTCTGGAAAGTGTGCAAGTTAGCGTTGCCATTTTAGCATTTGATTTTGGCTTACAGCATTGAAATTTTTTACAAAATATGGTAAATCAAGTGTACAAACAAGCCGGTTGCAGACCAAGTGGTAGAATTTCGACCACTTGGCGGGATCCTAGTTGAAATAAATCGTTTAGAGGATTTTAGCGGCCTAGCGATGGCCGTTCGTGAGCTTGACCGCGTCTAAAAAAGGCATATTTTTGTAGTTTTTGCATATTTCCGTATTTTTTCCCAAGACCACATATACAAACAAGACATAAATTTAAAAAATCAAAAAAACTTGACTGCGTAAAAAGAAGAATACAACTTTAAACAGTCACAGATCCTAAATGGTAATTTGAAATTAAAAACCATAACAGAAACCTAAAGATGATTTTCAAATACCTGTCGATAGATACCCATTTTGATACAGTTCGCCGATTTTATATTTTTTTCGTATAAACAAAATGGCGTCTATTAGCCGCCATATTGAATTTTGACTAATGTCATATCTTTAGTGACATTCCCCGAACTAAGACGAATCGATTGACGTAAGAATCGTCAAAATCGGTCTACGCGTTCGGTTTATATAGTGCCGCAAAGGAACACACATACATACATAGGCTGATAAACACAATACCCTTCTTTGCATCGCGTAGTCGGGTAAAAAGTACATCACTTGAAAGCTTTTTTGAAGCTGCGCCCAATGATGTTACTATTCGTAATATCAGAAATGCATTATTGCACAAAAACCACGATTTTTGAAGCGTTTTAAAAGCAGGTGCCACTTATATTAACAAATTCTAATTTTTAGCCGACTTCAAAAAAGAGGAGGTTATCAATTCGTTCCATTTTCATAGCATTATTGTTACAGTAAATATTTATAACAACACTTCTTATGTAAATCCCCATTATTATAATTTCGAATGAAATAAAAAATAAAACTACGAATTATTATAACCGCATATGCGCGAAGGTCTAAATGGGCAACGGATGTTAATGATAAACGGTAGCAATAAACATGATATTTTTTCTAGACTCTGGCTTAACTTTATTTATACATTTCTTTATACAAAACTTCAATGCATTTGGGTGTGAACTTTTTGCACAATCGCGAAAAAGTGAGATGGCTGTTTTTACTTATTTTCCATCCCCAACACGCCCTATGCTCCCTCGAGGAGTGAAAGGTACTTATATACACGATTTTGGAACTGGAGGATGTCGCCAAAAAATAGTCATATTACCCTAATGTACATACTTATTACTTAGTGATGCATCTGTTTTTTTTTTCAAAATTGTACTAAAAAATACTACGCTGTACAATTTTTTTTCTTTGCAAGGTGTGTGAATTAGCTTTGTTGTGGTTTAGGAAAAATTTCAGTCCATGGTTTTTATTTTGGATACTACATCTTCATAAATGTCAAAAAAAACCTAGGTGTAAACGGTATAGATTTTGATAAAAATTTCAATTGAAATTTATTAGCTTCCGCTCAGATGTAAATGTTATATTTTTGAGTAGAATATGAATCATATTTGGCCGTAAAGGCTTGATTCTTAATTTATAAATCAAATAAAAAAATGCCCTATAAACTTTTTAATTGTGATAGCATATATAAAGTTAGCGATGATGATTTGGCATCTCTTGATATTTTTGAAGAAACTTGATTCCAATGTTTATAAAAATCAGTTTTCTACTACCTCTACTTTGGTATGAAATTTAATTTATATACTTATATATCGTCGTATAAAATGCAAAAGGGACTATTATCATATTTTAAAACTTTGCGGAAGATAAACAACTTAATCAAAAGCAAAGTATTGTAATTGAAAAAACTGGGTTTTTAGGATAGTATCAATAACTCAGACTTAATTAATAATACTACCCAGAAAAAATCATTTTTATAATCATATAACAACCAATTCATACGATGAATTTTACGACGTCGTTCTTTCTTAATTCCCTTTTGAAGTTGCTACCAAAAACCTTTTGCATTCATATGGTGATTTTTAGTTTCATGTCCTTTTTATTTATTACTCTCAAAATTTGGTTTATTTACTCGTCCACAACAACAAAACCCTAACACAATCAAACAAGAGAGCGAAAATGAAAGAACATTCTAATCAAATGAAAGAAAAATATAAAAAAATCTTCAAAAACACAAATCGAGTCTTTTTGTTTACCCCTTTTGCTTCTCTATACCGTTCGTCCCCAACCAAAAAGAGACGTCGAAACAGCGACGTCGTAAAATTCATCGTGTGAATTGGCTGTAAGTTTCCTTTTTGGCTTCATGAAAAATCGCCCAAAACCAAATCGCCCAAAAATAGAATGAAAAATCGCCCAAAATTTCAAAATGAAAAATCGGCCTAAATTTAAAAATTAAAAATCACCAAAAAAAAAATGAAAAATCACAAAAAAATGAAATATCGCCCAAAATTAAAAAACATAAAAAAAAAATTTTTAATTATAGTAATTTAATTTTTATATTGAAAAAAAAATTTTAAATAATTATCATATATACAACAAAAAATTATAAACATATAATACAGTAATGATCAAGGCGAATTCATACTAGGTGGCCGCAAGAGCACAACTGTTTACGTAAATGTTTACACATTTGGGCTGTCAGCAGTGTTAATGTATCAGCTTTTTTGACAGCCCAAATGTAAATTCTCCACGGCGAATTCTCTTGCGAATACCTGGAGTTGATCTATCTTGAGTAATGATCATTAATCGAAGGCCGGAAATTTAAGACGTCAAGGTCGTTCCGTCCGTCAAAAGCGCGTTTCAAATTCCTTCCGTCCGCCAAAGCGCGTTTCAAATTAAATATTCCAAAGGCAAGTAATCTAAAAAATTTTCGTAAGCGAAGCCGAGATTTGATATACTATGGAGTTTAAAATCCTTCCGCCCGGCCGAAGGCCGGCTACACGGAAAGTCGTCGAAAGCACGTACCAAATTAAGCATTCCGAAGGCTCCTAATATTGAAAATTGACGTAAGCGAAGCCGAGATTTGCCATACCATAGAGTTGAAAATCCTTCCGTACGGCCGATGGCCGGCTACGTGGAAAGTCGTCGAAAGCGTATCTCAAGTTGAACATTCCAAGATTCACTAATATAGAAAATTATCGTAAACGAAGGCGAGGTTTGACATACCATAGAGTTTAAAGTCTTTCGTGCAGGTGGAATCAAAAATTGGCTTCGCTTACGACAATTTTTAATATTATAATAATCAAGCATTCCGAAGGCTACTATAGTAGCCTTCGGCTTCGATTATGACAATTTTCAATATTAACAGCCTTCGGAATGCTTAATTTGGTACGTGCTTTCAACGAGTTTCCGTGTAGAAGGCCTTTGGCCTTTGGAACAGAAACAAAAGTGGAAAATGAAATCGATACGATTTCCATCACACCTAATAGCCCGTTCAGCCTGCAGCCAAATTAAGTTTTTCTTGATTTCAGCCGAAATCAACTTGAAATGAAGTAATTAAAATTTTTCATATCCCAAGTTAAGTTATTTTTGTTAGTTTCGGCGAAATTAACTTGAAATTAAAATTTACACCCCTGTTTTTGTTTTAAAGTTCCTTTTTTGAAACAATATATATTCAACTAACTGTGTGTAGTATATATATATATATAAAATAAATCTATAAAGACTTTAAATTAATTAAAAAGTAAGTGTTGTGCCCAAATAAATGTGAATTTCTTACGAAATGTTTCAAATATATGAAGAACCAAGTGTAAATTATCAACCGAAATCAAGTCAAATAAATGCCAATTCGCAACAGTATGAACGTTTTTAATTTCGTAATTAATTTCAGTTTGAAATTAAGATTTTTTGGAGCAGTCTGAATGGGCTATAAAACTATTTCATTCGTTTTCAACTTTCTATTTCATTAGAAATCGAGTCGATTTGTACCACATACCTGAATATAATATTTTAAGTTCTATATTCGATTTTGATAATTACCAGAATTTTTGGGTGTAAAATTTTGGGCGATTTTTCATATGAAAAATAACTTAACATTTGTATAGAAAATTTTTTGGCCGATTTTTCATTTTTATTTTTGGGCGATTTTTCATGAAACCATTTTTAATATGAAAAATCGCCCAAAATTTCAAAATGAAAAATCACCCAATATTTGTATGGAAAAATTTTTGCCGATTTTTCATTTTTATTTTGGGCGATTTGGTTTTGGGCGATTTGTCATGGAGCCTTGCTTTTTATTAAGTTTTTTATCCCTTGGACATTTTTTTAAAATGACGATAGACTCTTTTGTATTTTATATGAAGATATATACGTAACAGTATTTTATTAAGGCGTTACTTTTTCTTAATAAAAAATATTTTTGGGAAGAATTTCAGAAAAAAATTTAATTTTGGGTGTTTTCGCTTTGTTCAGGTAAAGATATTAGTACGTAAATTGAAACTGAAGCAAGTTAATTTACTTTAAATTAAACTATTATATAAACTTTTGTATTTAGGGGGTTTATTCTCAAAATAGGCTAACTTTAGGGGGTTTTTAAATTTTTTGGGGGAAGAAAAAAGTTACCTGGCAACGCTGATGCAAATTAAGAATACCTAAAGTTATATTTGATAAATTTCTTGAAAAAGTACCATTAAGATGAAAAATTACTTCTCATATAATTAAGAATACCTTATGAAAAAGTACTTTTCAAATTGATGTTCAGTACCACTTTAAAATTTGTATTTCCATCACTGATGTACATTTGCACATACATCTTTTTACAAAATGTTGTCTGGGTAAGGATGTTTTCAGTCACTTTTTTTATTTGGCTAATTTAAATCCATTTGACCTTTCACACTCCACACACATCTTCACAAAATAAGTATACTTTCCTGCAACAAAAATGCCTGTTGGCTACGTTTTTATATCATTAATTTTTCTTAAATGTATGAATGAAACTGGTTAAAACGAAAACTTTAAATAAAGTGACTATCTTTGCTTGCCTTTAATTTATGTACATATATGATTCTGTGTTATTAGTTTTTAATTTACTGTTTTTGTTGCTTAATGAGTATATGTGTCTTCACTTTTATTTTTGTGTTTTGCTATTTAATGTACATATATTATTCTTTCTTGTTGCTTCTTACATGTATCCACCAACCTCCCCTTGATCCTGTCTGCGGTTACCTTCCGTATCTTTGCACATACATATGTTATTTTCTTTGTACAATTCTTGTCAGTACTTCTCCACCACAAATCACTCGCAAAATATATAAAACGTTCCAAGATTTTTATTGTTTTCTAACTCAAATTTAGTTTTGCACAACTATTTTTCTTTAATGTTAGCACTATAACGCAAATGTTGAATAATATTTTCAGGTAATTTTATATAAAAATTGTTATACGAACAAAAATTAAAAATAAAAATATGTAATGTAGCTCGTATCAGACTTCAGAGTCAGATTTTTTCAGGTGGATTTTCAATGATGGTAATCAGTGTAGCCAGATGAGGGGATTTGTCGCCAAATTGGATATTCATCTTTTGTTGCTTGGGGTCTACACCTAACATAAAGTAGAAGCCACACTTGCTAACTTCGTGACTGTTTTGCTAAAATTTTTGCTTGATCGATAGTGTGAACATAAATTTCGTCACTCAACAGTCAACCACAAATATTTTTGCGGTTGAGTTTTTGTAGCATAAACCTCACAACATGGACGCGGATAATAATTTTTTTTAAAGAATTCAAATACTTATCACAAGCAATTGAAAATTTTTAATTTCTTGTGATTTGTGCGATGTGTTAGCGGGCTTGTGCACGAACATATGAATGTTTTTTACTATTGTATACTACGAAAGCAATTTTTCATAGAATTTAGAAAAGAATATATAATTTCGCAAAGTAGAAGCGATATTAAGTTTAATGTGATTTGTTCGTCGTGATTTGGTACGCGAAAAAATCACATAGTGCATATACACCAGAGCGAAATCTAGTGCTTACGAGATTTTGAGCTATATATATTTGCTTTTTACTAGATTTCCCATACAAAACGAAATCTACTACGCCACTAGATTTCGACAAAATCTGCTTAAATCTAAATATTAGTACTTAGTTATACAACCGTGGTTTTGCTCATATAGTACTAAAAAATATTACGCTGTTCCAGAATATATTTTTTATAAGGTGTGCGCAGTAGTTGGTTTGCATATGACGGATCTCTTTTTCTATGCAGTTTGGCATTTCAAAATAAAAAAGGTCTAGCAACTACCTCTGTTATGGAAACTAAATCTTGATAAATGTTAAAAAAGCCTTTTTTAAACGGTGTAGACATCGACATAGATTTCAATTGAAATCTACTAGATATCGCTCTGGTGTAAATGTAGTAACACGCACAAATCTCTCGTGTGTGGGCTGCTTTAGCCGAAATACACTAACCGCCGACGGATATATTTGTCGGCAGCCGCCACAGAGCTTCCTTCGGCGCAGGTTGACTTTTATCTGCCGCCGATTGTATTTGTGATCACCCACCGCAGACTAATCAGTATCGGCTTCGTTCCCTGTGCCTGTGTCGTTTGATTTGTTAATTTCTGTATGCAGGAAAAAATAAATTTGTTTTATTAATAATAATAAAAACAGAACTTCATAAAACTGTACAAATTATACTTTGGCTACGTCCTGAAAAAGTTTATTTAACTTTCGCTATAATATATATAATAATAGATTTAGCTTTGAAGGATTTAATTTTTTAACTGCCATGGCTCCGCTTGAAGCTATGTTATTGCCCACAAATGATGCTTCCAGATGCGGTGAAATTTTTGTCACAAATAGCGCCGACAAGTGGACATTTTTTTGTTCATATTGCCAGAAGGGTACCATTGATATTGGTGTTTTTATATGCCATATCAGATTAGAACATTTGAATAGTCCGCAAGATTTCCAGCTGCAGAATAGAGATTTTCCACCACCGGAACCGGGAAGAAAGTATCCAGAAATAGCAGATTCCCAGCATGTGTCAAATATAAAAGCCGAAAGATTATCCCCTAGAGAGGATGAACAAGTAACTGAAAGCTATATAATAAAGGAAGAAGCAACCGTTTGTGAACCTCCGGAAGTCGTAGAAGTTCCCTCATTAACTGATGATCATGAAATGGAAAATGCTTTTTCAGATAAGGTGAATGAATATACATACATTTTATATTTAATATGTTTTACAAGTACAGACACTTCTAAAATTGTCTTAAACGTACATATTTGTCAAGAATATTGGTGAAATATACATTTTTGTAAAGCATAATACCATATAAAGCCTAAACACATGCAATCACATATATGTATGTATGGTAGTGTGTAATTCACACTAATCATAAACTAAAAATTGCAGCTCTTCCTTAAGGCCTACTTATTAAAGCGTTTTTTGATCCGATTCTAACATCTCGTTTCGCTGCTTATTAAAAATGGCTTGGCACTTCCCTTTAAAAGGGAAACTTGATGGTATTGTATTTTTATCAAATTTCCGCTTTGTATAGTAAAAACTAAAAAAATTTGGAAAACTTATGTTCTCGATAGAGTAACTCCATGTGAAATCAAAAATATCTGTTGCGCATGGTTTTAAATTGTTTGAAAAAATTCAGGATAATTTAGGAGGTATCAGACACGAAATAGTGCTAGACCCTTTAATTTTTTTATTGTATAACAGGAGTAGTAGCACCCCGAAGTAAAAATTTTTATCAATTTATTTCATAGGGCAGTAATAAGCGTTTCATGTTGCTAAGCATAACTGGAATAATTAATTAAGTGACCACCTGAAAACTATACAGATTTTTTTCTCATTTTATCTGTTTTCAATCGAACATACAAAAGCTTTTTTTGCGGTGAAATAATATCTTCTGCTAAAAAAAGATACAAAGCTTTATAATTTTTTAAAAAAATCTCAACTTTGAGCTTCAAAAAAACCATCGGGGGATAAAAATAACAATCTGATATTTTCAGATAATATAGGACAGTAGTTAGTGTCGGTTTGATATCTTTACTACTTTACGAAATATGATTTTTGTTGCCATTTTTATACAAATATGGGTCAAATATAACGGGCCCAAAAATCCATGTGGGGATACAGATAAAAATCTGAAATTTAAAAAAAAATATAGCCTATAGGCTGCCTTCCCAAACGTATGTATGCAACGTCAAAGCAGTGTTTAAATCAAGCAATTATACTCTACAACACTGCAAATCAAATGCATTGTCAATAAAAAGTATTGCCAATTTAAATAGTGCGCTGGTTGCGTTTATTTGCAGTTCAGATACAAAACAGATGACTTTGGGAATGCAATACTTTGTCAAAGTTTGTACGGATCCGTTTGGGAATACGTGACATTGTTGAACTGCAAAGCAACATGCGTTTAGGAAGGCAGCCATACTTTTTTCGTCATGTGCTCTAAGTGACAATCAGTTATTTTTATTTGCTTACGAGATATGTACCCTTGTTATGAAGTACGTTTCTGGAATATTTTGACCTTTAAATCCAAACGGACTAGTCGGTTTATACTTTAGAAACTTGTTTTTACAAAATTTGGCCCTTTGAGTCCAAACGGACTGGACTAATCGGTTTACACATTAGAAACTTATTTTTTGTTCACTTCGTATCTTTTATCCCCATTCTATACATTTCATGGGTGGTCTATTTATATATCGAGGGCCTATATTCAGAATGTGTCAACTCAAATTTTGGAGAAAACTAGTTTTTGATGGAAAGTGGTGTATTAAAGTGGTCTCCACGTATAGTGAAAATTTCAGAGCAAAAAGTTAAGTTTTGCGACTTTTACACACATTTTTGTAATAATGCTATCTCAAAGTATATATTTTTTTAGAGAAAATAAATGCTAACTCACATAGTAATTTGACAATATTTTTGTATTTGACTAAATTATTGAAAATTTCCATCAACTCTTATATAATGGAACATGCTGAACTCAAATGTACTAAAACTGAAGATATCGAGCGGCGAATTTTAAAGATATTACAATTTTTAAACATGCACACACAATGAAGTTTATTTTAAACTTCGCCAAACTTGCGCAAAGTTTTTGAATGGAGACAGTATACTTTTAGAAAGTTTCTTAAAGCAGAAGAACTAGTCTTTCATTTGAGTTACTATTCATTCAAATCGGACAACCGCTTGTAATATTACATCAATTTGTTTTGCTCATGTACGAAACGATTAAAAATATTTTAAAAGTTTGTGTCTTCGCATGAAACGTTTGCGAAAAGTTTTGTTTGTTTGCACACTCTGATATAAACGTTAATTTTAAAGAAGAAAAAAAAAAAACAACCACACATACTGCTTACTGCCTTTTCTTTTTTTGCTTTTCTGCAGAAACACCCTTGATCTGCGTCCTCAAGCATTTTTCCGAAAAACATACATATTGTATAAGTTCAAGCGAAAATCTAAGCTTCGCTTGAAAAAAAAATAATAATAAATTATATTAAAAAAATTCAGAAACCGGTGAAAAATAAGATCAAATTAACAAAGCAATTAAGTACAACAATTCATATAGTTGTGCTCAGTGCTTTAAAAGAAACAATTCATAAGAGTGAATCAGCAACAACTAAAAAGAAGTGGAAAATCGCAAAAAATAAATAAAAATTTTACCAACGAAAAAGTGTAATTAAAAATTAGTAATTTGTATAACTATTTTCTTATAAAATATGAACACAGTAATTTATTCATTTCAGAAAACTTATTATAAACTCTAAAATTGTTAGACAATTTTGTTTTGACCATATGAGTAATTTATTCAATTGCTAAATTAATTGAAAGCAACTTTAACTTTTAATAAACTTCTGTTATATTTTTGACGAATAATTTTTCTGTTCTTATGTGCAAGTTATGGTGAATTTTAACTTTTCAAGTCATTTGAGAACTTGTATATCTTGGCATAATTATAAATCTCGTACTCTTTTCTCATACACATGAACACTTAAAAGCAAACGTTGTGGCCTCCAAACTCAACTTTATGTTATTCCTCGCAGATTGAAGTTAATTAACTATAAACAGTGAATATTTTAGTTTGTATTCACCTGAGTTGTATGGGGCACTTGCACTATAACTAGAGATATAAAATTTGGTATACAGGTAGGTCATATGGCGTTTTCTTATATATATTTTTTTAAATTTTATTTACAATTTTGTTGATTGATTGATAGTGCTTATTGAGACTTTAAAAAGTTACATAACAATTTTGTTTTTTAAACATTATTCGTATTGAAAACTTTAAATTATTTTAATTATTAAAAAAAAAAAGTACACGTGCATAAGGAATTAGAAAAAGAAGAATTAAATAATAACTAAATAATTAAAATATTACACAGAAATAACATTACATTTACATTAACTATTAGAGTAATTAATCTGTTTAAAATATACTTAAAACTAAAACTTAAAATAAGAAATCTTAGAACTAAAACTTAAATCTATATTACTAAAATATTTAAGCATTTGTACCTAAAAAATTATAATAATCGATATCATAGCAGCAGTAATTAATTTTTATAAATATTTCAAATATGTGTAAAATTTCTCGCTTGGCTATACATACAAATTGGTCGAATTCACTGTTTTTCTTGGCACGCTACAATAAAATCTGAGATCGAAAATATAGAAATAAAAAAAACTATCAGTACTTTTAGAGTAGGCTCTTAGCTAACCAGAAATCCACTTTTTTTTTGTTTTTTTGAAACGCTAACATTTATGACTTGTCCAGTTAGATTGAGTATTCGTACCAATGTGCGCCATTAGTGAATATTTAATTATTTTTATTTATTTATTTAAATTGCGCACTAGCACAACAAGACACGATACCTTCTAAATGTTAAGTGCTAGTGATTACACAAACACACAAGTCATATACAGAATATTAATATGTAATTTAATTCAAAAAGAAAAACATATGAATATATGAAAAGTAGGGTAGCAAACCGAGGTACTCTGCAGGGAGGGTTTCTGTCCCATCTTCTGTGGAATCTTGCTTTAAACTGTTTTCTCATGGAACTTGATTCCAAGCTGTTTAAAACTGTGGCCTATCCCGATAACATAGCGGTGGCAGTATCGGAAAAATACCCGGATACCCTCACAGCTTCTGCAGGATTCGCTGATAGCTATCAGAAGGTGGACTACTGACAGTGGTATCAGTTTAAATCCTCAGAAAATGGATCTTGTACTCTTCACAAAAAGATACAAGGTCCCATCTTTTCAGCTTCCGATTTTAAACGGAATAGAAGTTAGGTTCACTCTGACAGTGCGAAGTATCTGGGTATATACCTGGACTCTAAAATGGCATGGCACCGTAACATACAAGACAAGGGCAAATAAGGCCACGATGGCCATATACGCATTCTGAAGGGCCATAGGGAAGACCTGTGAAATAAATCCCAGGAACTCAAAATGGATCTTCAACATGGTAATAAAGCCCATACTTACATATGGTGCGCTAGTATGGTGGACTGCATTAGATAAGATCACCTACTGTCGGATCATAAAAAGCATCCTGCGTACATCAGCTTTGATGATCACAGTCGCTCCACGCACCACGCCATCAAAAGCACTTTTTACAATGTTGCATTGGTTGCCAGCTTATCTCATGGTCGGGCAACTAGCCATGAATTCTGCGATCAGACTTCAGGCAGCAGGTGGATGGAAAAGGTACTCCTAACCGCGCTGCAGGAAAACATAGATTACTGCTCACCCATTCCTCTGCCCGACAAAATATTTGCTGTAACGCACTCGGGCACATCCTCCCCTCGTCAGGGGGATGTGCTGAAAATCTATACGGATGAATCTAAGTCGGACTTTGGGTTGGTCGGTGGTGTCTTTATTCCCCGATATCAACAGAGGATAAGGTTTAAGCTACAGGAAAAATGCAGCGTGCTACAAGCTGAGATATCAGCCATAAGAAGAGCAGCTAACTGGATGAGGTACTATAGGATATGCAATGAAGATATCCAGATTTGTTTGTACGGACAGCAAAGCTGCGATTAAGTCTCTATCGGATGTTTATACAACATAAAATCTGGAGTATGAATGCCGGATGTCTCTAAACGAGATAGCGAGACAGTCAAACCTAGAGATACTCTGGGTCTCAGGGTACAGCGTGCCGGAAACATTGTTGCGGACGAACTAGCAAAAATCGAGACTAGAATGCAGAGTCGAGACACGGATCAAATGGTTGGCGTACAGCTATTTGGGATCAGATGGTCTAACGAGGTCACCAGCATGATTGTAGTAGATCTGCGATCCTGTGGAGGACACCTGGCTAGCAAATACGCACACTTGTGGTGGTAATTACAGGACTCTGTTTTATAGGTGCGCATGCTAGGAGATTAAATCTACCGTATAATGATTTCTGTAGAAGTTATCATAATGAGGAGGAGGAGGAAAATGTAGAACACCTCCTTTGTACTGCTAAAAAGGGCCGATCTCAGGGGAGCTATTCACATCAATAGGCACATGAAAAAGTGCCGAACATTTTTCAAACAGCGAGATAGCTGGTCTAAATCAGACGTGATGATTTTACCGTCCTTTGCTTTAATTGGAACACTTCTCGACATTTGCCGCGATGCGAGACGTTTGCTGTACTCTTAAAGTAGTTTGGAATTACCACAGGACGCAGCCGTTTCAGCTTCCGCAGCTACGGAGTTAATCCACGCTTTTTTATCGTGTCTACATTTGAGCTTTACAACCGCATTTAGTGTTTCATATTCTGTTTGTGCCAGTACACATGGAGTTGGTCATCCAATCCTTTCTTGCCTTTCTTTAGGCTATATCTATCTCTTGTGCTGGGATTTCTGAGCTTTTGAAGATCTAAACGTTGCGATGTGTGGGAGTTGTGCTTGTCTGTCCGTGCGGTTTTTAGACGCAGTTCGGCTATAAGCAGGTGATGATTGGTAGCGATATCAGCGCTGCGTTTATTTATAATATTCAAAAGGCTTTTGTTGATACATTTTGTTGATACAGATGTGGTCAATTTGGTTTTTAGTGATACCATCAGGGGAAAACCTGGGCATGTTTGTGGGGAAAAAGTGTCCCGCCGATGACAAGGTTATTGGAGTTCTGTAAATAGTTCGCCATTCTCATTCATGTTACCTAACCTAGCAAAAACATGGCTTACTGGTAGGCAAAACAGTGTATGAGGATTTAAGTCGTAACTACTCATAATTTGACTCGATAACTACTTATTTTTATTTGTCACAGCAATTAACTAGTTATTATTTGGCCTACTTGAAGCTAAAAAATAAGTAATCAAATAAACAAATAAAAATTTACAAACATATTTTATTTATATTTTGAAAATTTTTTTTAATTTTTGTTTTTGACCCATTTGGGGGAGTCGAACCTGTGCTCGTACAGATTTGAAGACAAGTACTCTACCCACTCAGCTATTGTTGACTTATAAGTTTAAGCGACAAAAATTAGTTTTCATAGAGGAACAAATGTTGACTTAAAAAGTGGGTGTCTACTTATTTTATTATATAAATACCACTTATTACTTTGTAACCCATTAATAAAGTACTACCGATTACAAAAATTACAAACGTTTTTGCTGGGAAGCCATGCTTTCCCATAATTTCAGGGAGATCTATGTTGTTGTCGCCTACTTTAGCGTTCATATCACATAGCAACACTTTTATGTTTCCCATTGGTACATTGCGGAGAGTAGCGTTCAGTTTACTATAGAAGTTTTCCTCGTCGGAGAGCGTTGAAGTATCGGTGGGAGCATAGCATAGCATAGCACTGTATTATGGTCGTATTACGAACCTTAGTTCGAAAGGTTGCAGTCATAATTCCTTCGTCGATCGGTTTTCACTCAATCAAGGACTGGTAAGTAAGCGTTTTGTCTGAGTAGGAAACCTACTCCGTGGTGGTGGAATGCATTTGGACCGGTTAGTCCAGAGTATATGAAAACTTGTCCTGTTCCAATCTTGTGCTCTCCAAAATTAGACCATCTAGCTTCGGATATACCAAGAATTTATATTTTTAAGCGTTAAGGCTTCCTTTGCGATTTGAGCTAGTTTTTCTGCTTGTGCGGGATTTTATGCCAAGGGTCGTTGCCAAATGTCGGTAATTGTTTCTATTAGCTTCATTAATAAAAATTTTATTCTGGAACAGTAGGTTTTTAGCCCAAGGTCCGTAGCCTTCTGATATGGCTGCCATCTTAGATGTAGCTGAAAAGGCATAGCATTTGTAAAGCTTTCGAAGCAGCATTTACTCGCCCCGATAGTGTAGCATAAATTGCTTACACCCGCTGATTGTCCGGGGCTACTTATTTGTGCGAGACACTTATTCGTAGCTAAGCTTTATATCAAAATTCCTTCCACTATCCGCAACCTGTTACCCGTCCGGTTGCATTTAGCTCGGCCATCGTGAAACCACCTTCAAAATTCCACGGCTCCGGAATTCGTAATCAATTAGTAATCAAAAATTGTTTACTAGTGGAGTATATAATCATTACGATTCATTCTAAAAAGTAATCTATTTGATTACTATTCGTTATCGCAATTTAACAGCTATGATTGAGATATGGGAAAAGTATTGAAATTGACGACAGAACGGCGGATGATGCCCACTGGCCATTTTGTTAATTATAATTCAACAATATATTAAAATTAATTATAATTCAACAACTTCCAAAAAATAAAAAAATAACGTTTTAATTAACAAGTTTTAAAAGATTTATTGAAAGTTTAGTTATGTATGTTCTAGTGCTTTCAAATTGTGCATTTAATTTCTAATGAAATTAGTTTAACTTCTTACTGTTATGAAAATTAAAAGTATCGAAAAAAATAATAATTAAAAAAACTCCAACAGAAATATTTTTTTCTTTGCTTTTTAGAATGATAATCAAACGTATATTTCTTCAGATGAAACTAACGAGGAATTCCTCGATATTTTACCAATAGGCGAAGACTCGCAAGAGCAAGAATTTACTACTATAGAAGAAAACAATGAAACTATACACGTAGCTTTTAACAATGATGATGAAATCATTGAAATCGATGATGAGGATATTGAAGAAATTCTTGATTCGGATGAATTCAATGAAAATAACGAAGATGCCAATACAGCAAGTGGAAGTATAATATACGAAAAAGATAATATATTACAGCACAAATGTCAACATTGCTTGAGAAGTTTTAAATCTATACGTGGCTTACATTTTCACAAAACCATGGTGCATAATGATATATGCCTCACACAATTGAAGTTCAAATGTAAAGTATGTAAAAGGGGTTTCAAAAGTTCGAGCGGCTTAAAAGAGCATTTAATATTGCATGACAAAAATAATATCATACAATGTCCCGTATGTCCGGTAACGACATTCAGAATGCATATGTTCCTGCAACATGTCATGAAACATGAAAGCGATAAATGCTTTCCCTGTCAGACCTGCGGCAAAATATACGATAACAATGAGGAACGTTTAACGCATTGGCAAACTCATTCCTACGATAAACCATATGCCTGCAATTCATGCTATCGCCGCTTTAGTCATAAGCAATATTTAACATATCATTTAAAAAAACATGGCCAATATAAGTGTCATTTCTGTCCCGAACAGTTCGTTACGACTCGAAGTCTACGAACTCCTTATGCTTGTCCAGACTGTGAAAAGATGCCAGATGTCAAGCAATCAATTGAACTTCACAAATCGGTGGCACAAAAAAATCATGCATTCGAATTGGATAAGGAATAATTCTTGTTGATACAATTTAAAAAACTATTTTTATTAAATGGTAGTATAAGACTATTATGTATTTAATGCAATTACTGAAAATCTTACAAATATAAACATTCATTTTATTTTACTAAAATATTGAAGAAAAATATGTGGTCAGTAGTAAATACAAGAGTATATCAATCGATACCTTGATATAGAAAGGCCCTAACTCTTAATTTTTTTTTAAATGAACAATAGAGGTTCATCTATCGAAATATGAAAAAAATATTGAGCTAGGGCGTTTCTATATTAAGTTAACGATATGTCAGTATTAATAACAATATTAGTGTGTTGTCAATAAGCATAATGAAAATTGGCAAAATAAATAACAGCTAGTGCCAGACAGAATCTATCATGTATTGGCGGCCATATAAACTCGTTGAGAATAATTGTTGAACAGTTTACTGGATGGAACTCCCCGCTATGCCTAAAATTCGTAGATAGTGAGAGAGCATTTGACACCATTGACCGATAATCAATCTGGGGTTGCCTCAGCAATATTGTAGTTCCAGAAAAAATCATAACATACATATGTTCTACCAAGGCGCGGCATGTAAAGCACGCTTTAAACGACGCTACAGCAACATGCACAGCAGAGAGAGCAAGGATGTGTTCAGTCCCCACGGAAATTCCTGCTTGTGTTACACTAAGACAAACTCTAAAGCAAGAGAAGACATACATACAATGGTTATTTAAACAAAGCCTTCACGACTTTGAGTACGCCGATGACATCTCTGATGTCGCACTCAATAAGAGCTATACAAGAAAAACTTAACAACGGACTACATGAGAATAGCAAGAAAGTAGGCTTGAAAATAAATCTGCGAAAGGCAAAAGTTATGAGGATTGTGATAAACAATTTGAGCCCTATAACACTGAATAGATAGATAAATTTATTTACCTAGGTAGCATAATTAGCAAAGACGGCGGCGCAGATGATTATGTCAACAAAGCTCGACGCACATATGCTTCCCTCGGACGAGTAAGGAGTGAACATGAATCGGTCGCTCATGCATAACAAGGATCAGGTCAGCGAAAGGACTGACATGGCCCCATATAAAAAGCATGGCTCTGGACGGAAGTAGATTGTCGCACTTAATTAACAAGAATCACTTGTTACACTGGTCTGCGAAAAAAGAAAAATTTTGAAGCCTTTAAATAAAAATATGTGGAATATATAAAGTTTAATGCGCTAAATTCAAATCTGTTTTAATTTTTTTTTTTTTACTATCAGGCAAAGATTTTTTTATGGGTCTGACTAATATGGCCTGAGATATAAGAATACCTTTAAGCCATTTACAACCGCTTTTTCATATGTTTCGGAGTTATTAAGAAATTGGCGGGAAAAAACATTTTCTTTCATGCAAAATTACATACTTTTTTTCGTTTTTAAAAGCTCATAAAAAAATTAAGAGGGCAAAAATTTTACATTTTTGACATTTATCAAAAAGCTGGGTATGTTAGGAATAAAATAAGCCATAAATGATTAAAATAGATGTACAAATGTCGATTTTATTCACAATTAAGTCACATTTTCCCTACAACAGAAAAAATTCAATTTGCATGTGTGTATTGTGTTTTGTATGAAAATGAACAAAACCACTCGATCCTTCAGTTAAAAGCCTTAGAAAAACTGGCTGAATTCGTAAATGCAGTAGATTTGTGCAGCCGGTATGCAAACTATTGAAACACTAATAGAAATTATGCCGTACTTGCAGCAATCTGCGGCAGCACTATCAGTTGTTTTCGTAAAGAAACTTTGACGAGGAAAAGTTTTACCAAACGATGGTAGTCGCACGCAGGACTTTCATTATTGCACAATTACTGAATTTAGGAGTGTACCCACTATTAGAAAACAAGATAAAAATCCATGAAAAGAAAGGAAACATGGATCGAAATCGCAAAAAATTAGTGCCTAACTTGGTATTGGTTCTTTAATGAAAGATTTGATGGTTTGGTAATGGAACATATTGTTTATCCACAATGCTCGATCCTCGATAAAAAGGAAAGAATATTTCAATTGCAGTCTACTACTTCTATATCAAAAAATCATCTTATTTAGTTAGCTGACCTTAATGTAGCTCTATATTAAGCAACTATTTCTAACGCGGTCACCTTTACACCTCGTACAAGTTTTGTTAAGTCTACAAGAAGTAAGAAGAAGTGGAGAGCTATCTAAGACCTTCTAGTACATCTAAAGACGCACAGCCTCTTATTTTCTGTCACAATGGCGCCACATACCCAAACTTGAAAACAATTGCGCAGCCGGAGTTTAGTTTTGACGTGGGATGACGGAAAATCGTTCCAAATTCAAAAAACCCCGTCGGAAGAAAAACACAACACTCATTCAAATGTGTTCTTTCGTATCTGAGAGACAAGTTTCCATTAAAAAAAACTTGCAAAAGTATCGTTTATCGGCAATACAAATATCGCCGATAACGATATATCAAATCCGAAGTGTCGCTAATATTTCAATATCGCCTGCATCCGTAAAAAAAATTCATCGCTTAAATTTCGTTTAATGAAAAAATATGTGTAGAAAAATGTAAAAAGTATGACAACAACTGACACTTGTTAAAAAAAAAGAAGGAGGAATACCCCGCGGAAAAAAGGACGGATTGCAATAGATTTTAAGGAAATAATTGATAAAAATGTTTATTAGAGTACCAACCAACAACTCAAATTTATTTAAATTGGTGGAGACCATAAAACTTAGGAGGAGGAGATATTTTGAATTAATTCTTTCTATATGAAGGGAAATCTCGTGTGTATTTTAATAGTACATACATACTTACATACATTACGAGCGGTTAAACTACCGATCGGTCATTATGGAACTTAGTAATTGGGTGTTGAGCAGGGTCGACCATTAATGGGGAAGTAGGGAGGATTGTAGAGTCTCGAGGGTCATGTGGCCCAAACTTGACTTAAGTGGGTTGTCAGTTGCTGAAAATGATACCTTGATGGCAACTGAGAGCTGTCAATTTCATTTCCTATTTAGTGCCTTTCTGGCATCCATTAATTATCAGTTGCCGACTGGAACGCAACTATAATCAATTTTTAGTTGCATGAAAGTCCGAACCCTGATTATGACATTTCGATGACTGAATTTGAAATTATTAAGTTAGCACATGTCACTTTTTTAAATTTTTGGTGGAAAGTAAATAAGGAAAAAATGCGAGCTTCTTTTAACTATAGCCAGGCAACATTTAGTGACACCACCAAAACGTCAAAACTTTATTATTGAAGTTCAACATTCCTCTACTGAGCTTTGATTATTACTTTAACATGATTAATTAATTAATTTAACAGAACTTTACTTTTTAAATACCATGTCGTTGTGCAACATATTTTGTTTCTTTTTTATTTACTAAAAGAAGATAATATTTTGCTTTAGAGACAAAGGTTTTTTTAAGTAAAAATTATTACAAATTAATAATTTTTGTTTAATTTTCAGTCTTTTTTTTATGTTTTATTTTTTGGAACGTACTCGCAAAATATTCGTGAAATATTCGCTTTAATTTGGCGAATACGAATACGAATATCATGAAAGAGGCGAATATTCGGCGATTCGAATACGAATATTCGTAATATCACTAGTATGTACATGAACAATTTTGGTTTTATTTGAAAGAATCAGTCTGTTCCCTCCCATAAGTGCACGAAGCTACCCAAACTTATCCAAAAGCTTTTTTAAATGCCAAATTTTCAGTCTGTTCCGTACGTGCACAAAGTTACCGAAACTTGCTTAAAAGCTTTTTTAAATACAAATTTTCAGTCTGTTCCCATACGTGCACAAAGTTGGCCAAACTTAACTGAAAGCTCTTTTCAATACAAAATTCGTATTTAAAAAAGCTTTTGGGTAAGTTTGTGTAACGTTGTGCACGTACGGGAACAGACTGTTTGTATTGCAAACAGCTTTCAGTTAAGTTTGGGTAACTTCGGGCAAGTAAAGACACAGACCTATTTCAGTCTGCTCTGCACACGCACAAAGTTAACCAAACTTAACTGAAAGCTCTTTTCAATACAAAATTTGAATTTAAAAAATCTTTTGGATAAGTTTGTGTAACTTTGTTCGCATACGGGAACAGACTGTGTATTGAAAATAGCTTTCGGTTAAGTTTGGCTAACTTTGTGCACGTACGGGAACCGACTGAATTTTACAAAAGTGTGTATCGTATTTCTAGGATAACATGATATCTACAGCTATTGAAAAAACATTGCTTGACCTGCTAACTAAATGGAACTTGAAACATCTTCATACTCATTTTAATGGTAACATAAAAAACATGAAAGGGGTTTTTAGAAAAATAAGTATAATAATAAAATATATATGTATACTGTTTTTAGAACATCGAATAACAACTGACGTTTTAAAGATTTTAAATCCTGACCACATAAAAACACTTTTTCATGGCCTTGCCGTGGGCGATCAAGCTCTTTTCGAAAAAAATTTACAAAGCTGGAGAAAGAACTCTACTAGTTTTGCAATTACTTCCCCGACACCATCTATCTGTGAACAAAAAAAAACAGCTGTCTCGGTATTAACCATGCTCCAGAACACTTCAAATGGAAAATCAATTTTAAAATATTACAAAGTAAATAAAATACTTCATGAAGAACAGAGGCAGCTGCTCATAAGAACCATTGCGTCCTATGTCGAATCGGAAGGCATAGCATCTTCATTGTCTGATTGCAAGGCAATGGAAAAGGAAATATGTTCCATTTTTCCGACTGAGGAACTGGTTAGTTTGGTTTTTTTTTCTAATTGAAAAAAAATATATGTAGTATGTCTATGTAATTTTTTTTATTTCAGGAATATTACAACAATGGAAAAAGAGGGAAAATATATTCAAAAATTTATAACTTAAAAAGACTATCACGACAGATTCTGCAACCAACAGAGGAAGAAGAAGAAGAAGAACGGGAATGCCGTGATGAATATGGTAAACAATTTAAACGCTTGCGTTATTAGTATTAAACAAATAATATTTCTTATTTTCTTAGTTGTTGATGCAGAGGCTAAACTTGCAGCAGAAAATCTTAGAATCAAAGGAATAACAGCTGATGAGTTCGACATGTATTGGAGAAAATGCTCACAATATCGATTCCAACAAATGCTGGAATGTAAATCAAGTTCAGATTTTTTAAATAAATGGCCTGAATATTTAAGACCTTCTGGATTCCAACTGGTAGGAATTGGAATTAAAACACTGTCTAGACGGCTATGTTTTATATATGTACATATTATAAATTTCAGATTGATATTGACTTCAGCTTAAAATATAAGAATGTCAAGGAAATGATTCCAAGATGGGACTCTTATTATGACAAAATACTACAGTTGCTGACCAGAAAAATTTCCAACTCGTATATATCCAGAGAGCTAAAAAATTTAACATCGTGTTCTCCAGGTGTGCTTTTTTATTACTTTCTTAAACATTACTTTCTTCTTCGGCAGTTTATGTTAAAACAAAGCAATAATAGGTGTATTCCGACTTTAATGCAAACAAATCAAGAAATTCTTCATAGTACCAAACCTTTCACGCCTTTCGAATAAAATATTTTTTAAATTATTTCATAAATCACGAATTTATTAGGGGGTTCACTTTGTCCATCCGTTTCTACTTAAATTTTTATGAGACCAAACTGGAAGCATACACTTTGAAATAAAAAAAGGTTTTTCTATTTCGCGTCATTAATAGTGGAGTTATACGAAAATCAATATTTGGAATAAAAAAATTATGGGTCCAAACTGCAAGAAAACATTTAAAGAAAAAAAAGAGTTTTGAAAATCAGTTCGCAAAAATTGATAATTTCCACCTTTTCCGGAAAGAAAAAACTTTACCATCAAAAATAGAACACAAAGTGAAATTACACAGATTACACATGAGCTCCGCATGAAAGTAGAAATCACACACAATATGTGTAATTTCACACAGACTAGCAACACTGGAGAACATCAAAGTCTGTACTCAAGCCCATTCTTTTTTCCCTTTTTTCCTAAAAACTCAAGACTTTGCAAAGTAAACTTTCCTAGTGCGAAAGGGAACTAACAATTAAAGTGTAGCAAATAAATAAAACAGTAAAATAAGCTGATCATTGTAAAACAATTATTTTTAAAACATTAACAAGGAAAATGTTTTCAACTTATTTGCAAATTTAAGTAGCTGGGTTGGGTTTTTTTATTTTAAATACATATAGAAAAAGTGCTTGCACGATGGGTAGTGCAGAGTGTGTAAACGATGCAAATGTGTGTCAAAATGCACACATTTGCACAACACAATAACAAAATATGCGTACATATTTGCAATTTGCTTCATTTTACTTCGTTTGCACTAAAAAAAACCTTGAGCAAAAATAGTTGTGCATATTTGCTTACATCGCTTTTTGACTAGCAAACACCACTTTCGCACTAGCAAAGTTTACTTTGCAAAGTTTTAATTCAGCCGGTAGAAAGCCAAAGAGAGGAATACTTCATCTCTCTGTCCTTCTACCGGCTGAATTAAAACTGCAAAGTAAACTTTGCTAGTGCAAAAGGGGTGAAAGTTTACTTTGCAAAGTTTTTCTAGTGCAAAAAGGGTGAAAATTTACTTTGCAAAGTTTTAATTCAGCTGGTAGAAAGATAGAGAGGTGAAGGATTCCTCTCTCTCTGTCTTTCTACTGGCTGAATTAAAACTTTGCAAACACCCCTTTTGCACTAGCAAAGTTTACTTTTCAAAGTTTTGTTTCAGCCGGTAGAAAGACAAAGAGAGTCAAATTGTTTTTTATGTATTTATACAATGATTTTTAAATTTTTATTTAGTAATTTGCATTTAATAATTTTTTTACTCATAATTTAATAATTAATTGGTGGTTTGTATGTTAATATACACCGCTTTCGCACTAGCAAAGTTTACTTTCACTACTTTTGCAGTAGCAAAGTCTACTTTGCAAAGTTTTAATTTAGCCGGTAGAAAAAAAGCGAGGAATACTTCATCTCTGTCTTTCTACCGGCTGAATTAAAACTTTGCAAAGTAAACTTTGCTAGTACAAAAGGCGTGTGATAGGTTAGGTTAGGATAGGAAGGGTAGTGCTATGCCGCACATCCACTCGGAGACCCAGTTGGATCCATTGTGATTCCCTTCTATTCATACCCGCTATGAAAACCCAGAAAAGGAGCATCCTGCTATCCGCCATTCAACCACCTTATTCCCATAATGAAGCCCCTGATATCCTCAAGTTCACACTTCGCGATATCACTAATGCTCTCATGAAAACGTCTGCCAAGCCACCTAAGCCTGTGTCGTTGTAGCCTCGGGCAATGGCAGATAACATGCTCAATAGTTTCTGGTTCCTCCTCATCATCGCACATCCTACAAAAATCTGGAGTGCCAATCTCCCAATTGCTGGTCCTCGCCCTGACCGAGCAGTGACCAGTCAGTGCGCCTATTAAGACCCCTATCACATTCCTATTCATAGTCAGTAACAGTTCGGATCTCCCTAAGTCAAGCTTTGGCCACATGGCCCTCGAGACTACAATCCTCCCTGCTCCCCCATGAACGGTTGGCCCTATTCGACACCCAGTCACTGAGCTCCCTATAGCAATGACCGATCGGTACTTTAACCGATCTATCACACAATTCCACATCTAACGTTGACCCTAATCTTTCCAGCTCATCAGCTGTCTCATTTACCTCAACATTGCAGTGGCCAGGAACCCAACATAATCTAACACTATATTTGTCCATGAGCAAGTTGAGGGCTCTCCTGCAGTCACTAACTAGCTTCGATCTGACACAGTGTCCCTTCAATGCTTTTAGCGCCGCCTGACTGTCGACGCAGAAGGTCACCTCCTCGCCCTCAGTCATATCTGTGGCCACTATCCCCGTGGCCCTGAGGATCGCCAGGATCTCAGCTTGGAAAACGCTACACTCGTTCGGTAGCCTAAAAGACCTACGAATGTCCGTCCCAAAAATATAGACACCAGCTCCCGTGCCTGTTCCCATTTTGGACCCGTCCGTGAAAACCGCACAACCCTCATAAAGCCTCAGATTCGACCCAAAAGTCCCTATCCGGAATCACTAATGAGGGTGTCCTCCCAAAATCAATTTCAGCAACCTTAGAGTCCGTGAACCCATGAGTTATGGGGACCCCCCGCTAAAACTGATCTCATTTAGGATTGCTGTGTGACCTGTTACTCCTGTCCTTACCAACCCTGCCTCTAATAGTCTTAGGAGACTCCTTGCTGCCGTTCTCATTACAAAATCCTCTATGGGAAGCAGATGAAGAATGACATCCAAGGCAGCTTGAGGTGTGCTCCTCTGGGCTCCTGTGATGCCCAGAGAGGCGCACCTCTGCACCTTAGCAAGTAATCTCCTATGACTCTCTTTCCTCAACGCCTCCCACCACACCACACAGCCATGGGAAACAACCGGCCTGACAACAGTTATGTAAATCCAGTTTACCAACTTCGGTTGCAGACCGCAGTTCCTTCCAACGCAGTTCCTGCATGCGTAGTAGGCATTTAAACCTTTCTTTAGCCTTTCTTGAGTGTTCCTCATCCATGAAAGTTTACTATCCAAGATGACTCTCAAGTATTTGGCCTCCTTTGCTAGCCCTAGCTCTACTCCTCCAATCCTAGGCAGTACAAAACTGTCTACTTTGTATTTCCTGGTAAAGAGGACTAACTCAAGTCTTCTAATTTCTGTCTTTTTCACAGCTGAATAAGAAGCTGACTAATAAGACTTGCACCGTCTGAACGTTGACTTTTAATATAAATTGCCGAACTAATATTTTTATTTTATTTTCAAAAAACTTAATATACTAACGACAAAATCGCTCATTTTGAATAGCACTACTAATATGTTTTTCTTTTTAGAATCGAAAACGTTTGGAATACTTTGGTATCTCCACCACTTGTTTCCACCGCAGACAAAAGTGTTGATGGACGATAGTGGCGCCAAAATCAGAAAGAAATATTCGGTGCAGGACTCTCAGGAATCTTTTGCAATTATTGCTAATTCTAAACAAGAACTTGAAATGAAAATAGATTTGCTAAAATTTCAAAAGTCCCATACTCAACCAAGACTGTTGATTATTGGCAGCGTTTCAGATGTAAAAGAAATTTTTGTTTATTTTGACGGTATAAGATATCCAATGTGTAAAATCTTAACGGCTCTAGATATTTTATTTAAAACATTTTTTGTTTTTAATTTGCAATATCCTATGGAATCTGAAGTATTTTTCTATTTTTTGCAAATATTTTTTTATGAAATGAAAACAGATAAAAAGTTTACTAAAATTTCTATAATTATAAATGAAATTTTAAATCTTAACGTACCGTAACTTTTGCCATAAGAAGTAAATGTATTAAAGCTTTGAAAAAGAGTATGACATAAATTTTATATGAAAAACTTATTTTTTTGTAACCTATTCTAATAATATTCCGATTTCCAATAATATTTCTATTGATTTATTGTATTCTTTCTAGAACCCAAACAATCGACGTGAGTAGAAAATTTTTATGGAAACCATTCAAAGAAGTGAGTGCTTTTCATATAAATTGTTCACTCAATTCGATTGTTTGGGTTCTAGAAACAGCACATAAGTAACATTTACCATAGACACGTTGATAGTCAACTAAAACTTCAAAAACCTAAGTCTGCTGTCAAAAATCCAAGTCTAAGAATGTGTTAGTAGAGCATTTTGTATTAGTATGGGTTTAAAATAAAAAATTCCGCACAGCACCAAAACCATACTTAGAGCCAGTTTTTTACTTAAAGAAAAACTAATACATTTGTCAGTTAACTCTAGCTTAAACTTAATACTTAAAAAGAAAAACAATTTCATCAATATTTAAAAAATGAGTAAAAATTCATTTATTTAATACTATTATGCGGAAAGAAGTGGAAAACTGCATTTCGGATGTTTGCACATTAAGGAAATGTTGCGATTTTTCTTGAATTTAAGAGTGTTGCCTTACTTATAATAAAAAATTCAAGAATGCCACATATTGATTGAAAAAAGTACGGCAGAGCTGGCAAAATTGACAACCCCAAAGACGGGGCTCACACTGGGCAATTTTCGTTGCGCAACTTTTAATTCAGCCGCTAGAAAGACTGAGAAAGCATCACCGTTTATCTCTGTCTTTCTCCCAGCTGAATTAAAAGTCGCGCAACAAAAGTTTCCCTCTGTGCACCCCGTCTAATCAACTATTGAAAAACAGATTTGCTAATAAAAGAACGTTTAAATTTGTTTCTGGTTTAATTTAAACACATGTTAAACTAAGTTTAACCAAAAAGTAAGAAACTAGCCCTTAGTTGTACAAAAAGTATTTTACGAAATTTATATTCTTTAAACATGAATTTGTAGGTATTATATAGAACCAATTTTGCATTAATTAATCAAAATATGAATTTAGAATCCTTTTTAATACATTTGAGCTAAAAAAAATATTGATTTGCTCAAAATTTTTTTGCAATTTTTCTATTTGGTACTAAAAAATTTTATTCCAAATATTAACAAAAATGCAATACTGCTGAATGAAAAAAATGGTTCAAATAGAAGAAACATAAAATGTATTATAAAATAAAGCAAATAAAAAAATAAAATAAAATAGTGTTTGTGCGTGCAAAAAAAAAATAAGTTTTAGCGCATTTTCACGTGGAAAAATTACGCTCTCTGATGAGTGTTGAATTGCCTCTCGCAGTGTTTTGGATAACAAAATACCCATAGGTGCGAAGAGAGTTGCCAATTTTTTTTTTTGACAGAAGGCCTGTTGACTATCTACGTATTATCTATGACATTTACTGCCTGTCTCACAATGTCGACAACTCGATTTCGTTCTCATATTTATATTGAAAACAATAATAAAAAATTTCAATTTGTTTTTGTTTTCAATATAAATATGAGAACGAAATCGACTTGTCGACATTGTGGGACAGGCAGTTAATTAAAAATTGTGAGTATCTCAAAAATAATTTTTACTAAATGAAATTATTTTTCTTATCAAAATTACCCAAAATTTTAATAAAAGCTTACTTAAATTTAAGTTTAAATTAATTTAATAAAGTTTATTGAAAAAAATTATTGATGAAATGTTTCATTCATGTTTTATTCGATTATTAATTGAAAAATGTATTATTTTTCTATAATTTTAATTATTAATTCTGCGAAATTCTTTATCACAGGAAATTTGAAAAAATAATAGTTGAATACCGAGACTTTTGTTATCAAAAACTACAACTCATTTTTTTCAGTATACATATATATTACACAATTGGACTACTGATTTGTATTAACGTACTATATAAAAAAATATAGGGTATTTACATTACACCGAAATCTAGTACTTATGACATCTCGAGCAAAATCTAGTAGTTTTCTACTAGATATCCCATACAAAACAAAATTGCAGATTTTACTCAGATGTAAATGCACTATTATCGCTCTAGGCTTAAAAACATTATCCTGCATGTTCTGTAAATCGATTCGATTTGAAAACGCTCGTTTTATTTTATTTATTTATTTATTTATTTCATTTATTTAATCGAGCCCATGGGGCCATATATGATTAAAATATATTATAAAAAGTGATGAACTTATATTATAATTAAAAAAAGAAAAATCTAAAAGGTAAATTAATTAAATTGACTGTATATTTACATATATACATACATATAATCCTTTGAGAAAAAGAATACATTTTTGCGTAACTTAAAAAACGTAAAAAAAAAGATGGTATCTTGCTAACATACTGTTTGCAGATTACTTTAGTTATAAACTTTGTATAATTTGTGTTTGAAGCTAGAACTAGAATGTTCAAAATTCCTTATGCTAATAGGAAGATCGTTGTAAAGTTTGCATACTCTCACTTGAAATGATCTTTCGAATGTGATGTTGTTTATTTTTGGAATAACTAAATGAGGATTACGCATTGATAAGTATTTAGAGAAATTAAATCCACTAATAGCAAACTTTTTTCAGATTTTTTTGCAGTTCCATATATTTTAGAGCTTAAAATATCATATCTGAAATTAGTTTACTATATAAGATTTAAAATACATCAATGGGGGCATTATTTATTTTTTGAAAACGAGAAATTTACTCGGATTCGGTTTACAGAACAGGGTCGTATATAAAGTGGTCTTAAATTGTGCATTAAATTTCTAATGAAATCATTTTATCGCCTTACTGTTATTAAAATTAAAAGCATTGAAAAAATAATATACAATTTAAAAACACAACAGAAATATATATTTATTTTTAAATGAAATTTATTTGCTGGAGCTGAAGCAATTGTCTATATGCAGCATTTCGTTGGTGCTTTACCAACTCATCAGTAGACTTTAGTTGGTAAAGCACCAACGAAATGCTGCATATATACAAATGCTTAAACTCCAGCAAATAAATTTCATTTAAAATAAAATTATGACAATATGTCAAATAATAAATTTCTTAAATATATTTATTTTTTTTAGAATGAGAATCAAACGAATATTTCTTCAGATGAAACTAGCGAAGAATTCCTCGAAAATTCACCAATAGACGAAGATTCGCAACACCAAGAATTTAGTACTTATAAAAATGATGACGAAATCGATGACGAAGACAATGATGCAATTCTTGATTTGGATGAATCCAATGAAAATAACGAAGATGACAATACAACAAGTGGAAGAATGAAGCACAAATGTCAATATTGCTTAAGAGTTTTTAAATATCTCGGCTGCTTACATAAGCACAAAGCCCAGGTCCACAATGAAAATTACCACACACAATTGAAGTACAAATGTAAAGTATGTAACCGAGGTTTCACAACTTTGAAGAGTTTAAAGCGTCATGTACTTTTGCATGACAAAAGTAATATCTTAAAATGTCCCGTATGTCCGGCAAAGAAAATGAAATTGCATATGTTCCTTAAACATGTCATGAAGCATGAAAGCGATAAATGTTTTCCATGTCAGGCCTGCGGGAAAGTATACGACAGCAATGAGGAACGTTTAACACATTGGCAAACTCATTCCAAAGAGAAACCATATGCCTGCAATGAGTGCTATCGCCGGTTTAGTCAAGAGCATTATTTAACAGTTCATTTAAAAATACATGGTCAATATAGTTGTTATTTCTGTCCCCAGCAATTCGTTTCGACTCGAACCCTACAAATTCCTTATATTTGTCCGAACTGTGAAAAGTTGCAAGATATATATAAAGCAAAAAACTTAACATAAAAAATCGGTGGTATGTACATATATAAAAATAATACATTTGTATCGGATGAGGAATAATTCGTGTTGATACAATTTAGATAAATAATTAAGTGCGTTCGAGAACTCGAAAGTTTTTACAATTATTACTGAACTTTACAGCATACATATGTACATTTAATCGGGTTTCTACTTTAATCGCTCGATTAATTAATCGATATTTTGGCTTAATCGGTTAATAATCGGCTAATTGCGTTATTAACCGGTTAACCGATTAATGAAGTTTTTTCATAAATCAAGTAATTTTAGCAAATAAAATTGCATAAATTATCTTTTCTTTTGAATTTATTAGTAAAAAAACAATAACATAACAAATATAACAATTCTTGAACTAAATCAAGCAAAAAAAATCAATAATATGTATTCATTAAAAAATTAACAAGTTTGTGAGATCATTATATCAATTATTTGAATAGTTTAAGGAGATCTTCTAAACCAATCTATTAGAAAAATAATTTCTTTAGTTTTGATGAAACTTGGCTTGAAAAAATCCTTTCATTTATCGTAGATGTTGAAGAAATCGAAAGCAATCCACAATACATCTAGTTTCTCAGTCCTTTTCCTGGATTTCGCTAAACTTATAAATTTTCCATTATGCCACTAGAGTCCTGTCTTAATTTTTTTTTAATTTCTTAACACTTCTAATTGTTTCGGTTAATTCTGTTAAAACATTTCTTGTATTACTATCGATAGTTTCTTCTGTTGTAAGGTCATCATCTAATTCATGCTGGCAGAGCGAAAAAAGTTTATTTCCGAATTCCTTAGTTTCCGTTTTTGTACTGTATTTTAAAACACTGTTGCTAGAAGGAAATATTCCTGAGTGGAGGTATAAAATAATTGAATTCGTCTCTCATTAAATCTAATCCTTAGATTTTTAATTAAATAGTTGGCAATAGTATTATTAGATTTTATAAAACTATTAAACAAAAACTTAATACAAAAACAAAAACATGCGAAATCGCCCATTTTAAAATTGTTTGTTATAAATTGGGAAGCTAGAACACATTCTATTAATTTATATTTTCTTCATTTCAACTTAAACAGATGTAGCATGTGTTGTAGCATCCAAATTTACAAGAAAATTGCGAAAGCGACTCGTTATATTAAGCAATTTTGGCTTCCTAAATTGGAATTAAAACAACAAAATTGAGAGTAAAAAATTAAATTTGAAAAACTGCAAAATCGGCGCTATTTACAGGGAAAACATATTTTTTAAGCAAAAAACTGCACAACGGTTAGAAAAACTGCAAAATGAAGTTAAAACTGCACATTTGGCAACGCTGCCTACTACACTTATTCTATTGTGGTTTTCAAAAAAATTATTTTTAAATTCTCAAATAGTTTTTGAGTCTGTGCACAAGATAAGAGAGGTTTGAAACTTTTCATAGGTGATAAGTTTCATTGTTTATTCATTATAATTATAACAAAAATTATAACTAAAACAACTCATTGGCATTTATTGGTAGTTGCAACTTGTTTCATTATACATAATTGTATAATATGTAAGCCAATGAAAATTCAATGATAACGAAAAAGTTCCATGCATGTAATCATATATATTACATTTTTACTTTGTTTTTAACACTATTGTTGCTCTCCTGAAAATTTTTTATAAAAATTCAAAGATAACAGTCAATTTTTATAATATAACTTTTAACATTGGCAATGCCTAACCTTGTAACACTCTATCTCAAAAAAAGGGTGGTAGCTCATTCTCTGATTCTTTAACAAAAGTATCTCACACTCGTTTGCTCACTCGCTCTCTCGCATACGCAACCATACCACAAAATACAACCATACTACCATTTGACAGCTGTTAAGAAACCGATTTTTCGTATCTATTGAGTGCAAGTGAAAATTCGAGCAAATGAAATTTTCAATAACTATGAAAACTAATTAATTAATTAAAAGATATTAAGAAAAACAAATATTTGAAGATTTTTTCTTGTAAAATGTCGACAATTGTTGTTAAAAAAGAAAAAGATGATTGTGAAGATGTTAAACCACAAATAAGAGAAGGCGGTGGTATTGCTGGTGGAGTTGGTGGTAGTGTTGTTGCATCTGTGGGGCCAAAAGCAATTGTAGAAAAAACCCAAGCTGCCCTGAAAGTGGCAAACGAAGCTAAACAACTAAATCTACGTTTAAAGGACCAAAATCTACTAATGCCACAGAAGCAAGAACAACTACAACAAGCCGCAAAGTTAAGAAATCAAATTGGAAAAAGGATCAGTTGTACACCAGCGGATCAGTTGCAAGCAGATACAAACGACAGGACAGATTTACCTTATAAAGTGAGCAACAAACGTTTTCGTGTACAAACACCCGTACGCTATGTAAAGCCAACGAGAGCACCAACATCGCCACCCATGTTGCAACAGCATCAAACACCTACTGCCCCATCAAAATGCGGTGAAATATTTGTTACAAACAACTCCAGAAAATGGACTTTTGTTTGCACCTTCTGCCAGAAGACTACAAGGGATATTGGAGAGTTTGTTTGTCACATAAAATTCAAACACTTGCTGGAACAATATCATGAAGATGATGACTATGATGGCGAAGAATATGTCACAGACCAACGTGAACAAAATGATTTTTTTCAGGACGACGACTATGATAATCACGATCAAGATGTAAGAACATTTTTAAACAATTCAGCTACTAGCACTTCTTTCAATTTAGATGAGCCTTCCCTCATAATAAATCAAGCAATATCTCACAAATTAACTTCTAAAATACCCACCATTACTCAGGTGTCTTCAATGGCCAAAGCTAAGACTACAAAATCTGTAAATGTCACCTCTAATGAGGAGGTTAGTCTTATACTCTTGGTCATTATGTTTGCAAAAATATTAAGAAAAATTATATTTTCTTCATGTCCTCGTGTTTTTTTTAGTTCTTTGAAATCTCCTTTTTTTTCAAAAAATGACTCATTGTTTTCGCTTTATTTTTTCTTTAAAAATTCTGTGCATGCCTATCGATTTTTCTTTATACATACATAACATTTTTACGAAATCTTTTTATTGTTGTGCCTGCATGTTTGTATTACGGATTTTCTTTAAAAAAAAATCAAACACACGCACACATTTCCTCACTGCGTTTTTTAACCTTATCTTTATTTTTTGTTCAAATTGCCTGTGACGATATATTTTTTTTTGTCTTTCGAACTTATGTGGTCGAAGAAGTTAAAGCTAAATTTTGTTTTATTATAAAAACTGGTCAATAAAATTTATATTCCATTCCAAGATCATTACGAATTCTGAGCTTTATTAAAAAAATTAAAGAACTGATTCTTTTAATTGTTTGAAAAAGTAGAGCTTTTAAATCTGAACATACAAGTTCTTAAAAAAATCCTTTTAAGAACTATTTTAGTTATGAACCTTTGTGCAATTAAAAGTATGTACTTCTATTTCGTGGGAGTCAAAAATTTCGTGTGAGCATGTATTTCGGTAAAACGAACCATACTCAATCAAAAACTTGACTTCGAATTATTGCGTAGCTGCGTCCGTTGTTTGCATTTATTATGGCGATATGTACTACATTGTTAATTTTATACCTTCTATCTATTTTTAAAATTTAAATAATACATTTTTTTATATCAGCTTTTAAATAAAACATTATTTGAAATGTCATATTAGAGAATGTTATGTCAAAAAATGTTCAAAACAGAGTATTTAAATATGAACTAAACAAAAATTAAATTTGAAAAAATTTACCGTTTGTCAATTGCAAACTGTGCCACAAAAAATTAAACGTCAACGAATGGTTTCGCAAATGGTATAAACGTAGAATAAATAAGAAATATTGATGCATATTACAATGTTTAAAATGCAACATTGAAGAAGTACAGATGATTACATTAAAAATCGGCCCGATTGTGTAAGACGTTGGCGTAAACGCCTGTCGTTTTTTGTAATAGATTAAAGTAACACACAACCCGTGTTCTTTAATCTACTACAAAATCTACTACCAATATATACTGAGAAGAAACCTTGCCAGGTATATGGGGTCTTAAAGGATTCCTCCATGTTCTGTAAAACGAGTCGATTTAAAAACGCTCGATTTGGAGAAATTTAATGTAATAGCAAATTTTTTCAGACGTTTTTGAAGTTTCATATTTTTTTAGAGCTTAAAATATCATATCTGAAATTAAAATACATCAATGGGGGCATTATTTATTTTTGGAAAACGAGAATTTTACTCGGAATCGGTTTACAGAACAGGGCCGTATGTATTTTTACTAATTAAATAACAAATAAAACATTGCGTTTTCAATAAAAAATATTTAGGTTTCTGTTAGCTTTTATTTTTATGCGATTTAGCTTTTTAAAAATACCGATTTAACTTAATTTTTTCCTCCCAGATCCTGGCGACACTGGTGATTTATATCGATCGATTTAAAAACAACCGTTTTAAAAATGTGTGATGAACTTTGAATGATTCTGGCAACCATTTTTGAGCCAATCTCAAATTAATGAATTGAGCAAGGCACCCCAGGGCCCCATTGCTTAGAACTACAAGTTTCAAATCTACAATTAAAAATAAATACCTACAAAACAACAACGCTTTTAATGAATTTATTGTTGTTTTGTCCGTATTTTACTTGTAGATTTGTTTGTAACGTAATGTAGTTTTCAAATATATGGGCCCCGGAATACAAACAGGATAAAAGAATTTTGAAAAAAATGTTAAGTTATGAAAGACATCAAACATTTTTCCCCGTTTTAAATCATTTCGTTTTTATAATCGATTTTTCCATCACATTACAGAATATTATTATATAAACAAAAAAATAAAATGTTAAAACTAGTTTTTTTAAATACATAATCCCCCATTACGAATGGCGTCGTCGACGTCATATTAACATGGCATCAAAAACTGTCACTTGTCTACAATTTATCGACATCAATTGACTACTATGTATTAATATGCTCTATGAATTTTCGAAGCCTTAGCAAATATTAAAATATTGCCAATAGCAGTAAATTATTGTCGACAACGAGTATACAAGTTACAAGTTTTAATGTCATCTTAATGTGTTGATGTGACGTCGACAACGCCATTCATAATAGGGAGAATATATCTTAATTATAAAGTTATCAAAAATATTCTTATACCTTTTTTGTTTGTTTTTGTTTTGTCCATATTTAGTATTTTGACTGTGCGAACTATTTGGATGTAAATGTACACACTGAGGCCGACGAGTTGCCCAATAATGGAGTAAAAACAAGTCCCAATATGAATCCAGTGCGTCAAAAAAACACAAGAGAAACCAATAATCGGCAAATAAAAAAAAATAAATTTCTGGTCGACTTATTAGATGATGGCGATGAACAGAATAACATGGAAAATACAAAGGACGACACGCAAAATAAAAATGAAATGTTCGAATACGACATGGAAGAGGATGACGATGGCGTGGAGATAGTAAATGATGAGAATAATGAAGTAGAAGGTACAGAAGAGGATAATTTGCTATTCTTAAGATCAAGTTCTATAGAAGATGTTGTAGGCGATAATGGTGGCGTTGTAGGTAAGTCAGGCAGTAAAAAATATCGTTCACATGTACGTGGTAAGGCATATTGTAATTTATGCGACAAAACATTTCAATACTATTCGCTATATCGCAATCACATGATCAAACATTCCAATATAACGCCCTACAAATGTGAATACTGTAGCAAAGCCTTTAAATCTAAACAAGCTATACGTTATCACATGAATACTCATACTAAGGAAGTACAATATACGTGTCCATTGTGCCCCATGACTTATGGCACAGAAAATCAATTTATAACACATGTTTTGAATCACGAAAATGAAACATGTTTTCCATGTATGGTGTGTGCAAAAATCCTTAAGACCGACCAAGATCGTGAGGAACATTTGTCTACCCACACAGAAGAGCGTCCTTTTGGTTGTAACTACTGTAACAAACGTTTTCGTCAAAAGCATCATCTTTCAAATCATTTAAAATTACATTGTCAGTATCGTTGTGATTTTTGCAAAGCGGAGTTCACTTCGACACAAACTCAAAGGCGTCCTTATGCTTGTGCCTCTTGCGAAGAATACCCCGAAATTAGAATACAAGTTGAAAAACAACGTTCGAAATCTTTAAATAATAGCGAGGTAAATCCCTTGGAAATAAAAACTCATGATGGTGGCGGTGATGGTGGTGGTGGTGGTGGCGGCGGTAGGACAAAAGATGCTGATAACACTGAATGTGTTGATTTGGCAACGGATGACGATGATGATGAAAGCGAGACCAGCACGAGTAAGATGGGAGGATCAAATGCTCGAAATCGAGTAACATGCCAATATTGTACACGTGCGTATAAAAATAGTAGTGCACTTAATTATCATATGCGCCAAAAACATGCTCATGTATGGAGAGATGTGAATTGAGATAAAAAAAGTTTTAAACATTAAAATAATAATAAAAAATGGGATTTATAGGAGATAACATTAAATTAAAAATTTTAAAAACCCTGAAGAAAATGTATGATAACTGCAAAACGGCTGGACCGTTTTTTTTTCAAATATAGGTTAGATCACTTTAGCCACCTTTCGAATAAAATAATTAAAATTACAATCGATCAAGCCGTTTGGAAGCTACGGTGCCACAAACACACAGATTCAAGAGGATACCGCTAGAAAATAGGTGATAACTTGTGAATGGCTAGACCGATTATTTTTAAGCTAAGAACTCTCTCGATCAAGTCACCTTTTAAACACAAAGAACTAAATTAATATGGGTCCAGCCATTTGGGCTCTACGAGAGAACAGACAGACATACAGATACACACTACAAACTCATAACACCCCTCTTTTTTGGTCGGGGGTTAAAAAGATTCTGAATGAGAAAAATTTGTAGAAAAATTGAAACAAAACGCATTTATTGGGATTAATAGAAGAGGGAATGAAAAATCAAAAGGAGATAGAAAGGACACTAACTTCTTGATGAAGAAAAGTACAGAGCACTCACTGGTCTTGTTAGAATGTTTTTTCTTACTAATGATAGGCCTCCGATTTTGACGAAACTTGGCACGTTTCTTCAGTTTGGTGTTATTGGAAAATTTGGTTAACATTTTTTTAATTAAAAATTTTGAAAATAATTCGACATTAAAAATTTTCAAAAATTTTTTTTGTAATTGTCATAATTTTTGGTCTGTTGGTTGATGATAGTTAACAACATATTTTTTATAATATTAAGGACTAAGCTGGGATTAGAAAACAATTATTTTTGAAAAATTTTCTTTCAGAAAAATTTTTTTTAGTTAAAATAAATTTTAATTTCTCAATTTTTAAGAAAAATGCATTTTCGATTTTTTTTAATTTTTATGTTAAATAGTTCTCTAATAGGTTCTCTATGTTTACAGGTTTGAAGTGGTTTGTTTTCTTTAAATAAAGAAATCAAGAATTTTTGAACATTACACTTTTGAAAAGAATGGGTTGAAATGGGTTAATAAGGCAGAGAAAGATTTTAGTAGTTTCTGTAAACTATTTGATTTTACGTATTATAATATAATTTTGGTCAATATTTTTTAACGTTACGGATTAGAAAAAGTACTTTTTATGTCGTGGAGGTACTACGGTATTTAAAAAATGAAAAAGTACTGCAAATAGTACAATAGTACTGAATTTTCCATCACTGTACTTGATGCTCTTATATTTTTTAAATGAATTTAAATCTCTTATAAATCCCATATTAAGAGAAGTAAATCAAGTGAATAAGAAAAATTATAATAGATTTTCCATTATAATAAGTATACTTATATATAAGTTGAATTAAGACACAATATACAAAAACTTCCCCTTTTTAGTGAACTCTTACAATATTTAAAAATTATTATGTATAAACCAACCAACATTTATATTATAAACTATATGGTAAACCTTACAGCATTCCACATATTTCTCTAGTCTTCTTTTCCTTTCCACAAACTATAATAAATAATTTGATTATTGACTATTAATTTTACAGTATTCCTATTTTTCACATTAGATATTTATTTTTTATTAAAAGAACTGAGAATAATTTAAAACCCAATTATTTTAAAAATAATAAATACATATATCGATGGTGTTGCGCAAAAATGGTCAATTTCATACTCTTTTCCACAGCAGATTGTCCCTTTTTACGCGACACCATCGATATTTAGTAGTAATAAGCATAAAATTATATTTTTCTATTAGTTCTTAATTATATTATCTATTTAATTAATTGTATATAATTATAATTATATTAAGTAATTTAAAAAGTTTTTGACACGGTCTGGATTTTTATCCTCTCCGATTTCAATTAAATTCGACATATGTATGTATATATTCTACTTTTATATGCGCATCACAAACCGAAAGAATTAGTTCGATACCTCTAATAATTTCTATTTTATGTCGTTCTAAACTTGAATAACTTTAGAGGACGTCATCGAATATTAATAATTTCGATGTCATTCGAAAGGTTTCAGTCTCCTTTCAAAAAAATATTGATTAAAAAGGACACAGCGTTCTGCTATAATATGCTATATGTTTAATTTCATTAAAATCGGAGATGATAAAAATCCAAGCCCCTGTTTTTGTGTCGAAAATTTTTGAAATTAGTCTATTAAAGCAGAAAAAAGTAAGTTTGTATCAGAGATTAGAAAATTATCAATTTTCAATAAAAAATAACTAAAAAAAAATTAGAAATTATTTGCTGACTAATGGAAAAGTTAGATAATAATTAGAAAATAATCAGGCCCAATGTGTTTGTTGTAAATTCCACACGAAAAAAGTGCTGCTTATATTATTTCGCATGAAGACTCAAAATGTTGTAGATACATTTCATATGTTTTTCACAAAATAAACAGAGTACCACTTCTGCAACACTTTTTTATGAGAAATTCGTGACAATTTTTTTTTATATGAACTTTTGACAGCAGTTCGCACGAAATGATGAACACAGTACCATGCTTATGATGTATGGGATTGTAGAAGTTGTTCTCGATTATCGGGTATATACAAACGAAGCAGCGAGCCAAACTTGACAATATTTATTTTTGAAATAAAAAAATTTTTTTTGTCATGGCTTAATGTCCTTGCTGAACTTGTTGCCTGTTCGCCGATGTCGAAAGAGTGCTTTCTTTCGAACAATTACATTTTCAATTCAATTTTATTAATCTATAAATAACTGAGCCCCGTGGGCCATAAATAGTTAACAAATACCTACATAACAAAAGCTATATATATACAAAACGTATATTAAAATATTAAGCTTAAAATTACATATACAAATAATAATGAATACAAATTATAATAACAAGTAATAAATAGGCAAAAAGAAAAAGAAAGATAACATAGAAAATAAATTGCTAATTATGTCTTATGTTCAAGATATACTAAAATCTTGGTTCTAAAAGTTTGATGCGATCATTCAAATGACATATGATTAAAATTTCTAGATAGTCGTTCATGAAGCGACCGTTCCAAAATAAATGTTACGCCCCTATTGCCGTTCTCAACTCAGTTTGGTCGTCTGATAGTCGAACTAACTTTCACGTTACCAATTTTTTTTTTAGTATTTTGAAGCACAACTGTTTCAGTTGAATTATTATGGCGTTACAGACTTAAAATATCAAGTTTGACAGAAAAGCAGACAAATTATTGAGATTTAAGAAAATAAAACACTCAGACGACCAAACTAATAGCCCTTGAAAGTATGCTGCGTTGCTGAATTGACGATTTAAAACAAAAACAATTCCTAAAAATTTGTTTTTGCTTTAAACGTCATTGTGCGAAAGAAAGAACTCTTTCGATATCGGCGAACAGGCAAAGCAGTTAGGTATAAATGGATTAAAATCATTGCTAAAGTTTTATATTTTTAAATTAAAATCGTTACATCTTTATTAAAGAATTAAACCTAAAATTGTTCGTTATAAAATTTTTGTTTATTAGTTTAACTTACAATCCGAAGTGATTCCGACATGCATGCATTCACGTACATATAACTTGTCTTTGCAATAGACTTGTTCAATTCACAAACTGTTGTACGTGTTGTAGATCGTAGAAATGTTGTTGGCAATTTCCATATAAACATGTTTTTTCTAAGCAAATGTTTATTTGGAAATTACCAACAACATTTTTACGATCTACAACACGTACAGGTTCTGAATTGGTCAACTATATCATGTCTCACTATATGTTTGAAGCAGTTTACAACGCTCTTTAATCTCTTTTTAAACTCGTCCAACAAAGTCTTCAATTATAATGACGTCTTTGATTTTTACTAAGAGCTAACAGTACAAGATCATCAGGTGATTTTGTGTCAAAATTAAAAGGTTCTATAATGTGTTTAACTTTTTGCTGATGAAACTGTGGAGTCAAATATTTTAAAGGCAACGGATCCAAATACTTTTTATCACCAATGCTTAAAAAACGACCTATAACTGATGGTTCTGCTAATGAATGCTGCAGTAACAATTGTGAGATGTCTGTGACACAATATTCATTGGAGGTGGGAATAAAAAATGTACGTTTTTCTGATATATCCAGGCGATCACAATCTATGAATGGTATTTCAAAGTCTGATTCGGCGCAATATTGTTGGGGTTTTATCATAGCTCTAGTGGGCAGTGTCTTCTGATGCGTTTCAAATTTGACGGCTAATGCAGTTGTTAGATCTATGGTGGCAGTTGTTGAATCTGATTTTATATTACCATCACAGGAGTTTTCTTGTACTTTTAATTTCTTAGTAGCTGTTGTTAAGCTACCCATGTTTGTACTTGTTGCTTGTGGATTTAATACAGGCAGCTCGAATTTTACTGCCGTCTTATTATCACAGGAAGATTGCAACTTTGGCAATACAAAACCGGTATGTTTTTCTCTCAAGTCATTATTGGTATGTTTATCTTGCAATTGCTTTAATAAAAATTGGTTAAGTTGTGTAGATGGATTGTTAGGTTGAACTGTATTAGGATTAGTATTATGATCAATATTCTTCATATTGCCTCCCGGAATTTTTAGTAGTGGTATGTTAAATTTCGGCGAACTACAAGCTGCCGCTTCTGCAGCTGTCTGGGTATCACATTTATTTTTAATTGCATTTAACAACAATTGATTTTCTTGTTTACTGCTCACAAATGTTTTTATATTAATTTCCATGGAATCCCCTTTGTATTTGTCGCAAAAAATTTTGATATTGCACAATAAGTTTATTTAGTACATACAGTTGCTTGCTTTTTAAGAACAGTATAATAAATATTTTTAATAATAAAAATATAGAACAAAAACTTTCGAAACTTCTTAAAAACGTAAATGACGCATTAAATAAAATCGGCGTGAACAAATCAAACTCACCACATCAAACCGTAACAGCTGTTCCCTGTTCTTTCTGTTGTTGCTATTGTATTATTTGAAAAGTGGTGAATTATTTTAACTGAGAAAAGATACAGTAAGCAATGAATATAATAAAATAAATAATTTAAAAGGCTCTTACATATATTAAAACATTTCTTTATTTCGTACCCAAGAATTAGTTTAGATTTAACAACAAAAATACTTTTTAGACCAATAGAAAACAAACTGCGTACAGTTTTTTGGGTAAAAAATAAAACTATGGGGTGATAATCACCAACAAACTTTGAGCATTTTTTCCGGAATGTAAAAGTTTGTTGGTGATTATTACCCTATAGTTTTATTTTTTACCCAAAAAGCTGTACGCAGTTTGTTTTCTATTAGTCTAAGTTTGATTTTGGCTTTTATTTTATTCTTGCACAAGAATTATTTTAGATTTTACAGCAAAAATACTTTTTGGGTGTTTTTGAGCATTTTTTGCGGAATGTAAAAGTTTGTTGGTGATTATCACCCCATAGTTTTATTTTTTACCAAAAAAACTGTACGCAGTTTGTTTTCTATTGCCCTAAGCTTGATTCTGGCTTTTGTTTTAATCTTGCACAAGAATTATTTTAGACTTTACAGCAAAAATACTTTTTGGGTGTTTTTGAGAATTTTTTGCGGAATGTAAAAGTTTGTTGGTGATTATCACCCCATAGTTTTATTTTTTACCCAAAAAACTGTACGCAGTTTGTTTTCTATTGCCCCAAGCTTGATTTTGGCTTTTGATTTAATCTTGCTCAAGAATTATTTTAGATTTTACAGCAAAAATACTTTTTGGGTGTTTTTGAGCATTTTTTGCGGAATGTAAAAGTTTGTTGGTGATTATCACACCATAATTTTATTTTTTACCCAAAACACTGTACGCAGTTTGTTTTCTATTGATCTAAGCTTTAATTTGGCTTTTGTTTTAATCTTGCACAAGAATTATTTTAGAGTTTACAGCAAAAATACTTTTTGGGTGTTTTTGAGCAAATTTTGCGGAATGGAAAAGTTTGTTGGTGATTATCACCCCATAGTTTTATTTTTTACCCAAAAAACTGTACGCAGTTTGTTTTCTGTTGGTCTATGCTTGATTTTGGCTTTTGACTTAATCTTGCACAAGAATTATTTTAGATTTTACAGCAAAAATACTTTTTGGGTGTTTTTGAGCATTTTTTGCGGAATGGAAAAGTTTGTTGGTGATTATCACCCCATAGTTTTATTTTTTACCCAAAAAACTGTACGCAGTTTGTTTTCTATTGGTTTAAGCTTGATTTTGGCTTTTGATTTAATATTGCACAAGAATTATTTTAGATTTTACAGCAAAAATACTTTTTGGGTGTTTTGGAGCATTTTTTGCGGAATGGAAAAGTTTGTTGGTGATTATCACCCCATAGTTTTATTTTTTACCCAAAAAACTGTACGCAGTTTGTTTTCTATTGGTCTAAGCTTAATTTTGGCTTTTGTTTCAATCTTGCACAAGAATTATTTTAGATTTTACAGCAAAAATACTTTTTGGGTGTTTTTGAGCATTTTTGGCGGAATTGAAAAGTTTGTTGGTGATTATCACCCCATAGTTTTATTTTTTACCCAAAAAATTGTACGCAGTTTGTTTTCTATTGGTTTAAGCTTGATTTTGGCTTTTGACTTAATCTTGCACAAGAATTATTTTAGATTTTACAGCAAAAATACTTTTTGGGTGTTTTTGAGCATTTTTTGCGGAATGGAAAAGTTTGTTGGTGATTATCACCCCATAGTTTTATTTTTTACCCAAAAAACTGTACGCAGTTTGTTTTCTATTGGTTTAAGCTTGATTTTGGCTTTGGTTTCAATCTTGCACAAGAATTATTTTAGATTTTACAGCAAAAATACTTTTTGGGTGTTTTTGAGCATTTTTTGCGGAATGGAAAAGTTTGTTAGTGATTATCATTCCATAGTTTTATTTTTTACCCAAAAAACTGTACGCAGTTTGTTTTCTGTTGGTCTATGCTTGATTTTGGCTTTTGACTTAATCTTGCACAAGAATTATTTTAGATTTTACAGCAAAAATACTTTTTGGGTGTTTTTGAGCATTTTTTGCGGAATGGAAAAGTTTGTTGGTGATTATCGCCCCATAGTTTTATTTTTTACCCAAAAAACTGTACGTAGTTTGTTTTCTATTGGTCTAAGCTTGATTTTGGCTTTTGATTTAATCTTGCACAAGAATTTTTTTAGATTTTACAGCAAAAATACTTTTTGGGTGTAACGCAGTTCGTTTTGTAAGGAGTTTAACTGTATACTGGTATTTCTTTTTTTTGTGCACAGTCATTATTTTATATACTTTGATTGTAACGAAATTAATCAATAACAAGTAAGTATTAAAATATCGGCGTGTTTATTATAGCCGAGCTTTACTGTACAATTGAACTGTACGTTTCTTAAGTCTTTGCATGATTTTGTTTTGTTTTAAAACTCACCACAGCAAATAAAAGAAAACAATGGAAAAATGTAAACACAAACAGCTGTTACGGTTTGTTGGAGTTTGATTTGTTCACATACGTTTAAATAAAAGATAAGGTAGATTAATACAGGTAGTGGTGAATACACAGCCTTTCATCTATTTTCATTATTGCAACCATGATGATATAATATAGGTGGCATTACTACGCCAGATGACAATTTTTTGCTCGAGGATTGTTTGTCGAGATCGCTGTCAGTCTTGTTTGCTTATAAAATGAAATTGTGATTAGTTTATTTTACTAAAGTTTCTAATAATTTTAATGTAAATACAAGAAATAACTCTGACGGTAAACGTGTATGCGTGTGTGTTTTTTAATTCAATAATTTATGTAATTCATCACTAGCAGCGAATTAATATCAAGTGGCCTTATCAATAAAACAACACACATACAAAGTAGGTGTAGGACTATTTTTATTTGTGCTTTGACAGTTCTTGTTAAAGTTTTTCTGTTTTCTTATATAGAGTTTGACTGCTGGGGTGTAATCAGCTGATGATTATCTGTGATGATAAGGCTACCTGGTACTGAGATCGCCTTGTATACGACCAAGGCGAATGCAGTACCAGGTAGCCCTATCATCACAGATGATCATCAGCTGATTACACCCAATCAGTCAAACTCTATATAAGAAAAGAGAAAAACTTTAACCCGAACTGTCAAAACACTAATAAAAATAGTCCTACACCTACTTTGTATGTGTGTTGTTTTGATGATAAGGCCACTTGATATTAATTCGCGTTGGTATACGCCATTACCCAAACAAAAATTCCTTTTTTTGTTGTAATGTTGTATCTGTTGCCCTAGTAGTCCCACCTATATTATTTCATCATGGTTGCAAACATATACACAATAGGGGAAAATTTTTTCAAAAATAGGACATCGACTTGGTGTAGGCGGCAGCATCTGCCTCTCCGAAACTCTTTAACCGAGTTCGATGAAATTAAAAAAAATTGAAAAATTTTGCCCCTCCGTAATTATTTAACCGATTTTGATCAAATTCAGAAGGCTCAACACCTCTCGTGAATCTATTTTTGGAAAATTTTATGAAATTGAAAACGTACCACCTTATCGTGCTTGGTGATTTTCGCTTTCGACTATATTTTTGTAATAGATTAAAGATAGCACGCTACAATTTTCTTTAATCCAAACACGATAAGGGCCATAGATATGTAGATCTAAATCTAGGAGGATACATACATCTTTGCCAATATTATAAATGAGAAAGCATTTTTGTTTGTTTGTTACGCATTAATGGCGTAAGAAAATGGCCGAAGAAAAACTACGGGCTGTTTAGTGCAAGAAGAAGAATATTATGCCTTCAAATTCATTCTCATTTACCCAATCTTGTATTACGGGAACAGTTTTCGACACAGAGGTGGTCGGTGGTTTTCGTGCGAATTGGGACATGATACAATAATACAAGGTAAAACTGTCAGCGCAAATGTGTTGTGGATTTTATATTTCACGAATGTCAAATTCGCTTTATCAGACATTCAGGAAACATTTTACACTAACAATACGTGTTATTTTTATTGTTGTAGGGACAGTTCTACCTGTTTTTATTGTATCATGGTACGGGATCGCAACTAATGTCTAATGCCGCCGAAAATAGTTTGGCGTACTTCACCTGAAAAAGCCGCCGATTGTCCTTGTAAAATATAAAATAATCTGGTTGTATGTGATGGAAATCGATCGATTTCAAAAAACAAAATCTCTTGAAAGATGACTTGTTGATGTTTTTATTGTTTCCGAGGCTTAGAATATTTTATTCGATCTTAGATTCGATTTCAATGTATTGTGCGATTTACATAACCCATTTTGGCTAATATTAATTTCCTGTAGCAGCTGCTTTTGTTGAAATTGCGTTTGGGAACTGAAGGTGTTGCCAAATGATCGACGGCGCTGGCATGCTGGCGTAAGCTCCGGCTAGGGCTCGCCGTATTGGGGTTGTTCTTGTCGACCATCAGGTAAATTAGACACCTCCAAAAAATCATGCCAGCTGTACTAAATAAATTTAGTAAAAAGGTATTTGTTATGAAAACTTAATAAATATGTTCAGAGAAACCGAAAGCAATTGCATCTAGTTATCTCCCTGCTGCACACATTTTATCAAAATCTTCCGGCTGGTGTATTTGCCAGGAAAAACTGCCCTCCCCTACTGAGATCATGCGACCTCACCGTGGCATCATATATAGAGTCTGTGTATTTTGTAGATGGCCCTAAGATTTTTTTATTTTTACAACTTCACACTTTCCCTTTTACTTACCGCATCCTAAACTTCCTATTCCTTCATATTAAAATGATAAAACAAAAAAAATATTTCATTTCAAAATGTACATGGCCGTTTTATTTAATACAAGAAGATTTTAGCAATTCATTCTATGTTTTTACAAATGTAAGTTCTTGTGGTCTTGGGAAAACAGGAAGAATTATTAAAATTTTAGCAAAACATTAAATTACTTATATTTAACAAAGATGATGCAGGCGGATAATAAGGGAATGTAATTTAAAAATTTCTTTACGTTTTAAAATTATTCTCAATATTAGTAATAAAATGCGATTTAAAATTTCTTTACATAAAAAATAATTTCAAATCGAAAATTTTTCTTTTGCTTTAAAAGAAATTTTAAGGTTATAAAAATTTCTTTTTTTCTAATTATAAATTAACTTTTTCTGATCAACAGGCCTTTAATTTAATTGCATTTTTTATTTATGATGAATCTTTAATAAAACTTTTCTTCTTTTCTCCTACTTCATCTTGGATGCTTGGCTACTTCGCTTATTTTGGGCTTCCGAGCGACGCCGGTACTGCCGTCCGTCCGTCAACGTGTCCTTACGTCCGATTTGTCTTACACGGTAAGCTGCAAAAAATCACTGTTTCTATATATATATTTTTCACCTTTCAAACTCCTTATATTAAGGAAAACACCGATAATTGTGGGCAACTGACCCCTAACGCGAGACGTAACTAATCAGGCCTGAGCTCAACCCCTACTTAGCTGGACGCGCACTCCGGAATAATCTCTCAGAGGACTGAGTTTTCTTTTTCGGTACTACTAAAATGTTTTCCTATATATCGCGTTTTATTTATAATGATAAATATATATATTTTTATATTAGGTAGTCCGTGAGTCGTTCGTGTTATTACGTCCGAATGTCTATGGCGGTTACCTGGCACCCCAGGAGTGGCGGTGCCTGATGAAAATGGCTGAAGTAATCCCTGGTTGGAAGCGTAAGAGGTGGTAGTAGTTGGCGGGAAAATTAGATGCGGTTATTATTTCATTACTTATATATATTTTTATATATTTAATTTTCACAGTTTACTTGTGTATGTGTTCGTTATGGCTTTTTTTATTTTACTTTTGTTTTTTGTATAAATAAAAATTCGGTATTCAACCACACAAACTTGTCGTTGAACAAATGGTCACTATATCTTTTTTTTTTTCTAAGTAGATTTCCTTTTTTTGGTTTGCTCTTTACCACTTTACGCTTCGGCGGATCCAATCAGAAGGGCTGATTTTTCTTAGTTTCCTCTGACGAGACCTCCTAACCGATCGTACCATTTTCCACCATTTTTTCTCAAAAAAACTTTTCAGCTATTTAAAACCTACACATTTCCAGTACATTTTGTTTTGTTGTTTTCATTTCTTTAATCTTTTTTTTTTGTTTATTTTTCCCGTTGTCCTCTACATATATACCCTACTCTTTCTGGCGAGCCATTCACAATAGGTGTCAGCTGACAAACATAAATTGTTGCCACCTAACTTACAACCACAGGGTGCACATGACAAACCCAACCACTCCTGTAGACCATTTATGGACACAGGATGGGAGGGCGTGCATCCGAAACTGGCTAAACTAATATGATGCACATGGTAATTTGGCGATTGATTCATCAAAAAAAAAATCGCGACGGCAACACTGCTTTTGATTTCACCACCCTAACTTTTAGTAAAAATTGTCCTGCCCTGGCAACGCTGTCACTTACACATGAATGGATAGCCAAGAATGGCGATGGATGAGTGAATGGTAAGTAGAAATTAATTTAATAATTTTGTTAATATACAATGAAATTATTAAATTAATAAAGAATTGTTGCTAATCATTTTATATAATTTCCTTTTCAGCGGTTGTAGCTGTTTGCGTGCGGTGGCAGACTACCCGCAGTTGGTAAGTAAATAAAAGAATTTTACATGGCTAATAATACTAATGACCCCTTTCTATCCTTTTTCCTACAGCAAAGACCGGACGACATGGCCCACACGCTAGGATATAGGTAAGTACATGAAATTAAGTATAAAAGTGTTACATGGGCAGAATTAAATTCATTCATTCATCCCCATGCGTAATTTTTCCTTCAGACCACCCGGCTGACCATTCTGCCGCCGGCGTTTGGCCGTCGCCGAAAAAATTTTATGTATTACTGAAAAAGTAATATTATTATACAAGAAATAATTCCTGCCCTAGAAACTAATAAAATATTAATTGTTATTGTTTCTATTTTATTTTCAGAAGCAAATAAATTATTTTGCAAAAAAAAAAAAAAAGAAATCACCAAACAGAGAGATGACCAAACCGTGATTAAGCAGTTGAGCGCTCAAAACAAAACTCGGAAATGGTTCCCCTAAACATGTACTGTATTATGAGTGGCATCGCAACTCCGGACAAAAAGGTAAGTTCAAAAATTCTTCTGTTGCGCTAGGATTTAGCCTTGCGTTTACATGTAAAAGAGAACTAATTAAACTACGCGGCAAAATTTTTTTTCACATTTCGTTTCGCCCGAACACAGACGGGAAATAATCGCTCAAACGGTCGCGATTACATTTCGATTAAAAATTTAACACAGATTTCCGTCAACCTTGTAGAATTAATCACTCAAGTAGTTTATTGGAAGATTGTTATAAATTTTCCGCAAAACCTTGAGCTTTAGCAAATTTGAAATTTGCAAGTTTAAATACATTTCTCTTTGTCGCTTGAATTTTATTTAACAAGAGAATTAAATTCGTAATTGGAATCATCCTTTACTTTTTCCCTTCTGTGTAGGCTCAAAACTAAATTGAAAAAAAATCTTACTTGTACGAAACAGAAAAAAATAAAAATCTTGATGCTAGGTTAGCTAGTCAAGGTACTAAACCTTTCAACGCTGGGAACGCAGGGACTAAAACCCCCAAAGATTTTAAGGCTAACTTAAATCTTTGGCGTGAAGTACCCCCTGCGATTCCTTCAAAAAAAACTTTTGAACTCGCAGAACTTTTTCCGGTCAAAAAAACACAAAATACGATTAACTTTAGCATCCCCAAAATGTTCAGCAAGGAAGTAAACTAAAAAAATTTTCTACTTCATATCTTTCCTTTCTGAGCATTACGGGGCCGCTAACTATTCCTAAGCAAAAACTTATACATGTAATCCACAATATTTTTTTTTATTTTTTTATTTTCATTTTTATTTTTTTTTTTTTAAACTATTCTTGTAATTTATACTTTAAATTTATCCTATTTCACTACTTCATTTCCACGCTTCATAGGTAAGAAAAATTCAATTGGACCTCGAGATGGAAGACCTAGCCTACCTGTGGACATCAGGCTTGCGTTCATTTACATGAATGCCCAACAGGCAATAAAAAGAAATAAAAATAAAATAAAAAACCAAAATATATTCGAATAAAAAGCATATGTACTAAAGTCCCTCTTTTATATTACAGGTATTCTTCTTACGCAGTACGCAGCACCTATAGACGGACGTCCCTGGAAGTAGCAACTCTAATTCATCCCCTTACTTCCAGGCTTATCTACTAACATTATAAATAAATCTGCGGTGAGTACTAAACCTTATAATTATATATAACTTTAGTATATAAAAAAACCCATGTCCGAAACTATGCAATTTAAATCTCTGGCCCTACCAGCAGTGTGAATTTGGCAGTACCAATGAAGCGAAAAAATGTGAAAACACCCTTTTTCCCAAATTCATTGAGCACCGCGGCTATTCCATCTAAAAGTATGGTCATGTGATTATTTGCATAACTACGGTACAGAACGGTATAAAAATATAGTAAAGTATACTTCATATACCTATTTAAAACAAAAAGGAAATTTTAGCAAAACTAACAATAGGCAGATAGATAGGCTTACTTACTAATCAAGGACATATCCGGGATAAACTTTCCCACTACTTGTATGCTTGACTTTCATGACTTTCCAACTCACTGTTAGTCTGATGTAGGGGACGTTTCTTTTACTTGACGCCAAATCACCCAATATCCAAATCCATCCATATATAGAAAGCTAGTCAGACTATTTTACCTCAACTTGCTGTAAGAACGGGCTCAGAAAAAGTTATCATACTAGGTGACAAACAATTCTCAGTCCTTAATGGCAAAGTTCCCCAGGGCGTTATTACAGAATTGCACTAATAGTATGGTGACAGTTACAAAAGGTAACTAGCTTAGAAACTTAAGCGCCATAATTAAGTAAAATCTGCACTTTCTCTATAACTAACTGCGATTTGTGATATGGTGAAACACCTTCAAGCAAAACCGTCTCCCACTTCACCCTGACGTGAGCTAACAAAATCATTAGTGAAAAAATAAACAAATTGAAATACAAGTAGTTGAAACAAACATCAGAGTAATCAGGAAGTATATAGAGTATTTAGCAAAACGTTTCAATAACAATTTCGCATTGTGTAGGTGTTGGGTGAGGAAACGCTGGGACTGGAACCACCAAGGAAGTTAAAGTTATTGCTTTAAATCCTTGGCATGAAATACCCCCAGCGATTTCCCTTGAAGATCCTCAATCTCATAGAGGCTATTCCCGACCGGTTTCACGATTCGACACTTTACGAACTTTCGTGCGAGCTTTGCATTAAAACCGCGCTTAAAATCGTTTTGTTGGAAATTCCTGCGATATACTTCTTGTCCTTTCCACGCTTCATAGGTAAGAAAAATTCAATTGGACCTCGAGATGGAAGACCTAGCCTACCTGTGGACATCAGGCTTGCGTTCATTTACATGAATGCCCAACAGGCAATAAAAAGAAATAAAAATAAAATAAAAAACCAAAATATATTCGAATAAAAAGCATATGTACTAAAGTCCCTCTTTTATATTACAGGTATTCTTCTTACGCAGTACGCAGCACCTATAGACGGACGTCCCTGGAAGTAGTAACTCTAATTCATCCCCTTACTTCCAGGCTTATCTACTAACATTATAAATAAATCTGCGGTGAGTACTAAACCTTATAATTATGTATAACTTTAGTATATAAAAAACCCATGTCCGAAACTATGCAATTTAAATCTCTGGCCCTACCAGCAGTGTGAATTTGGCAGTACCAATGAAGCGAAAAAATGTGAAAACACCCTTTTTCCCAAATTCATTGAGCACCGCGGCTATTCCATCTAAAAGTATGGTCATGTGATTATTTGCATAACTACGGTACAGAACGGTATAAAAATATAGTAAAGTATACTTCATATACCTATTTAAAACAAAAAGGAAATTTTAGCAAAACTAACAATAGGCAGATAGATAGGCTTCCTTACTAATCAAGGACATATCCGGGATAAACTTTCCCACTACTTGTATGCTTGACTTTCATGACTTTCCAACTCACTGTTAGTCTGATGTAGGGGACGTTTCTTTTACTTGACGCCAAATCACCCAATATCCAAATCCATCCATATATAGAAAGCTAGTCAGACTATTTTACCTCAACTTGCTGTAAGAACGGGCTCAGAAAAAGTTATCATACTAGGTGACAAACAATTCTCAGTCCTTAATGGCAAAGTTCCCCAGGGCGTTATTACAGAATTGCACTAATAGTATGGTGACAGTTACAAAAGGTAACTAGCTTAGAAACTTAAGCGCCATAATTAAGTAAAATCTGCACTTTCTCTATAACTAACTGCGATTTGTGATATGGTGAAACACCTTCAAGCAAAACCGTCTCCCACTTCACCCTGACGTGAGCTAACAAAATCATTAGTGAAAAAATAAACAAATTGAAATACAAGTAGTTGAAACAAACATCAGAGTAATCAGGAAGTATATAGAGTATTTAGCAAAACGTTTCAATAACAATTTCGCATTGTGTAGGTGTTGGGTGAGGAAACGCTGGGACTGGAACCACCAAGGACGTTAAAGTTATTGCTTTAAATCCTTGGCATGAAATACCCCCAGCGATTTCCCTTGAAGATCCTCAATCTCATAGAGGCTATTCCCGACCGGTTTCACGATTCGACACTTTACGAACTTTCGTGCGAGCTTTGCATTAAAACCGCGCTTAAAATCGCTTTGTTGGAAATTCCTGCGATATACTTCTTGTCCTTTCCACGCTTCATAGGTAAGAAAAATTCAATTGGACCTCGAGATGGAAGACCTAGCCTACCTGTGGACATCAGGCTTGCGTTCATTTACATGAATGCCCAACAGGCAATAAAAAGAAATAAAAATAAAATAAAAAACCAAAATATATTCGAATAAAAAGCATATGTACTAAAGTCCCTCTTTTATATTACAGGTATTCTTCTTACGCAGTACGCAGCACCTATAGACGGACGTCCCTGGAAGTAGCAACTCTAATTCATCCCCTTACTTCCAGGCTTATCTACTAACATTATAAATAAATCTGCGGTGAGTACTAAACCTTATAATTATGTATAACTTTAGTATATAAAAAAACCCATGTCCGAAACTATGCAATTTAAATCTCTGGCCCTACCAGCAGTGTGAATTTGGCAGTACCAATGAAGCGAAAAAATGTGAAAACACCCTTTTTCCCAAATTCATTGAGCACCGCGGCTATTCCATCTAAAAGTATGGTCATGTGATTATTTGCATAACTACGGTACAGAACGGTATAAAAATATAGTAAAGTATACTTCATATACCTATTTAAAACAAAAAGGAAATTTTAGCAAAACTAACAATAGGCAGATAGATAGGCTTACTTACTAATCAAGGACATATCCGGGATAAACTTTCCCACTACTTGTATGCTTGACTTTCATGACTTTCCAACTCACTGTTAGTCTGATGTAGGGGACGTTTCTTTTACTTGACGCCAAATCACCCAATATCCAAATCCATCCATATATAGAAAGCTAGTCAGACTATTTTACCTCAACTTGCTGTAAGAACGGGCTCAGAAAAAGTTATCATACTAGGTGACAAACAATTCTCAGTCCTTAATGGCAAAGTTCCCCAGGGCGTTATTACAGAATTGCACTAATAGTATGGTGACAGTTACAAAAGGTAACTAGCTTAGAAACTTAAGCGCCATAATTAAGTAAAATCTGCACTTTCTCTATAACTAACTGCGATTTGTGATATGGTGAAACACCTTCAAGCAAAACCGTCTCCCACTTCACCCTGACGTGAGCTAACAAAATCATTAGTGAAAAAATAAACAAATTGAAATACAAGTAGTTGAAACAAACATCAGAGTAATCAGGAAGTATATAGAGTATTTAGCAAAACGTTTCAATAACAATTTCGCATTGTGTAGGTGTTGGGTGAGGAAACGCTGGGACTGGAACCACCAAGGACGTTAAAGTTATTGCTTTAAATCCTTGGCATGAAATACCCCCAGCGATTTCCCTTGAAGATCCTCAATCTCATAGAGGCTATTCCCGACCGGTTTCACGATTCGACACTTTACGAACTTTCGTGCGAGCTTTGCATTAAAACCGCGCTTAAAATCGCTTTGTTGGAAATTCCTGCGATATACTTCTTGTCCTTTCCACGCTTCATAGGTAAGAAAAATTCAATTGGACCTCGAGATGGAAGACCTAGCCTACCTGTGGACATCAGGCTTGCGTTCATTTACATGAATGCCCAACAGGCAATAAAAAGAAATAAAAATAAAATAAAAAACCAAAATATATTCGAATAAAAAGCATATGTACTAAAGTCCCTCTTTTATATTACAGGTATTCTTCTTACGCAGTACGCAGCACCTATAGACGGACGTCCCTGGAAGTAGCAACTCTAATTCATCCCCTTACTTCCAGGCTTATCTACTAACATTATAAATAAATCTGCGGTGAGTACTAAACCTTATAATTATGTATAACTTTAGTATATAAAAAAACCCATGTCCGAAACTATGCAATTTAAATCTCTGGCCCTACCAGCAGTGTGAATTTGGCAGTACCAATGAAGCGAAAAAATGTGAAAACACCCTTTTTCCCAAATTCATTGAGCACCGCGGCTATTCCATCTAAAAGTATGGTCATGTGATTATTTGCATAACTACGGTACAGAACGGTATAAAAATATAGTAAAGTATACTTCATATACCTATTTAAAACAAAAAGGAAATTTTAGCAAAACTAACAATAGGCAGATAGATAGGCTTACTTACTAATCAAGGACATATCCGGGATAAACTTTCCCACTACTTGTATGCTTGACTTTCATGACTTTCCAACTCACTGTTAGTCTGATGTAGGGGACGTTTCTTTTACTTGACGCCAAATCACCCAATATCCAAATCCATCCATATATAGAAAGCTAGTCAGACTATTTTACCTCAACTTGCTGTAAGAACGGGCTCAGAAAAAGTTATCATACTAGGTGACAAACAATTCTCAGTCCTTAATGGCAAAGTTCCCCAGGGCGTTATTACAGAATTGCACTAATAGTATGGTGACAGTTACAAAAGGTAACTAGCTTAGAAACTTAAGCGCCATAATTAAGTAAAATCTGCACTTTCTCTATAACTAACTGCGATTTGTGATATGGTGAAACACCTTCAAGCAAAACCGTCTCCCACTTCACCCTGACGTGAGCTAACAAAATCATTAGTGAAAAAATAAACAAATTGAAATACAAGTAGTTGAAACAAACATCAGAGTAATCAGGAAGTATATAGAGTATTTAGCAAAACGTTTCAATAACAATTTCGCATTGTGTAGGTGTTGGGTGAGGAAACGCTGGGACTGGAACCACCAAGGACGTTAAAGTTATTGCTTTAAATCCTTGGCATGAAATACCCCCAGCGATTTCCCTTGAAGATCCTCAATCTCATAGAGGCTATTCCCGACCGGTTTCACGATTCGACACTTTACGAACTTTCGTGCGAGCTTTGCATTAAAACCGCGCTTAAAATCGCTTTGTTGGAAATTCCTGCGATATACTTCTTGTCCTTTCCACGCTTCATAGGTAAGAAAAATTCAATTGGACCTCGAGATGGAAGACCTAGCCTACCTGTGGACATCAGGCTTGCGTTCATTTACATGAATGCCCAACAGGCAATAAAAAGAAATAAAAATAAAATAAAAAACCAAAATATATTCGAATAAAAAGCATATGTACTAAAGTCCCTCTTTTATATTACAGGTATTCTTCTTACGCAGTACGCAGCACCTATAGACGGACGTCCCTGGAAGTAGCAACTCTAATTCATCCCCTTACTTCCAGGCTTATCTACTAACATTATAAATAAATCTGCGGTGAGTACTAAACCTTATAATTATGTATAACTTTAGTATATAAAAAAACCCATGTCCGAAACTATGCAATTTAAATCTCTGGCCCTACCAGCAGTGTGAATTTGGCAGTACCAATGAAGCGAAAAAATGTGAAAACACCCTTTTTCCCAAATTCATTGAGCACCGCGGCTATTCCATCTAAAAGTATGGTCATGTGATTATTTGCATAACTACGGTACAGAACGGTATAAAAATATAGTAAAGTATACTTCATATACCTATTTAAAAAAAAAAGGAAATTTTAGCAAAACTAACAATAGGCAGATAGATAGGCTTCCTTACTAATCAAGGACATATCCGGGATAAACTTTCCCACTACTTGTATGCTTGACTTTCATGACTTTCCAACTCACTGTTAGTCTGATGTAGGGGACGTTTCTTTTACTTGACGCCAAATCACCCAATATCCAAATCCATCCATATATAGAAAGCTAGTCAGACTATTTTACCTCAACTTGCTGTAAGAACAAGCTCAGAAAAAGTTATCATACTAGGTGACAAACAATTCTCAGTCCTTAATGGCAAAGTTCCCCAGGGCGTTATTACAGAATTGCACTAATAGTATGGTGACAGTTACAAAAGGTAACTAGCTTAGAAACTTAAGCGCCATAATTAAGTAAAATCTGCACTTTCTCTATAACTAACTGCGATTTGTGATATGGTGAAACACCTTCAAGCAAAACCGTCTCCCACTTCACCCTGACGTGAGCTAACAAAATCATTAGTGAAAAAATAAACAAATTGAAATACAAGTAGTTGAAACAAACATCAGAGTAATCAGGAAGTATATAGAGTATTTAGCAAAACGTTTCAATAACAATTTCGCATTGTGTAGGTGTTGGGTGAGGAAACGCTGGGACTGGAACCACCAAGGACGTTAAAGTTATTGCTTTAAATCCTTGGCATGAAATACCCCCAGCGATTTCCCTTGAAGATCCTCAATCTCATAGAGGCTATTCCCGACCGGTTTCACGATTCGACACTTTACGAACTTTCGTGCGAGCTTTGCATTAAAACCGCGCTTAAAATCGCTTTGTTGGAAATTCCTGCGATATACTTCTTGTCCTTTCCACGCTTCATAGGTAAGAAAAATTCAATTGGACCTCGAGATGGAAGACCTAGCCTACCTGTGGACATCAGGCTTGCGTTCATTTACATGAATGCCCAACAGGCAATAAAAAGAAATAAAAATAAAATAAAAAACCAAAATATATTCGAATAAAAAGCATATGTACTAAAGTCCCTCTTTTATATTACAGGTATTCTTCTTACGCAGTACGCAGCACCTATAGACGGACGTCCCTGGAAGTAGCAACTCTAATTCATCCCCTTACTTCCAGGCTTATCTACTAACATTATAAATAAATCTGCGGTGAGTACTAAACCTTATAATTATGTATAACTTTAGTATATAAAAAAACCCATGTCCGAAACTATGCAATTTAAATCTCTGGCCCTACCAGCAGTGTGAATTTGGCAGTACCAATGAAGCGAAAAAAATGTGAAAACACCCTTTTTCCCAAATTCATTGAGCACCGCGGCTATTCCATCTAAAAGTATGGTCATGTGATTATTTGCATAACTACGGTACAGAACGGTATAAAAATATAGTAAAGTATACTTCATATACCTATTTAAAAAAAAAAGGAAATTTTAGCAAAACTAACAATAGGCAGATAGATAGGCTTCCTTACTAATCAAGGACATATCCGGGATAAACTTTCCCACTACTTGTATGCTTGACTTTCATGACTTTCCAACTCACTGTTAGTCTGATGTAGGGGACGTTTCTTTTACTTGACGCCAAATCACCCAATATCCAAATCCATCCATATATAGAAAGCTAGTCAGACTATTTTACCTCAACTTGCTGTAAGAACAAGCTCAGAAAAAGTTATCATACTAGGTGACAAACAATTCTCAGTCCTTAATGGCAAAGTTCCCCAGGGCGTTATTACAGAATTGCACTAATAGTATGGTGACAGTTACAAAAGGTAACTAGCTTAGAAACTTAAGCGCCATAATTAAGTAAAATCTGCACTTTCTCTATAACTAACTGCGATTTGTGATATGGTGAAACACCTTCAAGCAAAACCGTCTCCCACTTCACCCTGACGTGAGCTAACAAAATCATTAGTGAAAAAATAAACAAATTGAAATACAAGTAGTTGAAACAAACATCAGAGTAATCAGGAAGTATATAGAGTATTTAGCAAAACGTTTCAATAACAATTTCGCATTGTGTAGGTGTTGGGTGAGGAAACGCTGGGACTGGAACCACCAAGGACGTTAAAGTTATTGCTTTAAATCCTTGGCATGAAATACCCCCAGCGATTTCCCTTGAAGATCCTCAATCTCATAGAGGCTATTCCCGACCGGTTTCACGATTCGACACTTTACGAACTTTCGTGCGAGCTTTGCATTAAAACCGCGCTTAAAATCGCTTTGTTGGAAATTCCTGCGATATACTTCTTGTCCTTTCCACGCTTCATAGGTAAGAAAAATTCAATTGGACCTCGAGATGGAAGACCTAGCCTACCTGTGGACATCAGGCTTGCGTTCATTTACATGAATGCCCAACAGGCAATAAAAAGAAATAAAAATAAAATAAAAAACCAAAATATATTCGAATAAAAAGCATATGTACTAAAGTCCCTCTTTTATATTACAGGTATTCTTCTTACGCAGTACGCAGCACCTATAGACGGACGTCCCTGGAAGTAGCAACTCTAATTCATCCCCTTACTTCCAGGCTTATCTACTAACATTATAAATAAATCTGCGGTGAGTACTAAACCTTATAATTATGTATAACTTTAGTATATAAAAAAACCCATGTCCGAAACTATGCAATTTAAATCTCTGGCCCTACCAGCAGTGTGAATTTGGCAGTACCAATGAAGCGAAAAAATGTGAAAACACCCTTTTTCCCAAATTCATTGAGCACCGCGGCTATTCCATCTAAAAGTATGGTCATGTGATTATTTGCATAACTACGGTACAGAACGGTATAAAAATATAGTAAAGTATACTTCATATACCTATTTAAAAAAAAAGGAAATTTTAGCAAAACTAACAATAGGCAGATAGATAGGCTTCCTTACTAATCAAGGACATATCCGGGATAAACTTTCCCACTACTTGTATGCTTGACTTTCATGACTTTCCAACTCACTGTTAGTCTGATGTAGGGGACGTTTCTTTTACTTGACGCCAAATCACCCAATATCCAAATCCATCCATATATAGAAAGCTAGTCAGACTATTTTACCTCAACTTGCTGTAAGAACAAGCTCAGAAAAAGTTATCATACTAGGTGACAAACAATTCTCAGTCCTTAATGGCAAAGTTCCCCAGGGCGTTATTACAGAATTGCACTAATAGTATGGTGACAGTTACAAAAGGTAACTAGCTTAGAAACTTAAGCGCCATAATTAAGTAAAATCTGCACTTTCTCTATAACTAACTGCGATTTGTGATATGGTGAAACACCTTCAAGCAAAACCGTCTCCCACTTCACCCTGACGTGAGCTAACAAAATCATTAGTGAAAAAATAAACAAATTGAAATACAAGTAGTTGAAACAAACATCAGAGTAATCAGGAAGTATATAGAGTATTTAGCAAAACGTTTCAATAACAATTTCGCATTGTGTAGGTGTTGGGTGAGGAAACGCTGGGACTGGAACCACCAAGGACGTTAAAGTTATTGCTTTAAATCCTTGGCATGAAATACCCCCAGCGATTTCCCTTGAAGATCCTCAATCTCATAGAGGCTATTCCCGACCGGTTTCACGATTCGACACTTTACGAACTTTCGTGCGAGCTTTGCATTAAAACCGCGCTTAAAATCGCTTTGTTGGAAATTCCTGCGATATACTTCTTGTCCTTTCCACGCTTCATAGGTAAGAAAAATTCAATTGGACCTCGAGATGGAAGACCTAGCCTACCTGTGGACATCAGGCTTGCGTTCATTTACATGAATGCCCAACAGGCAATAAAAAGAAATAAAAATAAAATAAAAAACCAAAATATATTCGAATAAAAAGCATATGTACTAAAGTCCCTCTTTTATATTACAGGTATTCTTCTTACGCAGTACGCAGCACCTATAGACGGACGTCCCTGGAAGTAGCAACTCTAATTCATCCCCTTACTTCCAGGCTTATCTACTAACATTATAAATAAATCTGCGGTGAGTACTAAACCTTATAATTATGTATAACTTTAGTATATAAAAAAACCCATGTCCGAAACTATGCAATTTAAATCTCTGGCCCTACCAGCAGTGTGAATTTGGCAGTACCAATGAAGCGAAAAAATGTGAAAACACCCTTTTTCCCAAATTCATTGAGCACCGCGGCTATTCCATCTAAAAGTATGGTCATGTGATTATTTGCATAACTACGGTACAGAACGGTATAAAAATATAGTAAAGTATACTTCATATACCTATTTAAAAAAAAAAGGAAATTTTAGCAAAACTAACAATAGGCAGATAGATAGGCTTCCTTACTAATCAAGGACATATCCGGGATAAACTTTCCCACTACTTGTATGCTTGACTTTCATGACTTTCCAACTCACTGTTAGTCTGATGTAGGGGACGTTTCTTTTACTTGACGCCAAATCACCCAATATCCAAATCCATCCATATATAGAAAGCTAGTCAGACTATTTTACCTCAACTTGCTGTAAGAACAAGCTCAGAAAAAGTTATCATACTAGGTGACAAACAATTCTCAGTCCTTAATGGCAAAGTTCCCCAGGGCGTTATTACAGAATTGCACTAATAGTATGGTGACAGTTACAAAAGGTAACTAGCTTAGAAACTTAAGCGCCATAATTAAGTAAAATCTGCACTTTCTCTATAACTAACTGCGATTTGTGATATGGTGAAACACCTTCAAGCAAAACCGTCTCCCACTTCACCCTGACGTGAGCTAACAAAATCATTAGTGAAAAAATAAACAAATTGAAATACAAGTAGTTGAAACAAACATCAGAGTAATCAGGAAGTATATAGAGTATTTAGCAAAACGTTTCAATAACAATTTCGCATTGTGTAGGTGTTGGGTGAGGAAACGCTGGGACTGGAACCACCAAGGACGTTAAAGTTATTGCTTTAAATCCTTGGCATGAAATACCCCCAGCGATTTCCCTTGAAGATCCTCAATCTCATAGAGGCTATTCCCGACCGGTTTCACGATTCGACACTTTACGAACTTTCGTGCGAGCTTTGCATTAAAACCGCGCTTAAAATCGCTTTGTTGGAAATTCCTGCGATATACTTCTTGTCCTTTCCACGCTTCATAGGTAAGAAAAATTCAATTGGACCTCGAGATGGAAGACCTAGCCTACCTGTGGACATCAGGCTTGCGTTCATTTACATGAATGCCCAACAGGCAATAAAAAGAAATAAAAATAAAATAAAAAACCAAAATATATTCGAATAAAAAGCATATGTACTAAAGTCCCTCTTTTATATTACAGGTATTCTTCTTACGCAGTACGCAGCACCTATAGACGGACGTCCCTGGAAGTAGCAACTCTAATTCATCCCCTTACTTCCAGGCTTATCTACTAACATTATAAATAAATCTGCGGTGAGTACTAAACCTTATAATTATGTATAACTTTAGTATATAAAAAAACCCATGTCCGAAACTATGCAATTTAAATCTCTGGCCCTACCAGCAGTGTGAATTTGGCAGTACCAATGAAGCGAAAAAATGTGAAAACACCCTTTTTCCCAAATTCATTGAGCACCGCGGCTATTCCATCTAAAAGTATGGTCATGTGATTATTTGCATAACTACGGTACAGAACGGTATAAAAATATAGTAAAGTATACTTCATATACCTATTTAAAAAAAAAAGGAAATTTTAGCAAAACTAACAATAGGCAGATAGATAGGCTTCCTTACTAATCAAGGACATATCCGGGATAAACTTTCCCACTACTTGTATGCTTGACTTTCATGACTTTCCAACTCACTGTTAGTCTGATGTAGGGGACGTTTCTTTTACTTGACGCCAAATCACCCAATATCCAAATCCATCCATATATAGAAAGCTAGTCAGACTATTTTACCTCAACTTGCTGTAAGAACAAGCTCAGAAAAAGTTATCATACTAGGTGACAAACAATTCTCAGTCCTTAATGGCAAAGTTCCCCAGGGCGTTATTACAGAATTGCACTAATAGTATGGTGACAGTTACAAAAGGTAACTAGCTTAGAAACTTAAGCGCCATAATTAAGTAAAATCTGCACTTTCTCTATAACTAACTGCGATTTGTGATATGGTGAAACACCTTCAAGCAAAACCGTCTCCCACTTCACCCTGACGTGAGCTAACAAAATCATTAGTGAAAAAATAAACAAATTGAAATACAAGTAGTTGAAACAAACATCAGAGTAATCAGGAAGTATATAGAGTATTTAGCAAAACGTTTCAATAACAATTTCGCATTGTGTAGGTGTTGGGTGAGGAAACGCTGGGACTGGAACCACCAAGGACGTTAAAGTTATTGCTTTAAATCCTTGGCATGAAATACCCCCAGCGATTTCCCTTGAAGATCCTCAATCTCATAGAGGCTATTCCCGACCGGTTTCACGATTCGACACTTTACGAACTTTCGTGCGAGCTTTGCATTAAAACCGCGCTTAAAATCGCTTTGTTGGAAATTCCTGCGATATACTTCTTGTCCTTTCCACGCTTCATAGGTAAGAAAAATTCAATTGGACCTCGAGATGGAAGACCTAGCCTACCTGTGGACATCAGGCTTGCGTTCATTTACATGAATGCCCAACAGGCAATAAAAAGAAATAAAAATAAAATAAAAAACCAAAATATATTCGAATAAAAAGCATATGTACTAAAGTCCCTCTTTTATATTACAGGTATTCTTCTTACGCAGTACGCAGCACCTATAGACGGACGTCCCTGGAAGTAGCAACTCTAATTCATCCCCTTACTTCCAGGCTTATCTACTAACATTATAAATAAATCTGCGGTGAGTACTAAACCTTATAATTATGTATAACTTTAGTATATAAAAAAACCCATGTCCGAAACTATGCAATTTAAATCTCTGGCCCTACCAGCAGTGTGAATTTGGCAGTACCAATGAAGCGAAAAAATGTGAAAACACCCTTTTTCCCAAATTCATTGAGCACCGCGGCTATTCCATCTAAAAGTATGGTCATGTGATTATTTGCATAACTACGGTACAGAACGGTATAAAAATATAGTAAAGTATACTTCATATACCTATTTAAAAAAAAAGGAAATTTTAGCAAAACTAACAATAGGCAGATAGATAGGCTTCCTTACTAATCAAGGACATATCCGGGATAAACTTTCCCACTACTTGTATGCTTGACTTTCATGACTTTCCAACTCACTGTTAGTCTGATGTAGGGGACGTTTCTTTTACTTGACGCCAAATCACCCAATATCCAAATCCATCCATATATAGAAAGCTAGTCAGACTATTTTACCTCAACTTGCTGTAAGAACAAGCTCAGAAAAAGTTATCATACTAGGTGACAAACAATTCTCAGTCCTTAATGGCAAAGTTCCCCAGGGCGTTATTACAGAATTGCACTAATAGTATGGTGACAGTTACAAAAGGTAACTAGCTTAGAAACTTAAGCGCCATAATTAAGTAAAATCTGCACTTTCTCTATAACTAACTGCGATTTGTGATATGGTGAAACACCTTCAAGCAAAACCGTCTCCCACTTCACCCTGACGTGAGCTAACAAAATCATTAGTGAAAAAATAAACAAATTGAAATACAAGTAGTTGAAACAAACATCAGAGTAATCAGGAAGTATATAGAGTATTTAGCAAAACGTTTCAATAACAATTTCGCATTGTGTAGGTGTTGGGTGAGGAAACGCTGGGACTGGAACCACCAAGGACGTTAAAGTTATTGCTTTAAATCCTTGGCATGAAATACCCCCAGCGATTTCCCTTGAAGATCCTCAATCTCATAGAGGCTATTCCCGACCGGTTTCACGATTCGACACTTTACGAACTTTCGTGCGAGCTTTGCATTAAAACCGCGCTTAAAATCGCTTTGTTGGAAATTCCTGCGATATACTTCTTGTCCTTTCCACGCTTCATAGGTAAGAAAAATTCAATTGGACCTCGAGATGGAAGACCTAGCCTACCTGTGGACATCAGGCTTGCGTTCATTTACATGAATGCCCAACAGGCAATAAAAAGAAATAAAAATAAAATAAAAAACCAAAATATATTCGAATAAAAAGCATATGTACTAAAGTCCCTCTTTTATATTACAGGTATTCTTCTTACGCAGTACGCAGCACCTATAGACGGACGTCCCTGGAAGTAGCAACTCTAATTCATCCCCTTACTTCCAGGCTTATCTACTAACATTATAAATAAATCTGCGGTGAGTACTAAACCTTATAATTATGTATAACTTTAGTATATAAAAAAACCCATGTCCGAAACTATGCAATTTAAATCTCTGGCCCTACCAGCAGTGTGAATTTGGCAGTACCAATGAAGCGAAAAAATGTGAAAACACCCTTTTTCCCAAATTCATTGAGCACCGCGGCTATTCCATCTAAAAGTATGGTCATGTGATTATTTGCATAACTACGGTACAGAACGGTATAAAAATATAGTAAAGTATACTTCATATACCTATTTAAAAAAAAAAGGAAATTTTAGCAAAACTAACAATAGGCAGATAGATAGGCTTCCTTACTAATCAAGGACATATCCGGGATAAACTTTCCCACTACTTGTATGCTTGACTTTCATGACTTTCCAACTCACTGTTAGTCTGATGTAGGGGACGTTTCTTTTACTTGACGCCAAATCACCCAATATCCAAATCCATCCATATATAGAAAGCTAGTCAGACTATTTTACCTCAACTTGCTGTAAGAACAAGCTCAGAAAAAGTTATCATACTAGGTGACAAACAATTCTCAGTCCTTAATGGCAAAGTTCCCCAGGGCGTTATTACAGAATTGCACTAATAGTATGGTGACAGTTACAAAAGGTAACTAGCTTAGAAACTTAAGCGCCATAATTAAGTAAAATCTGCACTTTCTCTATAACTAACTGCGATTTGTGATATGGTGAAACACCTTCAAGCAAAACCGTCTCCCACTTCACCCTGACGTGAGCTAACAAAATCATTAGTGAAAAAATAAACAAATTGAAATACAAGTAGTTGAAACAAACATCAGAGTAATCAGGAAGTATATAGAGTATTTAGCAAAACGTTTCAATAACAATTTCGCATTGTGTAGGTGTTGGGTGAGGAAACGCTGGGACTGGAACCACCAAGGACGTTAAAGTTATTGCTTTAAATCCTTGGCATGAAATACCCCCAGCGATTTCCCTTGAAGATCCTCAATCTCATAGAGGCTATTCCCGACCGGTTTCACGATTCGACACTTTACGAACTTTCGTGCGAGCTTTGCATTAAAACCGCGCTTAAAATCGCTTTGTTGGAAATTCCTGCGATATACTTCTTGTCCTTTCCACGCTTCATAGGTAAGAAAAATTCAATTGGACCTCGAGATGGAAGACCTAGCCTACCTGTGGACATCAGGCTTGCGTTCATTTACATGAATGCCCAACAGGCAATAAAAAGAAATAAAAATAAAATAAAAAACCAAAATATATTCGAATAAAAAGCATATGTACTAAAGTCCCTCTTTTATATTACAGGTATTCTTCTTACGCAGTACGCAGCACCTATAGACGGACGTCCCTGGAAGTAGCAACTCTAATTCATCCCCTTACTTCCAGGCTTATCTACTAACATTATAAATAAATCTGCGGTGAGTACTAAACCTTATAATTATGTATAACTTTAGTATATAAAAAAACCCATGTCCGAAACTATGCAATTTAAATCTCTGGCCCTACCAGCAGTGTGAATTTGGCAGTACCAATGAAGCGAAAAAATGTGAAAACACCCTTTTTCCCAAATTCATTGAGCACCGCGGCTATTCCATCTAAAAGTATGGTCATGTGATTATTTGCATAACTACGGTACAGAACGGTATAAAAATATAGTAAAGTATACTTCATATACCTATTTAAAACAAAAAGGAAATTTTAGCAAAACTAACAATAGGCAGATAGATAGGCTTACTTACTAATCAAGGACATATCCGGGATAAACTTTCCCACTACTTGTATGCTTGACTTTCATGACTTTCCAACTCACTGTTAGTCTGATGTAGGGGACGTTTCTTTTACTTGACGCCAAATCACCCAATATCCAAATCCATCCATATATAGAAAGCTAGTCAGACTATTTTACCTCAACTTGCTGTAAGAACGGGCTCAGAAAAAGTTATCATACTAGGTGACAAACAATTCTCAGTCCTTAATGGCAAAGTTCCCCAGGGCGTTATTACAGAATTGCACTAATAGTATGGTGACAGTTACAAAAGGTAACTAGCTTAGAAACTTAAGCGCCATAATTAAGTAAAATCTGCACTTTCTCTATAACTAACTGCGATTTGTGATATGGTGAAACACCTTCAAGCAAAACCGTCTCCCACTTCACCCTGACGTGAGCTAACAAAATCATTAGTGAAAAAATAAACAAATTGAAATACAAGTAGTTGAAACAAACATCAGAGTAATCAGGAAGTATATAGAGTATTTAGCAAAACGTTTCAATAACAATTTCGCATTGTGTAGGTGTTGGGTGAGGAAACGCTGGGACTGGAACCACCAAGGACGTTAAAGTTATTGCTTTAAATCCTTGGCATGAAATACCCCCAGCGATTTCCCTTGAAGATCCTCAATCTCATAGAGGCTATTCCCGACCGGTTTCACGATTCGACACTTTACGAACTTTCGTGCGAGCTTTGCATTAAAACCGCGCTTAAAATCGCTTTGTTGGAAATTCCTGCGATATACTTCTTGTCCTTTCCACGCTTCATAGGTAAGAAAAATTCAATTGGACCTCGAGATGGAAGACCTAGCCTACCTGTGGACATCAGGCTTGCGTTCATTTACATGAATGCCCAACAGGCAATAAAAAGAAATAAAAATAAAATAAAAAACCAAAATATATTCGAATAAAAAGCATATGTACTAAAGTCCCTCTTTTATATTACAGGTATTCTTCTTACGCAGTACGCAGCACCTATAGACGGACGTCCCTGGAAGTAGCAACTCTAATTCATCCCCTTACTTCCAGGCTTATCTACTAACATTATAAATAAATCTGCGGTGAGTACTAAACCTTATAATTATGTATAACTTTAGTATATAAAAAAACCCATGTCCGAAACTATGCAATTTAAATCTCTGGCCCTACCAGCAGTGTGAATTTGGCAGTACCAATGAAGCGAAAAAATGTGAAAACACCCTTTTTCCCAAATTCATTGAGCACCGCGGCTATTCCATCTAAAAGTATGGTCATGTGATTATTTGCATAACTACGGTACAGAACGGTATAAAAATATAGTAAAGTATACTTCATATACCTATTTAAAAAAAAAAGGAAATTTTAGCAAAACTAACAATAGGCAGATAGATAGGCTTCCTTACTAATCAAGGACATATCCGGGATAAACTTTCCCACTACTTGTATGCTTGACTTTCATGACTTTCCAACTCACTGTTAGTCTGATGTAGGGGACGTTTCTTTTACTTGACGCCAAATCACCCAATATCCAAATCCATCCATATATAGAAAGCTAGTCAGACTATTTTACCTCAACTTGCTGTAAGAACGGGCTCAGAAAAAGTTATCATACTAGGTGACAAACAATTCTCAGTCCTTAATGGCAAAGTTCCCCAGGGCGTTATTACAGAATTGCACTAATAGTATGGTGACAGTTACAAAAGGTAACTAGCTTAGAAACTTAAGCGCCATAATTAAGTAAAATCTGCACTTTCTCTATAACTAACTGCGATTTGTGATATGGTGAAACACCTTCAAGCAAAACCGTCTCCCACTTCACCCTGACGTGAGCTAACAAAATCATTAGTGAAAAAATAAACAAATTGAAATACAAGTAGTTGAAACAAACATCAGAGTAATCAGGAAGTATATAGAGTATTTAGCAAAACGTTTCAATAACAATTTCGCATTGTGTAGGTGTTGGGTGAGGAAACGCTGGGACTGGAACCACCAAGGACGTTAAAGTTATTGCTTTAAATCCTTGGCATGAAATACCCCCAGCGATTTCCCTTGAAGATCCTCAATCTCATAGAGGCTATTCCCGACCGGTTTCACGATTCGACACTTTACGAACTTTCGTGCGAGCTTTGCATTAAAACCGCGCTTAAAATCGCTTTGTTGGAAATTCCTGCGATATACTTCTTGTCCTTTCCACGCTTCATAGGTAAGAAAAATTCAATTGGACCTCGAGATGGAAGACCTAGCCTACCTGTGGACATCAGGCTTGCGTTCATTTACATGAATGCCCAACAGGCAATAAAAAGAAATAAAAATAAAATAAAAAACCAAAATATATTCGAATAAAAAGCATATGTACTAAAGTCCCTCTTTTATATTACAGGTATTCTTCTTACGCAGTACGCAGCACCTATAGACGGACGTCCCTGGAAGTAGCAACTCTAATTCATCCCCTTACTTCCAGGCTTATCTACTAACATTATAAATAAATCTGCGGTGAGTACTAAACCTTATAATTATGTATAACTTTAGTATATAAAAAAACCCATGTCCGAAACTATGCAATTTAAATCTCTGGCCCTACCAGCAGTGTGAATTTGGCAGTACCAATGAAGCGAAAAAATGTGAAAACACCCTTTTTCCCAAATTCATTGAGCACCGCGGCTATTCCATCTAAAAGTATGGTCATGTGATTATTTGCATAACTACGGTACAGAACGGTATAAAAATATAGTAAAGTATACTTCATATACCTATTTAAAAAAAAAAGGAAATTTTAGCAAAACTAACAATAGGCAGATAGATAGGCTTCCTTACTAATCAAGGACATATCCGGGATAAACTTTCCCACTACTTGTATGCTTGACTTTCATGACTTTCCAACTCACTGTTAGTCTGATGTAGGGGACGTTTCTTTTACTTGACGCCAAATCACCCAATATCCAAATCCATCCATATATAGAAAGCTAGTCAGACTATTTTACCTCAACTTGCTGTAAGAACAAGCTCAGAAAAAGTTATCATACTAGGTGACAAACAATTCTCAGTCCTTAATGGCAAAGTTCCCCAGGGCGTTATTACAGAATTGCACTAATAGTATGGTGACAGTTACAAAAGGTAACTAGCTTAGAAACTTAAGCGCCATAATTAAGTAAAATCTGCACTTTCTCTATAACTAACTGCGATTTGTGATATGGTGAAACACCTTCAAGCAAAACCGTCTCCCACTTCACCCTGACGTGAGCTAACAAAATCATTAGTGAAAAAATAAACAAATTGAAATACAAGTAGTTGAAACAAACATCAGAGTAATCAGGAAGTATATAGAGTATTTAGCAAAACGTTTCAATAACAATTTCGCATTGTGTAGGTGTTGGGTGAGGAAACGCTGGGACTGGAACCACCAAGGACGTTAAAGTTATTGCTTTAAATCCTTGGCATGAAATACCCCCAGCGATTTCCCTTGAAGATCCTCAATCTCATAGAGGCTATTCCCGACCGGTTTCACGATTCGACACTTTACGAACTTTCGTGCGAGCTTTGCATTAAAACCGCGCTTAAAATCGCTTTGTTGGAAATTCCTGCGATATACTTCTTGTCCTTTCCACGCTTCATAGGTAAGAAAAATTCAATTGGACCTCGAGATGGAATACCTAGCCTACCTGTGGACATCAGGCTTGCGTTCATTTACATGAATGCCCAACAGGCAATAAAAAGAAATAAAAATAAAATAAAAAACCAAAATATATTCGAATAAAAAGCATATGTACTAAAGTCCCTCTTTTATATTACAGGTATTCTTCTTACGCAGTACGCAGCACCTATAGACGGACGTCCCTGGAAGTAGCAACTCTAATTCATCCCCTTACTTCCAGGCTTATCTACTAACATTATAAATAAATCTGCGGTGAGTACTAAACCTTATAATTATGTATAACTTTAGTATATAAAAAAACCCATGTCCGAAACTATGCAATTTAAATCTCTGGCCCTACCAGCAGTGTGAATTTGGCAGTACCAATGAAGCGAAAAAATGTGAAAACACCCTTTTTCCCAAATTCATTGAGCACCGCGGCTATTCCATCTAAAAGTATGGTCATGTGATTATTTGCATAACTACGGTACAGAACGGTATAAAAATATAGTAAAGTATACTTCATATACCTATTTAAAAAAAAAGGAAATTTTAGCAAAACTAACAATAGGCAGATAGATAGGCTTCCTTACTAATCAAGGACATATCCGGGATAAACTTTCCCACTACTTGTATGCTTGACTTTCATGACTTTCCAACTCACTGTTAGTCTGATGTAGGGGACGTTTCTTTTACTTGACGCCAAATCACCCAATATCCAAATCCATCCATATATAGAAAGCTAGTCAGACTATTTTACCTCAACTTGCTGTAAGAACAAGCTCAGAAAAAGTTATCATACTAGGTGACAAACAATTCTCAGTCCTTAATGGCAAAGTTCCCCAGGGCGTTATTACAGAATTGCACTAATAGTATGGTGACAGTTACAAAAGGTAACTAGCTTAGAAACTTAAGCGCCATAATTAAGTAAAATCTGCACTTTCTCTATAACTAACTGCGATTTGTGATATGGTGAAACACCTTCAAGCAAAACCGTCTCCCACTTCACCCTGACGTGAGCTAACAAAATCATTAGTGAAAAAATAAACAAATTGAAATACAAGTAGTTGAAACAAACATCAGAGTAATCAGGAAGTATATAGAGTATTTAGCAAAACGTTTCAATAACAATTTCGCATTGTGTAGGTGTTGGGTGAGGAAACGCTGGGACTGGAACCACCAAGGACGTTAAAGTTATTGCTTTAAATCCTTGGCATGAAATACCCCCAGCGATTTCCCTTGAAGATCCTCAATCTCATAGAGGCTATTCCCGACCGGTTTCACGATTCGACACTTTACGAACTTTCGTGCGAGCTTTGCATTAAAACCGCGCTTAAAATCGCTTTGTTGGAAATTCCTGCGATATACTTCTTGTCCTTTCCACGCTTCATAGGTAAGAAAAATTCAATTGGACCTCGAGATGGAAGACCTAGCCTACCTGTGGACATCAGGCTTGCGTTCATTTACATGAATGCCCAACAGGCAATAAAAAGAAATAAAAATAAAATAAAAAACCAAAATATATTCGAATAAAAAGCATATGTACTAAAGTCCCTCTTTTATATTACAGGTATTCTTCTTACGCAGTACGCAGCACCTATAGACGGACGTCCCTGGAAGTAGCAACTCTAATTCATCCCCTTACTTCCAGGCTTATCTACTAACATTATAAATAAATCTGCGGTGAGTACTAAACCTTATAATTATGTATAACTTTAGTATATAAAAAAACCCATGTCCGAAACTATGCAATTTAAATCTCTGGCCCTACCAGCAGTGTGAATTTGGCAGTACCAATGAAGCGAAAAAATGTGAAAACACCCTTTTTCCCAAATTCATTGAGCACCGCGGCTATTCCATCTAAAAGTATGGTCATGTGATTATTTGCATAACTACGGTACAGAACGGTATAAAAATATAGTAAAGTATACTTCATATACCTATTTAAAAAAAAAAGGAAATTTTAGCAAAACTAACAATAGGCAGATAGATAGGCTTCCTTACTAATCAAGGACATATCCGGGATAAACTTTCCCACTACTTGTATGCTTGACTTTCATGACTTTCCAACTCACTGTTAGTCTGATGTAGGGGACGTTTCTTTTACTTGACGCCAAATCACCCAATATCCAAATCCATCCATATATAGAAAGCTAGTCAGACTATTTTACCTCAACTTGCTGTAAGAACAAGCTCAGAAAAAGTTATCATACTAGGTGACAAACAATTCTCAGTCCTTAATGGCAAAGTTCCCCAGGGCGTTATTACAGAATTGCACTAATAGTATGGTGACAGTTACAAAAGGTAACTAGCTTAGAAACTTAAGCGCCATAATTAAGTAAAATCTGCACTTTCTCTATAACTAACTGCGATTTGTGATATGGTGAAACACCTTCAAGCAAAACCGTCTCCCACTTCACCCTGACGTGAGCTAACAAAATCATTAGTGAAAAAATAAACAAATTGAAATACAAGTAGTTGAAACAAACATCAGAGTAATCAGGAAGTATATAGAGTATTTAGCAAAACGTTTCAATAACAATTTCGCATTGTGTAGGTGTTGGGTGAGGAAACGCTGGGACTGGAACCACCAAGGACGTTAAAGTTATTGCTTTAAATCCTTGGCATGAAATACCCCCAGCGATTTCCCTTGAAGATCCTCAATCTCATAGAGGCTATTCCCGACCGGTTTCACGATTCGACACTTTACGAACTTTCGTGCGAGCTTTGCATTAAAACCGCGCTTAAAATCGCTTTGTTGGAAATTCCTGCGATATACTTCTTGTCCTTTCCACGCTTCATAGGTAAGAAAAATTCAATTGGACCTCGAGATGGAAGACCTAGCCTACCTGTGGACATCAGGCTTGCGTTCATTTACATGAATGCCCAACAGGCAATAAAAAGAAATAAAAATAAAATAAAAAACCAAAATATATTCGAATAAAAAGCATATGTACTAAAGTCCCTCTTTTATATTACAGGTATTCTTCTTACGCAGTACGCAGCACCTATAGACGGACGTCCCTGGAAGTAGCAACTCTAATTCATCCCCTTACTTCCAGGCTTATCTACTAACATTATAAATAAATCTGCGGTGAGTACTAAACCTTATAATTATGTATAACTTTAGTATATAAAAAAACCCATGTCCGAAACTATGCAATTTAAATCTCTGGCCCTACCAGCAGTGTGAATTTGGCAGTACCAATGAAGCGAAAAAATGTGAAAACACCCTTTTTCCCAAATTCATTGAGCACCGCGGCTATTCCATCTAAAAGTATGGTCATGTGATTATTTGCATAACTACGGTACAGAACGGTATAAAAATATAGTAAAGTATACTTCATATACCTATTTAAAAAAAAAGGAAATTTTAGCAAAACTAACAATAGGCAGATAGATAGGCTTCCTTACTAATCAAGGACATATCCGGGATAAACTTTCCCACTACTTGTATGCTTGACTTTCATGACTTTCCAACTCACTGTTAGTCTGATGTAGGGGACGTTTCTTTTACTTGACGCCAAATCACCCAATATCCAAATCCATCCATATATAGAAAGCTAGTCAGACTATTTTACCTCAACTTGCTGTAAGAACGGGCTCAGAAAAAGTTATCATACTAGGTGACAAACAATTCTCAGTCCTTAATGGCAAAGTTCCCCAGGGCGTTATTACAGAATTGCACTAATAGTATGGTGACAGTTACAAAAGGTAACTAGCTTAGAAACTTAAGCGCCATAATTAAGTAAAATCTGCACTTTCTCTATAACTAACTGCGATTTGTGATATGGTGAAACACCTTCAAGCAAAACCGTCTCCCACTTCACCCTGACGTGAGCTAACAAAATCATTAGTGAAAAAATAAACAAATTGAAATACAAGTAGTTGAAACAAACATCAGAGTAATCAGGAAGTATATAGAGTATTTAGCAAAACGTTTCAATAACAATTTCGCATTGTGTAGGTGTTGGGTGAGGAAACGCTGGGACTGGAACCACCAAGGACGTTAAAGTTATTGCTTTAAATCCTTGGCATGAAATACCCCCAGCGATTTCCCTTGAAGATCCTCAATCTCATAGAGGCTATTCCCGACCGGTTTCACGATTCGACACTTTACGAACTTTCGTGCGAGCTTTGCATTAAAACCGCGCTTAAAATCGCTTTGTTGGAAATTCCTGCGATATACTTCTTGTCCTTTCCACGCTTCATAGGTAAGAAAAATTCAATTGGACCTCGAGATGGAAGACCTAGCCTACCTGTGGACATCAGGCTTGCGTTCATTTACATGAATGCCCAACAGGCAATAAAAAGAAATAAAAATAAAATAAAAAACCAAAATATATTCGAATAAAAAGCATATGTACTAAAGTCCCTCTTTTATATTACAGGTATTCTTCTTACGCAGTACGCAGCACCTATAGACGGACGTCCCTGGAAGTAGCAACTCTAATTCATCCCCTTACTTCCAGGCTTATCTACTAACATTATAAATAAATCTGCGGTGAGTACTAAACCTTATAATTATGTGTAACTTTAGTATATAAAAAAACCCATGTCCGAAACTATGCAATTTAAATCTCTGGCCCTACCAGCAGTGTGAATTTGGCAGTACCAATGAAGCGAAAAAATGTGAAAACACCCTTTTTCCCAAATTCATTGAGCACCGCGGCTATTCCATCTAAAAGTATGGTCATGTGATTATTTGCATAACTACGGTACAGAACGGTATAAAAATATAGTAAAGTATACTTCATATACCTATTTAAAACAAAAAGGAAATTTTAGCAAAACTAACAATAGGCAGATAGATAGGCTTCCTTACTAATCAAGGACATATCCGGGATAAACTTTCCCACTACTTGTATGCTTGACTTTCATGACTTTCCAACTCACTGTTAGTCTGATGTAGGGGACGTTTCTTTTACTTGACGCCAAATCACCCAATATCCAAATCCATCCATATATAGAAAGCTAGTCAGACTATTTTACCTCAACTTGCTGTAAGAACGGGCTCAGAAAAAGTTATCATACTAGGTGACAAACAATTCTCAGTCCTTAATGGCAAAGTTCCCCAGGGCGTTATTACAGAATTGCACTAATAGTATGGTGACAGTTACAAAAGGTAACTAGCTTAGAAACTTAAGCGCCATAATTAAGTAAAATCTGCACTTTCTCTATAACTAACTGCGATTTGTGATATGGTGAAACACCTTCAAGCAAAACCGTCTCCCACTTCACCCTGACGTGAGCTAACAAAATCATTAGTGAAAAAATAAACAAATTGAAATACAAGTAGTTGAAACAAACATCAGAGTAATCAGGAAGTATATAGAGTATTTAGCAAAACGTTTCAATAACAATTTCGCATTGTGTAGGTGTTGGGTGAGGAAACGCTGGGACTGGAACCACCAAGGACGTTAAAGTTATTGCTTTAAATCCTTGGCATGAAATACCCCCAGCGATTTCCCTTGAAGATCCTCAATCTCATAGAGGCTATTCCCGACCGGTTTCACGATTCGACACTTTACGAACTTTCGTGCGAGCTTTGCATTAAAACCGCGCTTAAAATCGCTTTGTTGGAAATTCCTGCGATATACTTCTTGTCCTTTCCACGCTTCATAGGTAAGAAAAATTCAATTGGACCTCGAGATGGAAGACCTAGCCTACCTGTGGACATCAGGCTTGCGTTCATTTACATGAATGCCCAACAGGCAATAAAAAGAAATAAAAATAAAATAAAAAACCAAAATATATTCGAATAAAAAGCATATGTACTAAAGTCCCTCTTTTATATTACAGGTATTCTTCTTACGCAGTACGCAGCACCTATAGACGGACGTCCCTGGAAGTAGCAACTCTAATTCATCCCCTTACTTCCAGGCTTATCTACTAACATTATAAATAAATCTGCGGTGAGTACTAAACCTTATAATTATGTATAACTTTAGTATATAAAAAAACCCATGTCCGAAACTATGCAATTTAAATCTCTGGCCCTACCAGCAGTGTGAATTTGGCAGTACCAATGAAGCGAAAAAATGTGAAAACACCCTTTTTCCCAAATTCATTGAGCACCGCGGCTATTCCATCTAAAAGTATGGTCATGTGATTATTTGCATAACTACGGTACAGAACGGTATAAAAATATAGTAAAGTATACTTCATATACCTATTTAAAACAAAAAGGAAATTTTAGCAAAACTAACAATAGGCAGATAGATAGGCTTCCTTACTAATCAAGGACATATCCGGGATAAACTTTCCCACTACTTGTATGCTTGACTTTCATGACTTTCCAACTCACTGTTAGTCTGATGTAGGGGACGTTTCTTTTACTTGACGCCAAATCACCCAATATCCAAATCCATCCATATATAGAAAGCTAGTCAGACTATTTTACCTCAACTTGCTGTAAGAACAAGCTCAGAAAAAGTTATCATACTAGGTGACAAACAATTCTCAGTCCTTAATGGCAAAGTTCCCCAGGGCGTTATTACAGAATTGCACTAATAGTATGGTGACAGTTACAAAAGGTAACTAGCTTAGAAACTTAAGCGCCATAATTAAGTAAAATCTGCACTTTCTCTATAACTAACTGCGATTTGTGATATGGTGAAACACCTTCAAGCAAAACCGTCTCCCACTTCACCCTGACGTGAGCTAACAAAATCATTAGTGAAAAAATAAACAAATTGAAATACAAGTAGTTGAAACAAACATCAGAGTAATCAGGAAGTATATAGAGTATTTAGCAAAACGTTTCAATAACAATTTCGCATTGTGTAGGTGTTGGGTGAGGAAACGCTGGGACTGGAACCACCAAGGACGTTAAAGTTATTGCTTTAAATCCTTGGCATGAAATACCCCCAGCGATTTCCCTTGAAGATCCTCAATCTCATAGAGGCTATTCCCGACCGGTTTCACGATTCGACACTTTACGAACTTTCGTGCGAGCTTTGCATTAAAACCGCGCTTAAAATCGCTTTGTTGGAAATTCCTGCGATATACTTCTTGTCCTTTCCACGCTTCATAGGTAAGAAAAATTCAATTGGACCTCGAGATGGAAGACCTAGCCTACCTGTGGACATCAGGCTTGCGTTCATTTACATGAATGCCCAACAGGCAATAAAAAGAAATAAAAATAAAATAAAAAACCAAAATATATTCGAATAAAAAGCATATGTACTAAAGTCCCTCTTTTATATTACAGGTATTCTTCTTACGCAGTACGCAGCACCTATAGACGGACGTCCCTGGAAGTAGCAACTCTAATTCATCCCCTTACTTCCAGGCTTATCTACTAACATTATAAATAAATCTGCGGTGAGTACTAAACCTTATAATTATGTATAACTTTAGTATATAAAAAAACCCATGTCCGAAACTATGCAATTTAAATCTCTGGCCCTACCAGCAGTGTGAATTTGGCAGTACCAATGAAGCGAAAAAATGTGAAAACACCCTTTTTCCCAAATTCATTGAGCACCGCGGCTATTCCATCTAAAAGTATGGTCATGTGATTATTTGCATAACTACGGTACAGAACGGTATAAAAATATAGTAAAGTATACTTCATATACCTATTTAAAACAAAAAGGAAATTTTAGCAAAACTAACAATAGGCAGATAGATAGGCTTCCTTACTAATCAAGGACATATCCGGGATAAACTTTCCCACTACTTGTATGCTTGACTTTCATGACTTTCCAACTCACTGTTAGTCTGATGTAGGGGACGTTTCTTTTACTTGACGCCAAATCACCCAATATCCAAATCCATCCATATATAGAAAGCTAGTCAGACTATTTTACCTCAACTTGCTGTAAGAACGGGCTCAGAAAAAGTTATCATACTAGGTGACAAACAATTCTCAGTCCTTAATGGCAAAGTTCCCCAGGGCGTTATTACAGAATTGCACTAATAGTATGGTGACAGTTACAAAAGGTAACTAGCTTAGAAACTTAAGCGCCATAATTAAGTAAAATCTGCACTTTCTCTATAACTAACTGCGATTTGTGATATGGTGAAACACCTTCAAGCAAAACCGTCTCCCACTTCACCCTGACGTGAGCTAACAAAATCATTAGTGAAAAAATAAACAAATTGAAATACAAGTAGTTGAAACAAACATCAGAGTAATCAGGAAGTATATAGAGTATTTAGCAAAACGTTTCAATAACAATTTCGCATTGTGTAGGTGTTGGGTGAGGAAACGCTGGGACTGGAACCACCAAGGACGTTAAAGTTATTGCTTTAAATCCTTGGCATGAAATACCCCCAGCGATTTCCCTTGAAGATCCTCAATCTCATAGAGGCTATTCCCGACCGGTTTCACGATTCGACACTTTACGAACTTTCGTGCGAGCTTTGCATTAAAACCGCGCTTAAAATCGCTTTGTTGGAAATTCCTGCGATATACTTCTTGTCCTTTCCACGCTTCATAGGTAAGAAAAATTCAATTGGACCTCGAGATGGAAGACCTAGCCTACCTGTGGACATCAGGCTTGCGTTCATTTACATGAATGCCCAACAGGCAATAAAAAGAAATAAAAATAAAATAAAAAACCAAAATATATTCGAATAAAAAGCATATGTACTAAAGTCCCTCTTTTATATTACAGGTATTCTTCTTACGCAGTACGCAGCACCTATAGACGGACGTCCCTGGAAGTAGCAACTCTAATTCATCCCCTTACTTCCAGGCTTATCTACTAACATTATAAATAAATCTGCGGTGAGTACTAAACCTTATAATTATGTATAACTTTAGTATATAAAAAAACCCATGTCCGAAACTATGCAATTTAAATCTCTGGCCCTACCAGCAGTGTGAATTTGGCAGTACCAATGAAGCGAAAAAATGTGAAAACACCCTTTTTCCCAAATTCATTGAGCACCGCGGCTATTCCATCTAAAAGTATGGTCATGTGATTATTTGCATAACTACGGTACAGAACGGTATAAAAATATAGTAAAGTATACTTCATATACCTATTTAAAACAAAAAGGAAATTTTAGCAAAACTAACAATAGGCAGATAGATAGGCTTACTTACTAATCAAGGACATATCCGGGATAAACTTTCCCACTACTTGTATGCTTGACTTTCATGACTTTCCAACTCACTGTTAGTCTGATGTAGGGGACGTTTCTTTTACTTGACGCCAAATCACCCAATATCCAAATCCATCCATATATAGAAAGCTAGTCAGACTATTTTACCTCAACTTGCTGTAAGAACGGGCTCAGAAAAAGTTATCATACTAGGTGACAAACAATTCTCAGTCCTTAATGGCAAAGTTCCCCAGGGCGTTATTACAGAATTGCACTAATAGTATGGTGACAGTTACAAAAGGTAACTAGCTTAGAAACTTAAGCGCCATAATTAAGTAAAATCTGCACTTTCTCTATAACTAACTGCGATTTGTGATATGGTGAAACACCTTCAAGCAAAACCGTCTCCCACTTCACCCTGACGTGAGCTAACAAAATCATTAGTGAAAAAATAAACAAATTGAAATACAAGTAGTTGAAACAAACATCAGAGTAATCAGGAAGTATATAGAGTATTTAGCAAAACGTTTCAATAACAATTTCGCATTGTGTAGGTGTTGGGTGAGGAAACGCTGGGACTGGAACCACCAAGGACGTTAAAGTTATTGCTTTAAATCCTTGGCATGAAATACCCCCAGCGATTTCCCTTGAAGATCCTCAATCTCATAGAGGCTATTCCCGACCGGTTTCACGATTCGACACTTTACGAACTTTCGTGCGAGCTTTGCATTAAAACCGCGCTTAAAATCGCTTTGTTGGAAATTCCTGCGATATACTTCTTGTCCTTTCCACGCTTCATAGGTAAGAAAAATTCAATTGGACCTCGAGATGGAAGACCTAGCCTACCTGTGGACATCAGGCTTGCGTTCATTTACATGAATGCCCAACAGGCAATAAAAAGAAATAAAAATAAAATAAAAAACCAAAATATATTCGAATAAAAAGCATATGTACTAAAGTCCCTCTTTTATATTACAGGTATTCTTCTTACGCAGTACGCAGCACCTATAGACGGACGTCCCTGGAAGTAGCAACTCTAATTCATCCCCTTACTTCCAGGCTTATCTACTAACATTATAAATAAATCTGCGGTGAGTACTAAACCTTATAATTATGTATAACTTTAGTATATAAAAAAACCCATGTCCGAAACTATGCAATTTAAATCTCTGGCCCTACCAGCAGTGTGAATTTGGCAGTACCAATGAAGCGAAAAAATGTGAAAACACCCTTTTTCCCAAATTCATTGAGCACCGCGGCTATTCCATCTAAAAGTATGGTCATGTGATTATTTGCATAACTACGGTACAGAACGGTATAAAAATATAGTAAAGTATACTTCATATACCTATTTAAAAAAAAAGGAAATTTTAGCAAAACTAACAATAGGCAGATAGATAGGCTTCCTTACTAATCAAGGACATATCCGGGATAAACTTTCCCACTACTTGTATGCTTGACTTTCATGACTTTCCAACTCACTGTTAGTCTGATGTAGGGGACGTTTCTTTTACTTGACGCCAAATCACCCAATATCCAAATCCATCCATATATAGAAAGCTAGTCAGACTATTTTACCTCAACTTGCTGTAAGAACAAGCTCAGAAAAAGTTATCATACTAGGTGACAAACAATTCTCAGTCCTTAATGGCAAAGTTCCCCAGGGCGTTATTACAGAATTGCACTAATAGTATGGTGACAGTTACAAAAGGTAACTAGCTTAGAAACTTAAGCGCCATAATTAAGTAAAATCTGCACTTTCTCTATAACTAACTGCGATTTGTGATATGGTGAAACACCTTCAAGCAAAACCGTCTCCCACTTCACCCTGACGTGAGCTAACAAAATCATTAGTGAAAAAATAAACAAATTGAAATACAAGTAGTTGAAACAAACATCAGAGTAATCAGGAAGTATATAGAGTATTTAGCAAAACGTTTCAATAACAATTTCGCATTGTGTAGGTGTTGGGTGAGGAAACGCTGGGACTGGAACCACCAAGGACGTTAAAGTTATTGCTTTAAATCCTTGGCATGAAATACCCCCAGCGATTTCCCTTGAAGATCCTCAATCTCATAGAGGCTATTCCCGACCGGTTTCACGATTCGACACTTTACGAACTTTCGTGCGAGCTTTGCATTAAAACCGCGCTTAAAATCGCTTTGTTGGAAATTCCTGCGATATACTTCTTGTCCTTTCCACGCTTCATAGGTAAGAAAAATTCAATTGGACCTCGAGATGGAAGACCTAGCCTACCTGTGGACATCAGGCTTGCGTTCATTTACATGAATGCCCAACAGGCAATAAAAAGAAATAAAAATAAAATAAAAAACCAAAATATATTCGAATAAAAAGCATATGTACTAAAGTCCCTCTTTTATATTACAGGTATTCTTCTTACGCAGTACGCAGCACCTATAGACGGACGTCCCTGGAAGTAGCAACTCTAATTCATCCCCTTACTTCCAGGCTTATCTACTAACATTATAAATAAATCTGCGGTGAGTACTAAACCTTATAATTATGTATAACTTTAGTATATAAAAAAACCCATGTCCGAAACTATGCAATTTAAATCTCTGGCCCTACCAGCAGTGTGAATTTGGCAGTACCAATGAAGCGAAAAAATGTGAAAACACCCTTTTTCCCAAATTCATTGAGCACCGCGGCTATTCCATCTAAAAGTATGGTCATGTGATTATTTGCATAACTACGGTACAGAACGGTATAAAAATATAGTAAAGTATACTTCATATACCTATTTAAAAAAAAAAGGAAATTTTAGCAAAACTAACAATAGGCAGATAGATAGGCTTCCTTACTAATCAAGGACATATCCGGGATAAACTTTCCCACTACTTGTATGCTTGACTTTCATGACTTTCCAACTCACTGTTAGTCTGATGTAGGGGACGTTTCTTTTACTTGACGCCAAATCACCCAATATCCAAATCCATCCATATATAGAAAGCTAGTCAGACTATTTTACCTCAACTTGCTGTAAGAACAAGCTCAGAAAAAGTTATCATACTAGGTGACAAACAATTCTCAGTCCTTAATGGCAAAGTTCCCCAGGGCGTTATTACAGAATTGCACTAATAGTATGGTGACAGTTACAAAAGGTAACTAGCTTAGAAACTTAAGCGCCATAATTAAGTAAAATCTGCACTTTCTCTATAACTAACTGCGATTTGTGATATGGTGAAACACCTTCAAGCAAAACCGTCTCCCACTTCACCCTGACGTGAGCTAACAAAATCATTAGTGAAAAAATAAACAAATTGAAATACAAGTAGTTGAAACAAACATCAGAGTAATCAGGAAGTATATAGAGTATTTAGCAAAACGTTTCAATAACAATTTCGCATTGTGTAGGTGTTGGGTGAGGAAACGCTGGGACTGGAACCACCAAGGACGTTAAAGTTATTGCTTTAAATCCTTGGCATGAAATACCCCCAGCGATTTCCCTTGAAGATCCTCAATCTCATAGAGGCTATTCCCGACCGGTTTCACGATTCGACACTTTACGAACTTTCGTGCGAGCTTTGCATTAAAACCGCGCTTAAAATCGCTTTGTTGGAAATTCCTGCGATATACTTCTTGTCCTTTCCACGCTTCATAGGTAAGAAAAATTCAATTGGACCTCGAGATGGAAGACCTAGCCTACCTGTGGACATCAGGCTTGCGTTCATTTACATGAATGCCCAACAGGCAATAAAAAGAAATAAAAATAAAATAAAAAACCAAAATATATTCGAATAAAAAGCATATGTACTAAAGTCCCTCTTTTATATTACAGGTATTCTTCTTACGCAGTACGCAGCACCTATAGACGGACGTCCCTGGAAGTAGCAACTCTAATTCATCCCCTTACTTCCAGGCTTATCTACTAACATTATAAATAAATCTGCGGTGAGTACTAAACCTTATAATTATGTGTAACTTTAGTATATAAAAAAACCCATGTCCGAAACTATGCAATTTAAATCTCTGGCCCTACCAGCAGTGTGAATTTGGCAGTACCAATGAAGCGAAAAAATGTGAAAACACCCTTTTTCCCAAATTCATTGAGCACCGCGGCTATTCCATCTAAAAGTATGGTCATGTGATTATTTGCATAACTACGGTACAGAACGGTATAAAAATATAGTAAAGTATACTTCATATACCTATTTAAAACAAAAAGGAAATTTTAGCAAAACTAACAATAGGCAGATAGATAGGCTTCCTTACTAATCAAGGACATATCCGGGATAAACTTTCCCACTACTTGTATGCTTGACTTTCATGACTTTCCAACTCACTGTTAGTCTGATGTAGGGGACGTTTCTTTTACTTGACGCCAAATCACCCAATATCCAAATCCATCCATATATAGAAAGCTAGTCAGACTATTTTACCTCAACTTGCTGTAAGAACAAGCTCAGAAAAAGTTATCATACTAGGTGACAAACAATTCTCAGTCCTTAATGGCAAAGTTCCCCAGGGCGTTATTACAGAATTGCACTAATAGTATGATGACAGTTACAAAAGGTAACTAGCTTAGAAACTTAAGCGCCATAATTAAGTAAAATCTGCACTTTCTCTATAACTAACTGCGATTTGTGATATGGTGAAACACCTTCAAGCAAAACCGTCTCCCACTTCACCCTGACGTGAGCTAACAAAATCATTAGTGAAAAAATAAACAAATTGAAATACAAGTAGTTGAAACAAACATCAGAGTAATCAGGAAGTATATAGAGTATTTAGCAAAACGTTTCAATAACAATTTCGCATTGTGTAGGTGTTGGGTGAGGAAACGCTGGGACTGGAACCACCAAGGACGTTAAAGTTATTGCTTTAAATCCTTGGCATGAAATACCCCCAGCGATTTCCCTTGAAGATCCTCAATCTCATAGAGGCTATTCCCGACCGGTTTCACGATTCGACACTTTACGAACTTTCGTGCGAGCTTTGCATTAAAACCGCGCTTAAAATCGCTTTGTTGGAAATTCCTGCGATATACTTCTTGTCCTTTCCACGCTTCATAGGTAAGAAAAATTCAATTGGACCTCGAGATGGAAGACCTAGCCTACCTGTGGACATCAGGCTTGCGTTCATTTACATGAATGCCCAACAGGCAATAAAAAGAAATAAAAATAAAATAAAAAACCAAAATATATTCGAATAAAAAGCATATGTACTAAAGTCCCTCTTTTATATTACAGGTATTCTTCTTACGCAGTACGCAGCACCTATAGACGGACGTCCCTGGAAGTAGCAACTCTAATTCATCCCCTTACTTCCAGGCTTATCTACTAACATTATAAATAAATCTGCGGTGAGTACTAAACCTTATAATTATGTATAACTTTAGTATATAAAAAAACCCATGTCCGAAACTATGCAATTTAAATCTCTGGCCCTACCAGCAGTGTGAATTTGGCAGTACCAATGAAGCGAAAAAATGTGAAAACACCCTTTTTCCCAAATTCATTGAGCACCGCGGCTATTCCATCTAAAAGTATGGTCATGTGATTATTTGCATAACTACGGTACAGAACGGTATAAAAATATAGTAAAGTATACTTCATATACCTATTTAAAAAAAAAAGGAAATTTTAGCAAAACTAACAATAGGCAGATAGATAGGCTTCCTTACTAATCAAGGACATATCCGGGATAAACTTTCCCACTACTTGTATGCTTGACTTTCATGACTTTCCAACTCACTGTTAGTCTGATGTAGGGGACGTTTCTTTTACTTGACGCCAAATCACCCAATATCCAAATCCATCCATATATAGAAAGCTAGTCAGACTATTTTACCTCAACTTGCTGTAAGAACAAGCTCAGAAAAAGTTATCATACTAGGTGACAAACAATTCTCAGTCCTTAATGGCAAAGTTCCCCAGGGCGTTATTACAGAATTGCACTAATAGTATGGTGACAGTTACAAAAGGTAACTAGCTTAGAAACTTAAGCGCCATAATTAAGTAAAATCTGCACTTTCTCTATAACTAACTGCGATTTGTGATATGGTGAAACACCTTCAAGCAAAACCGTCTCCCACTTCACCCTGACGTGAGCTAACAAAATCATTAGTGAAAAAATAAACAAATTGAAATACAAGTAGTTGAAACAAACATCAGAGTAATCAGGAAGTATATAGAGTATTTAGCAAAACGTTTCAATAACAATTTCGCATTGTGTAGGTGTTGGGTGAGGAAACGCTGGGACTGGAACCACCAAGGACGTTAAAGTTATTGCTTTAAATCCTTGGCATGAAATACCCCCAGCGATTTCCCTTGAAGATCCTCAATCTCATAGAGGCTATTCCCGACCGGTTTCACGATTCGACACTTTACGAACTTTCGTGCGAGCTTTGCATTAAAACCGCGCTTAAAATCGCTTTGTTGGAAATTCCTGCGATATACTTCTTGTCCTTTCCACGCTTCATAGGTAAGAAAAATTCAATTGGACCTCGAGATGGAAGACCTAGCCTACCTGTGGACATCAGGCTTGCGTTCATTTACATGAATGCCCAACAGGCAATAAAAAGAAATAAAAATAAAATAAAAAACCAAAATATATTCGAATAAAAAGCATATGTACTAAAGTCCCTCTTTTATATTACAGGTATTCTTCTTACGCAGTACGCAGCACCTATAGACGGACGTCCCTGGAAGTAGCAACTCTAATTCATCCCCTTACTTCCAGGCTTATCTACTAACATTATAAATAAATCTGCGGTGAGTACTAAACCTTATAATTATGTATAACTTTAGTATATAAAAAAACCCATGTCCGAAACTATGCAATTTAAATCTCTGGCCCTACCAGCAGTGTGAATTTGGCAGTACCAATGAAGCGAAAAAATGTGAAAACACCCTTTTTCCCAAATTCATTGAGCACCGCGGCTATTCCATCTAAAAGTATGGTCATGTGATTATTTGCATAACTACGGTACAGAACGGTATAAAAATATAGTAAAGTATACTTCATATACCTATTTAAAAAAAAAAGGAAATTTTAGCAAAACTAACAATAGGCAGATAGATAGGCTTCCTTACTAATCAAGGACATATCCGGGATAAACTTTCCCACTACTTGTATGCTTGACTTTCATGACTTTCCAACTCACTGTTAGTCTGATGTAGGGGACGTTTCTTTTACTTGACGCCAAATCACCCAATATCCAAATCCATCCATATATAGAAAGCTAGTCAGACTATTTTACCTCAACTTGCTGTAAGAACAAGCTCAGAAAAAGTTATCATACTAGGTGACAAACAATTCTCAGTCCTTAATGGCAAAGTTCCCCAGGGCGTTATTACAGAATTGCACTAATAGTATGGTGACAGTTACAAAAGGTAACTAGCTTAGAAACTTAAGCGCCATAATTAAGTAAAATCTGCACTTTCTCTATAACTAACTGCGATTTGTGATATGGTGAAACACCTTCAAGCAAAACCGTCTCCCACTTCACCCTGACGTGAGCTAACAAAATCATTAGTGAAAAAATAAACAAATTGAAATACAAGTAGTTGAAACAAACATCAGAGTAATCAGGAAGTATATAGAGTATTTAGCAAAACGTTTCAATAACAATTTCGCATTGTGTAGGTGTTGGGTGAGGAAACGCTGGGACTGGAACCACCAAGGACGTTAAAGTTATTGCTTTAAATCCTTGGCATGAAATACCCCCAGCGATTTCCCTTGAAGATCCTCAATCTCATAGAGGCTATTCCCGACCGGTTTCACGATTCGACACTTTACGAACTTTCGTGCGAGCTTTGCATTAAAACCGCGCTTAAAATCGCTTTGTTGGAAATTCCTGCGATATACTTCTTGTCCTTTCCACGCTTCATAGGTAAGAAAAATTCAATTGGACCTCGAGATGGAAGACCTAGCCTACCTGTGGACATCAGGCTTGCGTTCATTTACATGAATGCCCAACAGGCAATAAAAAGAAATAAAAATAAAATAAAAAACCAAAATATATTCGAATAAAAAGCATATGTACTAAAGTCCCTCTTTTATATTACAGGTATTCTTCTTACGCAGTACGCAGCACCTATAGACGGACGTCCCTGGAAGTAGCAACTCTAATTCATCCCCTTACTTCCAGGCTTATCTACTAACATTATAAATAAATCTGCGGTGAGTACTAAACCTTATAATTATGTATAACTTTAGTATATAAAAAAACCCATGTCCGAAACTATGCAATTTAAATCTCTGGCCCTACCAGCAGTGTGAATTTGGCAGTACCAATGAAGCGAAAAAATGTGAAAACACCCTTTTTCCCAAATTCATTGAGCACCGCGGCTATTCCATCTAAAAGTATGGTCATGTGATTATTTGCATAACTACGGTACAGAACGGTATAAAAATATAGTAAAGTATACTTCATATACCTATTTAAAAAAAAAGGAAATTTTAGCAAAACTAACAATAGGCAGATAGATAGGCTTCCTTACTAATCAAGGACATATCCGGGATAAACTTTCCCACTACTTGTATGCTTGACTTTCATGACTTTCCAACTCACTGTTAGTCTGATGTAGGGGACGTTTCTTTTACTTGACGCCAAATCACCCAATATCCAAATCCATCCATATATAGAAAGCTAGTCAGACTATTTTACCTCAACTTGCTGTAAGAACAAGCTCAGAAAAAGTTATCATACTAGGTGACAAACAATTCTCAGTCCTTAATGGCAAAGTTCCCCAGGGCGTTATTACAGAATTGCACTAATAGTATGGTGACAGTTACAAAAGGTAACTAGCTTAGAAACTTAAGCGCCATAATTAAGTAAAATCTGCACTTTCTCTATAACTAACTGCGATTTGTGATATGGTGAAACACCTTCAAGCAAAACCGTCTCCCACTTCACCCTGACGTGAGCTAACAAAATCATTAGTGAAAAAATAAACAAATTGAAATACAAGTAGTTGAAACAAACATCAGAGTAATCAGGAAGTATATAGAGTATTTAGCAAAACGTTTCAATAACAATTTCGCATTGTGTAGGTGTTGGGTGAGGAAACGCTGGGACTGGAACCACCAAGGACGTTAAAGTTATTGCTTTAAATCCTTGGCATGAAATACCCCCAGCGATTTCCCTTGAAGATCCTCAATCTCATAGAGGCTATTCCCGACCGGTTTCACGATTCGACACTTTACGAACTTTCGTGCGAGCTTTGCATTAAAACCGCGCTTAAAATCGCTTTGTTGGAAATTCCTGCGATATACTTCTTGTCCTTTCCACGCTTCATAGGTAAGAAAAATTCAATTGGACCTCGAGATGGAAGACCTAGCCTACCTGTGGACATCAGGCTTGCGTTCATTTACATGAATGCCCAACAGGCAATAAAAAGAAATAAAAATAAAATAAAAAACCAAAATATATTCGAATAAAAAGCATATGTACTAAAGTCCCTCTTTTATATTACAGGTATTCTTCTTACGCAGTACGCAGCACCTATAGACGGACGTCCCTGGAAGTAGCAACTCTAATTCATCCCCTTACTTCCAGGCTTATCTACTAACATTATAAATAAATCTGCGGTGAGTACTAAACCTTATAATTATGTATAACTTTAGTATATAAAAAAACCCATGTCCGAAACTATGCAATTTAAATCTCTGGCCCTACCAGCAGTGTGAATTTGGCAGTACCAATGAAGCGAAAAAATGTGAAAACACCCTTTTTCCCAAATTCATTGAGCACCGCGGCTATTCCATCTAAAAGTATGGTCATGTGATTATTTGCATAACTACGGTACAGAACGGTATAAAAATATAGTAAAGTATACTTCATATACCTATTTAAAACAAAAAGGAAATTTTAGCAAAACTAACAATAGGCAGATAGATAGGCTTCCTTACTAATCAAGGACATATCCGGGATAAACTTTCCCACTACTTGTATGCTTGACTTTCATGACTTTCCAACTCACTGTTAGTCTGATGTAGGGGACGTTTCTTTTACTTGACGCCAAATCACCCAATATCCAAATCCATCCATATATAGAAAGCTAGTCAGACTATTTTACCTCAACTTGCTGTAAGAACGGGCTCAGAAAAAGTTATCATACTAGGTGACAAACAATTCTCAGTCCTTAATGGCAAAGTTCCCCAGGGCGTTATTACAGAATTGCACTAATAGTATGGTGACAGTTACAAAAGGTAACTAGCTTAGAAACTTAAGCGCCATAATTAAGTAAAATCTGCACTTTCTCTATAACTAACTGCGATTTGTGATATGGTGAAACACCTTCAAGCAAAACCGTCTCCCACTTCACCCTGACGTGAGCTAACAAAATCATTAGTGAAAAAATAAACAAATTGAAATACAAGTAGTTGAAACAAACATCAGAGTAATCAGGAAGTATATAGAGTATTTAGCAAAACGTTTCAATAACAATTTCGCATTGTGTAGGTGTTGGGTGAGGAAACGCTGGGACTGGAACCACCAAGGACGTTAAAGTTATTGCTTTAAATCCTTGGCATGAAATACCCCCAGCGATTTCCCTTGAAGATCCTCAATCTCATAGAGGCTATTCCCGACCGGTTTCACGATTCGACACTTTACGAACTTTCGTGCGAGCTTTGCATTAAAACCGCGCTTAAAATCGCTTTGTTGGAAATTCCTGCGATATACTTCTTGTCCTTTCCACGCTTCATAGGTAAGAAAAATTCAATTGGACCTCGAGATGGAAGACCTAGCCTACCTGTGGACATCAGGCTTGCGTTCATTTACATGAATGCCCAACAGGCAATAAAAAGAAATAAAAATAAAATAAAAAACCAAAATATATTCGAATAAAAAGCATATGTACTAAAGTCCCTCTTTTATATTACAGGTATTCTTCTTACGCAGTACGCAGCACCTATAGACGGACGTCCCTGGAAGTAGCAACTCTAATTCATCCCCTTACTTCCAGGCTTATCTACTAACATTATAAATAAATGAGTACTAAACCTTATAATTATGTATAACTTTAGTATATAAAAAAACCCATGTCCGAAACTATGCAATTTAAATCTCTGGCCCTACCAGCAGTGTGAATTTGGCAGTACCAATGAAGCGAAAAAATGTGAAAACACCCTTTTTCCCAAATTCATTGAGCACCGCGGCTATTCCATCTAAAAGTATGGTCATGTGATTATTTGCATAACTACGGTACAGAACGGTATAAAAATATAGTAAAGTATACTTCATATACCTATTTAAAAAAAAAGGAAATTTTAGCAAAACTAACAATAGGCAGATAGATAGGCTTCCTTACTAATCAAGGACATATCCGGGATAAACTTTCCCACTACTTGTATGCTTGACTTTCATGACTTTCCAACTCACTGTTAGTCTGATGTAGGGGACGTTTCTTTTACTTGACGCCAAATCACCCAATATCCAAATCCATCCATATATAGAAAGCTAGTCAGACTATTTTACCTCAACTTGCTGTAAGAACAAGCTCAGAAAAAGTTATCATACTAGGTGACAAACAATTCTCAGTCCTTAATGGCAAAGTTCCCCAGGGCGTTATTACAGAATTGCACTAATAGTATGGTGACAGTTACAAAAGGTAACTAGCTTAGAAACTTAAGCGCCATAATTAAGTAAAATCTGCACTTTCTCTATAACTAACTGCGATTTGTGATATGGTGAAACACCTTCAAGCAAAACCGTCTCCCACTTCACCCTGACGTGAGCTAACAAAATCATTAGTGAAAAAATAAACAAATTGAAATACAAGTAGTTGAAACAAACATCAGAGTAATCAGGAAGTATATAGAGTATTTAGCAAAACGTTTCAATAACAATTTCGCATTGTGTAGGTGTTGGGTGAGGAAACGCTGGGACTGGAACCACCAAGGACGTTAAAGTTATTGCTTTAAATCCTTGGCATGAAATACCCCCAGCGATTTCCCTTGAAGATCCTCAATCTCATAGAGGCTATTCCCGACCGGTTTCACGATTCGACACTTTACGAACTTTCGTGCGAGCTTTGCATTAAAACCGCGCTTAAAATCGCTTTGTTGGAAATTCCTGCGATATACTTCTTGTCCTTTCCACGCTTCATAGGTAAGAAAAATTCAATTGGACCTCGAGATGGAAGACCTAGCCTACCTGTGGACATCAGGCTTGCGTTCATTTACATGAATGCCCAACAGGCAATAAAAAGAAATAAAAATAAAATAAAAAACCAAAATATATTCGAATAAAAAGCATATGTACTAAAGTCCCTCTTTTATATTACAGGTATTCTTCTTACGCAGTACGCAGCACCTATAGACGGACGTCCCTGGAAGTAGCAACTCTAATTCATCCCCTTACTTCCAGGCTTATCTACTAACATTATAAATAAATCTGCGGTGAGTACTAAACCTTATAATTATGTATAACTTTAGTATATAAAAAAACCCATGTCCGAAACTATGCAATTTAAATCTCTGGCCCTACCAGCAGTGTGAATTTGGCAGTACCAATGAAGCGAAAAAATGTGAAAACACCCTTTTTCCCAAATTCATTGAGCACCGCGGCTATTCCATCTAAAAGTATGGTCATGTGATTATTTGCATAACTACGGTACAGAACGGTATAAAAATATAGTAAAGTATACTTCATATACCTATTTAAAAAAAAAGGAAATTTTAGCAAAACTAACAATAGGCAGATAGATAGGCTTCCTTACTAATCAAGGACATATCCGGGATAAACTTTCCCACTACTTGTATGCTTGACTTTCATGACTTTCCAACTCACTGTTAGTCTGATGTAGGGGACGTTTCTTTTACTTGACGCCAAATCACCCAATATCCAAATCCATCCATATATAGAAAGCTAGTCAGACTATTTTACCTCAACTTGCTGTAAGAACAAGCTCAGAAAAAGTTATCATACTAGGTGACAAACAATTCTCAGTCCTTAATGGCAAAGTTCCCCAGGGCGTTATTACAGAATTGCACTAATAGTATGGTGACAGTTACAAAAGGTAACTAGCTTAGAAACTTAAGCGCCATAATTAAGTAAAATCTGCACTTTCTCTATAACTAACTGCGATTTGTGATATGGTGAAACACCTTCAAGCAAAACCGTCTCCCACTTCACCCTGACGTGAGCTAACAAAATCATTAGTGAAAAAATAAACAAATTGAAATACAAGTAGTTGAAACAAACATCAGAGTAATCAGGAAGTATATAGAGTATTTAGCAAAACGTTTCAATAACAATTTCGCATTGTGTAGGTGTTGGGTGAGGAAACGCTGGGACTGGAACCACCAAGGACGTTAAAGTTATTGCTTTAAATCCTTGGCATGAAATACCCCCAGCGATTTCCCTTGAAGATCCTCAATCTCATAGAGGCTATTCCCGACCGGTTTCACGATTCGACACTTTACGAACTTTCGTGCGAGCTTTGCATTAAAACCGCGCTTAAAATCGCTTTCTTGGAAATTCCTGCGATATACTTCTTGTCCTTTCCACGCTTCATAGGTAAGAAAAATTCAATTGGACCTCGAGATGGAAGACCTAGCCTACCTGTGGACATCAGGCTTGCGTTCATTTACATGAATGCCCAACAGGCAATAAAAAGAAATAAAAATAAAATAAAAAACCAAAATATATTCGAATAAAAAGCATATGTACTAAAGTCCCTCTTTTATATTACAGGTATTCTTCTTACGCAGTACGCAGCACCTATAGACGGACGTCCCTGGAAGTAGCAACTCTAATTCATCCCCTTACTTCCAGGCTTATCTACTAACATTATAAATAAATCTGCGGTGAGTACTAAACCTTATAATTATGTATAACTTTAGTATATAAAAAAACCCATGTCCGAAACTATGCAATTTAAATCTCTGGCCCTACCAGCAGTGTGAATTTGGCAGTACCAATGAAGCGAAAAAATGTGAAAACACCCTTTTTCCCAAATTCATTGAGCACCGCGGCTATTCCATCTAAAAGTATGGTCATGTGATTATTTGCATAACTACGGTACAGAACGGTATAAAAATATAGTAAAGTATACTTCATATACCTATTTAAAAAAAAAGGAAATTTTAGCAAAACTAACAATAGGCAGATAGATAGGCTTCCTTACTAATCAAGGACATATCCGGGATAAACTTTCCCACTACTTGTATGCTTGACTTTCATGACTTTCCAACTCACTGTTAGTCTGATGTAGGGGACGTTTCTTTTACTTGACGCCAAATCACCCAATATCCAAATCCATCCATATATAGAAAGCTAGTCAGACTATTTTACCTCAACTTGCTGTAAGAACAAGCTCAGAAAAAGTTATCATACTAGGTGACAAACAATTCTCAGTCCTTAATGGCAAAGTTCCCCAGGGCGTTATTACAGAATTGCACTAATAGTATGGTGACAGTTACAAAAGGTAACTAGCTTAGAAACTTAAGCGCCATAATTAAGTAAAATCTGCACTTTCTCTATAACTAACTGCGATTTGTGATATGGTGAAACACCTTCAAGCAAAACCGTCTCCCACTTCACCCTGACGTGAGCTAACAAAATCATTAGTGAAAAAATAAACAAATTGAAATACAAGTAGTTGAAACAAACATCAGAGTAATCAGGAAGTATATAGAGTATTTAGCAAAACGTTTCAATAACAATTTCGCATTGTGTAGGTGTTGGGTGAGGAAACGCTGGGACTGGAACCACCAAGGACGTTAAAGTTATTGCTTTAAATCCTTGGCATGAAATACCCCCAGCGATTTCCCTTGAAGATCCTCAATCTCATAGAGGCTATTCCCGACCGGTTTCACGATTCGACACTTTACGAACTTTCGTGCGAGCTTTGCATTAAAACCGCGCTTAAAATCGCTTTGTTGGAAATTCCTGCGATATACTTCTTGTCCTTTCCACGCTTCATAGGTAAGAAAAATTCAATTGGACCTCGAGATGGAAGACCTAGCCTACCTGTGGACATCAGGCTTGCGTTCATTTACATGAATGCCCAACAGGCAATAAAAAGAAATAAAAATAAAATAAAAAACCAAAATATATTCGAATAAAAAGCATATGTACTAAAGTCCCTCTTTTATATTACAGGTATTCTTCTTACGCAGTACGCAGCACCTATAGACGGACGTCCCTGGAAGTAGCAACTCTAATTCATCCCCTTACTTCCAGGCTTATCTACTAACATTATAAATAAATCTGCGGTGAGTACTAAACCTTATAATTATGTATAACTTTAGTATATAAAAAAACCCATGTCCGAAACTATGCAATTTAAATCTCTGGCCCTACCAGCAGTGTGAATTTGGCAGTACCAATGAAGCGAAAAAATGTGAAAACACCCTTTTTCCCAAATTCATTGAGCACCGCGGCTATTCCATCTAAAAGTATGGTCATGTGATTATTTGCATAACTACGGTACAGAACGGTATAAAAATATAGTAAAGTATACTTCATATACCTATTTAAAACAAAAAGGAAATTTTAGCAAAACTAACAATAGGCAGATAGATAGGCTTCCTTACTAATCAAGGACATATCCGGGATAAACTTTCCCACTACTTGTATGCTTGACTTTCATGACTTTCCAACTCACTGTTAGTCTGATGTAGGGGACGTTTCTTTTACTTGACGCCAAATCACCCAATATCCAAATCCATCCATATATAGAAAGCTAGTCAGACTATTTTACCTCAACTTGCTGTAAGAACGGGCTCAGAAAAAGTTATCATACTAGGTGACAAACAATTCTCAGTCCTTAATGGCAAAGTTCCCCAGGGCGTTATTACAGAATTGCACTAATAGTATGGTGACAGTTACAAAAGGTAACTAGCTTAGAAACTTAAGCGCCATAATTAAGTAAAATCTGCACTTTCTCTATAACTAACTGCGATTTGTGATATGGTGAAACACCTTCAAGCAAAACCGTCTCCCACTTCACCCTGACGTGAGCTAACAAAATCATTAGTGAAAAAATAAACAAATTGAAATACAAGTAGTTGAAACAAACATCAGAGTAATCAGGAAGTATATAGAGTATTTAGCAAAACGTTTCAATAACAATTTCGCATTGTGTAGGTGTTGGGTGAGGAAACGCTGGGACTGGAACCACCAAGGACGTTAAAGTTATTGCTTTAAATCCTTGGCATGAAATACCCCCAGCGATTTCCCTTGAAGATCCTCAATCTCATAGAGGCTATTCCCGACCGGTTTCACGATTCGACACTTTACGAACTTTCGTGCGAGCTTTGCATTAAAACCGCGCTTAAAATCGCTTTGTTGGAAATTCCTGCGATATACTTCTTGTCCTTTCCACGCTTCATAGGTAAGAAAAATTCAATTGGACCTCGAGATGGAAGACCTAGCCTACCTGTGGACATCAGGCTTGCGTTCATTTACATGAATGCCCAACAGGCAATAAAAAGAAATAAAAATAAAATAAAAAACCAAAATATATTCGAATAAAAAGCATATGTACTAAAGTCCCTCTTTTATATTACAGGTATTCTTCTTACGCAGTACGCAGCACCTATAGACGGACGTCCCTGGAAGTAGCAACTCTAATTCATCCCCTTACTTCCAGGCTTATCTACTAACATTATAAATAAATCTGCGGTGAGTACTAAACCTTATAATTATGTATAACTTTAGTATATAAAAAAACCCATGTCCGAAACTATGCAATTTAAATCTCTGGCCCTACCAGCAGTGTGAATTTGGCAGTACCAATGAAGCGAAAAAATGTGAAAACACCCTTTTTCCCAAATTCATTGAGCACCGCGGCTATTCCATCTAAAAGTATGGTCATGTGATTATTTGCATAACTACGGTACAGAACGGTATAAAAATATAGTAAAGTATACTTCATATACCTATTTAAAAAAAAAAGGAAATTTTAGCAAAACTAACAATAGGCAGATAGATAGGCTTCCTTACTAATCAAGGACATATCCGGGATAAACTTTCCCACTACTTGTATGCTTGACTTTCATGACTTTCCAACTCACTGTTAGTCTGATGTAGGGGACGTTTCTTTTACTTGACGCCAAATCACCCAATATCCAAATCCATCCATATATAGAAAGCTAGTCAGACTATTTTACCTCAACTTGCTGTAAGAACAAGCTCAGAAAAAGTTATCATACTAGGTGACAAACAATTCTCAGTCCTTAATGGCAAAGTTCCCCAGGGCGTTATTACAGAATTGCACTAATAGTATGGTGACAGTTACAAAAGGTAACTAGCTTAGAAACTTAAGCGCCATAATTAAGTAAAATCTGCACTTTCTCTATAACTAACTGCGATTTGTGATATGGTGAAACACCTTCAAGCAAAACCGTCTCCCACTTCACCCTGACGTGAGCTAACAAAATCATTAGTGAAAAAATAAACAAATTGAAATACAAGTAGTTGAAACAAACATCAGAGTAATCAGGAAGTATATAGAGTATTTAGCAAAACGTTTCAATAACAATTTCGCATTGTGTAGGTGTTGGGTGAGGAAACGCTGGGACTGGAACCACCAAGGACGTTAAAGTTATTGCTTTAAATCCTTGGCATGAAATACCCCCAGCGATTTCCCTTGAAGATCCTCAATCTCATAGAGGCTATTCCCGACCGGTTTCACGATTCGACACTTTACGAACTTTCGTGCGAGCTTTGCATTAAAACCGCGCTTAAAATCGCTTTGTTGGAAATTCCTGCGATATACTTCTTGTCCTTTCCACGCTTCATAGGTAAGAAAAATTCAATTGGACCTCGAGATGGAAGACCTAGCCTACCTGTGGACATCAGGCTTGCGTTCATTTACATGAATGCCCAACAGGCAATAAAAAGAAATAAAAATAAAATAAAAAACCAAAATATATTCGAATAAAAAGCATATGTACTAAAGTCCCTCTTTTATATTACAGGTATTCTTCTTACGCAGTACGCAGCACCTATAGACGGACGTCCCTGGAAGTAGCAACTCTAATTCATCCCCTTACTTCCAGGCTTATCTACTAACATTATAAATAAATCTGCGGTGAGTACTAAACCTTATAATTATGTATAACTTTAGTATATAAAAAAACCCATGTCCGAAACTATGCAATTTAAATCTCTGGCCCTACCAGCAGTGTGAATTTGGCAGTACCAATGAAGCGAAAAAATGTGAAAACACCCTTTTTCCCAAATTCATTGAGCACCGCGGCTATTCCATCTAAAAGTATGGTCATGTGATTATTTGCATAACTACGGTACAGAACGGTATAAAAATCTAGTAAAGTATACTTCATATACCTATTTAAAACAAAAAGGAAATTTTAGCAAAACTAACAATAGGCAGATAGATAGGCTTCCTTACTAATCAAGGACATATCCGGGATAAACTTTCCCACTACTTGTATGCTTGACTTTCATGACTTTCCAACTCACTGTTAGTCTGATGTAGGGGACGTTTCTTTTACTTGACGCCAAATCACCCAATATCCAAATCCATCCATATATAGAAAGCTAGTCAGACTATTTTACCTCAACTTGCTGTAAGAACGGGCTCAGAAAAAGTTATCATACTAGGTGACAAACAATTCTCAGTCCTTAATGGCAAAGTTCCCCAGGGCGTTATTACAGAATTGCACTAATAGTATGGTGACAGTTACAAAAGGTAACTAGCTTAGAAACTTAAGCGCCATAATTAAGTAAAATCTGCACTTTCTCTATAACTAACTGCGATTTGTGATATGGTGAAACACCTTCAAGCAAAACCGTCTCCCACTTCACCCTGACGTGAGCTAACAAAATCATTAGTGAAAAAATAAACAAATTGAAATACAAGTAGTTGAAACAAACATCAGAGTAATCAGGAAGTATATAGAGTATTTAGCAAAACGTTTCAATAACAATTTCGCATTGTGTAGGTGTTGGGTGAGGAAACGCTGGGACTGGAACCACCAAGGACGTTAAAGTTATTGCTTTAAATCCTTGGCATGAAATACCCCCAGCGATTTCCCTTGAAGATCCTCAATCTCATAGAGGCTATTCCCGACCGGTTTCACGATTCGACACTTTACGAACTTTCGTGCGAGCTTTGCATTAAAACCGCGCTTAAAATCGCTTTGTTGGAAATTCCTGCGATATACTTCTTGTCCTTTCCACGCTTCATAGGTAAGAAAAATTCAATTGGACCTCGAGATGGAAGACCTAGCCTACCTGTGGACATCAGGCTTGCGTTCATTTACATGAATGCCCAACAGGCAATAAAAAGAAATAAAAATAAAATAAAAAACCAAAATATATTCGAATAAAAAGCATATGTACTAAAGTCCCTCTTTTATATTACAGGTATTCTTCTTACGCAGCACGCAGCACCTATAGACGGACGTCCCTGGAAGTAGCAACTCTAATTCATCCCCTTACTTCCAGGCTTATCTACTAACATTATAAATAAATCTGCGGTGAGTACTAAACTTTATAATTATGTATAACTTTAGTATATAAAAAAACCCATGTCCGAAACTATGCAATTTAAATCTCTGGCCCTACCAGCAGTGTGAATTTGGCAGTACCAATGAAGCGAAAAAATGTGAAAACACCCTTTTTCCCAAATTCATTGAGCACCGCGGCTATTCCATCTAAAAGTATGGTCATGTGATTATTTGCATAACTACGGTACAGAACGGTATAAAAATATAGTAAAGTATACTTCATATACCTATTTAAAACAAAAAGGAAATTTTAGCAAAACTAACAATAGGCAGATAGATAGGCTTCCTTACTAATCAAGGACATATCCGGGATAAACTTTCCCACTATTTGTATGCTTGACTTTCATGACTTTCCAACTCACTGTTAGTCTGATGTAGGGGACGTTTCTTTTACTTGACGCCAAATCACCCAATATCCAAATCCATCCATATATAGAAAGCTAGTCAGACTATTTTACCTCAACTTGCTGTAAGAACGGGCTCAGAAAAAGTTATCATACTAGGTGACAAACAATTCTCAGTCCTTAATGGCAAAGTTCCCCAGGGCGTTATTACAGAATTGCACTAATAGTATGGTGACAGTTACAAAAGGTAACTAGCTTAGAAACTTAAGCGCCATAATTAAGTAAAATCTGCACTTTCTCTATAACTAACTGCGATTTGTGATATGGTGAAACACCTTCAAGCAAAACCGTCTCCCACTTCACCCTGACGTGAGCTAACAAAATCATTAGTGAAAAAATAAACAAATTGAAATACAAGTAGTTGAAACAAACATCAGAGTAATCAGGAAGTATATAGAGTATTTAGCAAAACGTTTCAATAACAATTTCGCATTGTGTAGGTGTTGGGTGAGGAAACGCTGGGACTGGAACCACCAAGGACGTTAAAGTTATTGCTTTAAATCCTTGGCATGAAATACCCCCAGCGATTTCCCTTGAAGATCCTCAATCTCATAGAGGCTATTCCCGACCGGTTTCACGATTCGACACTTTACGAACTTTCGTGCGAGCTTTGCATTAAAACCGCGCTTAAAATCGCTTTGTTGGAAATTCCTGCGATATACTTCTTGTCCTTTCCACGCTTCATAGGTAAGAAAAATTCAATTGGACCTCGAGATGGAAGACCTAGCCTACCTGTGGACATCAGGCTTGCGTTCATTTACATGAATGCCCAACAGGCAATAAAAAGAAATAAAAATAAAATAAAAAACCAAAATATATTCGAATAAAAAGCATATGTACTAAAGTCCCTCTTTTATATTACAGGTATTCTTCTTACGCAGTACGCAGCACCTATAGACGGACGTCCCTGGAAGTAGCAACTCTAATTCATCCCCTTACTTCCAGGCTTATCTACTAACATTATAAATAAATCTGCGGTGAGTACTAAACCTTATAATTATGTATAACTTTAGTTTTTAAAAAAACCCATGTCCGAAACTATGCAATTTAAATCTCTGGCCCTACCAGCAGTGTGAATTTGGCAGTACCAATGAAGCGAAAAAATGTGAAAACACCCTTTTTCCCAAATTCATTGAGCACCGCGGCTATTCCATCTAAAAGTATGGTCATGTGATTATTTGCATAACTACGGTACAGAACGGTATAAAAATATAGTAAAGTATACTTCATATACCTATTTAAAACAAAAAGGAAATTTTAGCAAAACTAACAATAGGCAGATAGATAGGCTTCCTTACTAATCAAGGACATATCCGGGATAAACTTTCCCACTACTTGTATGCTTGACTTTCATGACTTTCCAACTCACTGTTAGTCTGATGTAGGGGACGTTTCTTTTACTTGACGCCAAATCACCCAATATCCAAATCCATCCATATATAGAAAGCTAGTCAGACTATTTTACCTCAACTTGCTGTAAGAACGGGCTCAGAAAAAGTTATCATACTAGGTGACAAACAATTCTCAGTCCTTAATGGCAAAGTTCCCCAGGGCGTTATTACAGAATTGCACTAATAGTATGGTGACAGTTACAAAAGGTAACTAGCTTAGAAACTTAAGCGCCATAATTAAGTAAAATCTGCACTTTCTCTATAACTAACTGCGATTTGTGATATGGTGAAACACCTTCAAGCAAAACCGTCTCCCACTTCACCCTGACGTGAGCTAACAAAATCATTAGTGAAAAAATAAACAAATTGAAATACAAGTAGTTGAAACAAACATCAGAGTAATCAGGAAGTATATAGAGTATTTAGCAAAACGTTTCAATAACAATTTCGCATTGTGTAGGTGTTGGGTGAGGAAACGCTGGGACTGGAACCACCAAGGACGTTAAAGTTATTGCTTTAAATCCTTGGCATGAAATACCCCCAGCGATTTCCCTTGAAGATCCTCAATCTCATAGAGGCTATTCCCGACCGGTTTCACGATTCGACACTTTACGAACTTTCGTGCGAGCTTTGCATTAAAACCGCGCTTAAAATCGCTTTGTTGGAAATTCCTGCGATATACTTCTTGTCCTTTCCACGCTTCATAGGTAAGAAAAATTCAATTGGACCTCGAGATGGAAGACCTAGCCTACCTGTGGACATCAGGCTTGCGTTCATTTACATGAATGCCCAACAGGCAATAAAAAGAAATAAAAATAAAATAAAAAACCAAAATATATTCGAATAAAAAGCATATGTACTAAAGTCCCTCTTTTATATTACAGGTATTCTTCTTACGCAGTACGCAGCACCTATAGACGGACGTCCCTGGAAGTAGCAACTCTAATTCATCCCCTTACTTCCAGGCTTATCTACTAACATTATAAATAAATCTGCGGTGAGTACTAAACCTTATAATTATGTATAACTTTAGTTTTTAAAAAAACCCATGTCCGAAACTATGCAATTTAAATCTCTGGCCCTACCAGCAGTGTGAATTTGGCAGTACCAATGAAGCGAAAAAATGTGAAAACACCCTTTTTCCCAAATTCATTGAGCACCGCGGCTATTCCATCTAAAAGTATGGTCATGTGATTATTTGCATAACTACGGTACAGAACGGTATAAAAATATAGTAAAGTATACTTCATATACCTATTTAAAACAAAAAGGAAATTTTAGCAAAACTAACAATAGGCAGATAGATAGGCTTCCTTACTAATCAAGGACATATCCGGGATAAACTTTCCCACTACTTGTATGCTTGACTTTCATGACTTTCCAACTCACTGTTAGTCTGATGTAGGGGACGTTTCTTTTACTTGACGCCAAATCACCCAATATCCAAATCCATCCATATATAGAAAGCTAGTCAGACTATTTTACCTCAACTTGCTGTAAGAACGGGCTCAGAAAAAGTTATCATACTAGGTGACAAACAATTCTCAGTCCTTAATGGCAAAGTTCCCCAGGGCGTTATTACAGAATTGCACTAATAGTATGGTGACAGTTACAAAAGGTAACTAGCTTAGAAACTTAAGCGCCATAATTAAGTAAAATCTGCACTTTCTCTATAACTAACTGCGATTTGTGATATGGTGAAACACCTTCAAGCAAAACCGTCTCCCACTTCACCCTGACGTGAGCTAACAAATTCATTAGTGAAAAAATAAACAAATTGAAATACAAGTAGTTGAAACAAACATCAGAGTAATCAGGAAGTATATAGAGTATTTAGCAAAACGTTTCAATAACAATTTCGCATTGTGTAGGTGTTGGGTGAGGAAACGCTGGGACTGGAACCACCAAGGACGTTAAAGTTATTGCTTTAAATCCTTGGCATGAAATACCCCCAGCGATTTCCCTTGAAGATCCTCAATCTCATAGAGGCTATTCCCGACCGGTTTCACGATTCGACACTTTACGAACTTTCGTGCGAGCTTTGTATTAAAACCGCGCTTAAAATCGCTTTGTTGGAAATTCCTGCAATATACTTCTTGTCCTTTCCACGCTTCATAGGTAAGAAAAATTCAATTGGACCTCGAGATGGAAGACCTAGCCTACCTGTGGACATCAGGCTTGCGTTCATTTACATGAATGCCCAACAGGCAATAAAAAGAAATAAAAATAAAATAAAAAACCAAAATATATTCGAATAAAAAGCATATGTACTAAAGTCCCTCTTTTATATTACAGGTATTCTTCTTACGCAGTACGCAGCACCTATAGACGGACGTCCCTGGAAGTAGTAACTCTAATTCATCCCCTTACTTCCAGGCTTATCTACTAACATTATAAATAAATCTGCGGTGAGTACTAAACCTTATAATTATGTATAACTTTAGTATATAAAAAAACCCATGTCCGAAACTATGCAATTTAAATCTCTGGCCCTACCAGCAGTGTGAATTTGGCAGTACCAATGAAGCGAAAAAATGTGAAAACACCCTTTTTCCCAAATTCATTGAGCACCGCGGCTATTCCATCTAAAAGTATGGTCATGTGATTATTTGCATAACTACGGTACAGAACGGTATAAAAATATAGTAAAGTATACTTCATATACCTATTTAAAACAAAAAGGAAATTTTAGCAAAACTAACAATAGGCAGATAGATAGGCTTACTTACTAATCAAGGACATATCCGGGATAAACTTTCCCACTACTTGTATGCTTGACTTTCATGACTTTCCAACTCACTGTTAGTCTGATGTAGGGGACGTTTCTTTTACTTGACGCCAAATCACCCAATATCCAAATCCATCCATATATAGAAAGCTAGTCAGACTATTTTACCTCAACTTGCTGTAAGAACGGGCTCAGAAAAAGTTATCATACTAGGTGACAAACAATTCTCAGTCCTTAATGGCAAAGTTCGCCAGGGCGTTATTACAGAATTGCACTAATAGTATGGTGACAGTTACAAAAGGTAACTAGCTTAGAAACTTAAGCGCCATAATTAAGTAAAATCTGCACTTTCTCTATAACTAACTGCGATTTGTGATATGGTGAAACACCTTCAAGCAAAACCGTCTCCCACTTCACCCTGACGTGAGCTAACAAAATCATTAGTGAAAAAATAAACAAATTGAAATACAAGTAGTTGAAACAAACATCAGAGTAATCAGGAAGTATATAGAGTATTTAGCAAAACGTTTCAATAACAATTTCGCATTGTGTAGGTGTTGGGTGAGGAAACGCTGGGACTGGAACCACCAAGGACGTTAAAGTTATTGCTTTAAATCCTTGGCATGAAATACCCCCAGCGATTTCCCTTGAAGATCCTCAATCTCATAGAGGCTATTCCCGACCGGTTTCACGATTCGACACTTTACGAACTTTCGTGCGAGCTTTGCATTAAAACCGCGCTTAAAATCGCTTTGTTGGAAATTCCTGCGATATACTTCTTGTCCTTTCCACGCTTCATAGGTAAGAAAAATTCAATTGGACCTCGAGATGGAAGACCTAGCCTACCTGTGGACATCAGGCTTGCGTTCATTTACATGAATGCCCAACAGGCAATAAAAAGAAATAAAAATAAAATAAAAAACCAAAATATATTCGAATAAAAAGCATATGTACTAAAGTCCCTCTTTTATATTACAGGTATTCTTCTTACGTAGCACGCAGCACCTATAGACGGACGTCCCTGGAAGTAGCAACTCTAATTCATCCCCTTACTTCCAGGCTTATCTACTAACATTATAAATAAATCTGCGGTGAGTACTAAACCTTATAATTATGTATAACTTTAGTATATAAAAAAACCCATGTCCGAAACTATGCAATTGAAATCTCTGGCCCTACCAGCAGTGTGAATTTGGCAGTACCAATGAAGCGAAAAAATGTGAAAACACCCTTTTTCCCAAATTCATTGAGCACCGCGGCTATTCCATCTAAAAGTATGGTCATGTGATTATTTGCATAACTACGGTACAGAACGGTATAAAAATATAGTAAAGTATACTTCATATACCTATTTAAAACAAAAAGGAAATTTTAGCAAAACTAACAATAGGCAGATAGATAGGCTTACTTACTAATCAAGGACATATCCGGGATAAACTTTCCCACTACTTGTATGCTTGACTTTCATGACTTTCCAACTCACTGTTAGTCTGATGTAGGGGACGTTTCTTTTACTTGACGCCAAATCACCCAATATCCAAATCCATCCATATATAGAAAGCTAGTCAGACTATTTTACCTCAACTTGCTGTAAGAACGGGCTCAGAAAAAGTTATCATACTAGGTGACAAACAATTCTCAGTCCTTAATGGCAAAGTTCCCCAGGGCGTTATTACAGAATTGCACTAATAGTATGGTGACAGTTACAAAAGGTAACTAGCTTAGAAACTTAAGCGCCATAATTAAGTAAAATCTGCACTTTCTCTATAACTAACTGCGATTTGTGATATGGTGAAACACCTTCAAGCAAAACCGTCTCCCACTTCACCCTGACGTGAGCTAACAAAATCATTAGTGAAAAAATAAACAAATTGAAATACAAGTAGTTGAAACAAACATCAGAGTAATCAGGAAGTATATAGAGTATTTAGCAAAACGTTTCAATAACAATTTCGCATTGTGTAGGTGTTGGGTGAGGAAACGCTGGGACTGGAACCACCAAGGACGTTAAAGTTATTGCTTTAAATCCTTGGCATGAAATACCCCCAGCGATTTCCCTTGAAGATCCTCAATCTCATAGAGGCTATTCCCGACCGGTTTCACGATTCGACACTTTACGAACTTTCGTGCGAGCTTTGCATTAAAACCGCGCTTAAAATCGCTTTGTTGGAAATTCCTGCGATATACTTCTTGTCCTTTCCACGCTTCATAGGTAAGAAAAATTCAATTGGACCTCGAGATGGAAGACCTAGCCTACCTGTGGACATCAGGCTTGCGTTCATTTACATGAATGCCCAACAGGCAATAAAAAGAAATAAAAATAAAATAAAAAACCAAAATATATTCGAATAAAAAGCATATGTACTAAAGTCCCTCTTTTATATTACAGGTATTCTTCTTACGCAGTACGCAGCACCTATAGACGGACGTCCCTGGAAGTAGCAACTCTAATTCATCCCCTTACTTCCAGGCTTATCTACTAACATTATAAATAAATCTGCGGTGAGTACTAAACCTTATAATTATGTATAACTTTAGTATATAAAAAAACCCATGTCCGAAACTATGCAATTTAAATCTCTGGCCCTACCAGCAGTGTGAATTTGGCAGTACCAATGAAGCGAAAAAATGTGAAAACACCCTTTTTCCCAAATTCATTGAGCACCGCGGCTATTCCATCTAAAAGTATGGTCATGTGATTATTTGCATAACTACGGTACAGAACGGTATAAAAATATAGTAAAGTATACTTCATATACCTATTTAAAACAAAAAGGAAATTTTAGCAAAACTAACAATAGGCAGATAGATAGGCTTACTTACTAATCAAGGACATATCCGGGATAAACTTTCCCACTACTTGTATGCTTGACTTTCATGACTTTCCAACTCACTGTTAGTCTGATGTAGGGGACGTTTCTTTTACTTGACGCCAAATCACCCAATATCCAAATCCATCCATATATAGAAAGCTAGTCAGACTATTTTACCTCAACTTGCTGTAAGAACGGGCTCAGAAAAAGTTATCATACTAGGTGACAAACAATTCTCAGTCCTTAATGGCAAAGTTCCCCAGGGCGTTATTACAGAATTGCACTAATAGTATGGTGACAGTTACAAAAGGTAACTAGCTTAGAAACTTAAGCGCCATAATTAAGTAAAATCTGCACTTTCTCTATAACTAACTGCGATTTGTGATATGGTGAAACACCTTCAAGCAAAACCGTCTCCCACTTCACCCTGACGTGAGCTAACAAAATCATTAGTGAAAAAATAAACAAATTGAAATACAAGTAGTTGAAACAAACATCAGAGTAATCAGGAAGTATATAGAGTATTTAGCAAAACGTTTCAATAACAATTTCGCATTGTGTAGGTGTTGGGTGAGGAAACGCTGGGACTGGAACACCCAAGGACGTTAAAGTTATTGCTTTAAATCCTTGGCATGAAATACCCCCAGCGATTTCCCTTGAAGATCCTCAATCTCATAGAGGCTATTCCCGACCGGTTTCACGATTCGACACTTTACGAACTTTCGTGCGAGCTTTGCATTAAAACCGCGCTTAAAATCGCTTTGTTGGAAATTCCTGCGATATACTTCTTGTCCCGGGACAAACTTTATCGTACGGCATCTAGTATTATAGGTTTTTTCGTTTCTTAAATACGCTTTATGCAACGATTCCCGAATTTGCTGTCGGACAAGAGACATTTTATCATGAGGCCCGACTTCTAACTCTGGGTCGGACAAACTTTTCAGTTTTCTCGCTAGTTTATAAATACTACCATGACCGATCATGTTCATACCGAAAAGTGCAAAGTATGGTGTTACTCCAATCGCATTTTGAACTGAAGATCGCAACGAGAATTCAATCTCGGATAAATGCTTGTCCCACTCGGACTGATCACTCTGCAAGTATGAACGTACTGCAGCTAAAATGGATTGGTTAACCCGTTCCGACGCGTTCGCTTGCGGTGAATGAGTTGCCGTTCGTAAATGTTTCACTCCGAAGTTTCTTATCAAATCCGCGAATTCCTGACTTACAAATTGTTTACCGTTGTCCGATACCAACACTTCAGGCGTGCCAAATTTATGAAACACCTCACTGATTAAAAACTTACTAACGTTTTTAGTACTAGCTTTTGGCATAGCCTTAAGAAGCACAAATTTCGTCAGGTGATCCAACACGATAAAAATATAGCAATTTCCGGCTTTCGAACGCGGATACGGACCGAGGAAATCTACAAAAATGCGCTGAAAAGGCCGTTCACTAACCGCCTCTGCTCCCATAGGTGGTCGCAAAGTATTATTAGCAGGCTTTGATTCCTTGCAGATTTGGCAATTATTAACAAAATCGCGAACTTGAACGGTTAAATTTGGCCAATAGAAGTACTCTTTGATTCTACGAAGAGTCTTCCCCACGCCTCCGTGAGATGCTTGCGGTGAGTTGTGTGACTTGTCGATGAGGCCTTGGTCAATTCTTGAGGCACCCACAGTTTCCAGGAGAAATCCTCATTCAAGACCACACCATCATAAGGTCGCACTCTTTTGTAAACAAAACCCTCAACTACCTTTAAGTCAGGCAACCTTTCAGAATTTGCTTCTATGGTAGACGCAAGCTCTAAATAGTCCTCGGAATTAAATGCATTTGAGTCGAGGTCGACCAGCCCTGCTACATCTACACAGACTTCATCCATTTCGTAACGTGATAGGGTATCGGGTACTACATTTTGTTTCCCCTGCCTATGCTCTATGGTGAAATCATAAGCTTGCAAATGCAGGCTCCACCGAGCTAACCGGCCCACAAGGTCTTTCTGTGACATAAGCCATTTAAGACTACTGTGGTCGGTTATCACAGAGAAGGGCATAAGTTCTATGTAGGGCCTATTTCACTACTTCATTTCCACGCTTCATAGGTAAGAAAAATTCAATTGGACCTCGAGATGGAAGACCTAGCCTACCTGTGGACATCAGGCTTGCGTTCATTTACATGAATGCCCAACAGGCAATAAAAAGAAATAAAAATAAAATAAAAAACCAAAATATATTCGAATAAAAAGCATATGTACTAAAGTCCCTCTTTTATATTACAGGTATTCTTCTTACGCAGTACGCAGCACCTATAGACGGACGTCCCTGGAAGTAGTAACTCTAATTCATCCCCTTACTTCCAGGCTTATCTACTAACATTATAAATAAATCTGCGGTGAGTACTAAACCTTATAATTATGTATAACTTTAGTATATAAAAAAACCCATGTCCGAAACTATGCAATTTAAATCTCTGGCCCTACCAGCAGTGTGAATTTGGCAGTACCAATGAAGCGAAAAAATGTGAAAACACCCTTTTTCCCAAATTCATTGAGCACCGCGGCTATTCCATCTAAAAGTATGGTCATGTGATTATTTGCATAACTACGGTACAGAACGGTATAAAAATATAGTAAAGTATACTTCATATACCTATTTAAAACAAAAAGGAAATTTTAGCAAAACTAACAATAGGCAGATAGATAGGCTTACTTACTAATCAAGGACATATCCGGGATAAACTTTCCCACTACTTGTATGCTTGACTTTCATGACTTTCCAACTCACTGTTAGTCTGATGTAGGGGACGTTTCTTTTACTTGACGCCAAATCACCCAATATCCAAATCCATCCATATATAGAAAGCTAGTCAGACTATTTTACCTCAACTTGCTGTAAGAACGGGCTCAGAAAAAGTTATCATACTAGGTGACAAACAATTCTCAGTCCTTAATGGCAAAGTTCCCCAGGGCGTTATTACAGAATTGCACTAATAGTATGGTGACAGTTACAAAAGGTAACTAGCTTAGAAACTTAAGCGCCATAATTAAGTAAAATCTGCACTTTCTCTATAACTAACTGCGATTTGTGATATGGTGAAACACCTTCAAGCAAAACCGTCTCCCACTTCACCCTGACGTGAGCTAACAAAATCATTAGTGAAAAAATAAACAAATTGAAATACAAGTAGTTGAAACAAACATCAGAGTAATCAGGAAGTATATAGAGTATTTAGCAAAACGTTTCAATAACAATTTCGCATTGTGTAGGTGTTGGGTGAGGAAACGCTGGGACTGGAACCACCAAGGACGTTAAAGTTATTGCTTTAAATCCTTGGCATGAAATACCCCCAGCGATTTCCCTTGAAGATCCTCAATCTCATAGAGGCTATTCCCGACCGGTTTCACGATTCGACACTTTACGAACTTTCGTGCGAGCTTTGCATTAAAACCGCGCTTAAAATCGCTTTGTTGGAAATTCCTGCGATATACTTCTTGTCCTTTCCACGCTTCATAGGTAAGAAAAATTCAATTGGACCTCGAGATGGAAGACCTAGCCTACCTGTGGACATCAGGCTTGCGTTCATTTACATGAATGCCCAACAGGCAATAAAAAGAAATAAAAATAAAATAAAAAACCAAAATATATTCGAATAAAAAGCATATGTACTAAAGTCCCTCTTTTATATTACAGGTATTCTTCTTACGCAGTACGCAGCACCTATAGACGGACGTCCCTGGAAGTAGCAACTCTAATTCATCCCCTTACTTCCAGGCTTATCTACTAACATTATAAATAAATCTGCGGTGAGTACTAAACCTTATAATTATGTATAACTTTAGTATATAAAAAAACCCATGTCCGAAACTATGCAATTTAAATCTCTGGCCCTACCAGCAGTGTGAATTTGGCAGTACCAATGAAGCGAAAAAATGTGAAAACACCCTTTTTCCCAAATTCATTGAGCACCGCGGCTATTCCATCTAAAAGTATGGTCATGTGATTATTTGCATAACTACGGTACAGAACGGTATAAAAATATAGTAAAGTATACTTCATATACCTATTTAAAACAAAAAGGAAATTTTAGCAAAACTAACAATAGGCAGATAGATAGGCTTACTTACTAATCAAGGACATATCCGGGATAAACTTTCCCACTACTTGTATGCTTGACTTTCATGACTTTCCAACTCACTGTTAGTCTGATGTAGGGGACGTTTCTTTTACTTGACGCCAAATCACCCAATATCCAAATCCATCCATATATAGAAAGCTAGTCAGACTATTTTACCTCAACTTGCTGTAAGAACGGGCTCAGAAAAAGTTATCATACTAGGTGACAAACAATTCTCAGTCCTTAATGGCAAAGTTCCCCAGGGCGTTATTACAGAATTGCACTAATAGTATGGTGACAGTTACAAAAGGTAACTAGCTTAGAAACTTAAGCGCCATAATTAAGTAAAATCTGCACTTTCTCTATAACTAACTGCGATTTGTGATATGGTGAAACACCTTCAAGCAAAACCGTCTCCCACTTCACCCTGACGTGAGCTAACAAAATCATTAGTGAAAAAATAAACAAATTGAAATACAAGTAGTTGAAACAAACATCAGAGTAATCAGGAAGTATATAGAGTATTTAGCAAAACGTTTCAATAACAATTTCGCATTGTGTAGGTGTTGGGTGAGGAAACGCTGGGACTGGAACCACCAAGGACGTTAAAGTTATTGCTTTAAATCCTTGGCATGAAATACCCCCAGCGATTTCCCTTGAAGATCCTCAATCTCATAGAGGCTATTCCCGACCGGTTTCACGATTCGACACTTTACGAACTTTCGTGCGAGCTTTGCATTAAAACCGCGCTTAAAATCGCTTTGTTGGAAATTCCTGCGATATACTACTTCGAATAAAAAGCATATGTACTAAAGTCCCTCTTTTATATTACAGGTATTCTTCTTACGCAGTACGCAGCACCTATAGACGGACGTCCCTGGAAGTAGCAACTCTAATTCATCCCCTTACTTCCAGGCTTATCTACTAACATTATAAATAAATCTGCGGTGAGTACTAAACCTTATAATTATGTATAACTTTAGTATATAAAAAAACCCATGTCCGAAACTATGCAATTTAAATCTCTGGCCCTACCAGCAGTGTGAATTTGGCAGTACCAATGAAGCGAAAAAATGTGAAAACACCCTTTTTCCCAAATTCATTGAGCACCGCGGCTATTCCATCTAAAAGTATGGTCATGTGATTATTTGCATAACTACGGTACAGAACGGTATAAAAATATAGTAAAGTATACTTCATATACCTATTTAAAACAAAAAGGAAATTTTAGCAAAACTAACAATAGGCAGATAGATAGGCTTACTTACTAATCAAGGACATATCCGGGATAAACTTTCCCACTACTTGTATGCTTGACTTTCATGACTTTCCAACTCACTGTTAGTCTGATGTAGGGGACGTTTCTTTTACTTGACGCCAAATCACCCAATATCCAAATCCATCCATATATAGAAAGCTAGTCAGACTATTTTACCTCAACTTGCTGTAAGAACGGGCTCAGAAAAAGTTATCATACTAGGTGACAAACAATTCTCAGTCCTTAATGGCAAAGTTCCCCAGGGCGTTATTACAGAATTGCACTAATAGTATGGTGACAGTTACAAAAGGTAACTAGCTTAGAAACTTAAGCGCCATAATTAAGTAAAATCTGCACTTTCTCTATAACTAACTGCGATTTGTGATATGGTGAAACACCTTCAAGCAAAACCGTCTCCCACTTCACCCTGACGTGAGCTAACAAAATCATTAGTGAAAAAATAAACAAATTGAAATACAAGTAGTTGAAACAAACATCAGAGTAATCAGGAAGTATATAGAGTATTTAGCAAAACGTTTCAATAACAATTTCGCATTGTGTAGGTGTTGGGTGAGGAAACGCTGGGACTGGAACCACCAAGGACGTTAAAGTTATTGCTTTAAATCCTTGGCATGAAATACCCCCAGCGATTTCCCTTGAAGATCCTCAATCTCATAGAGGCTATTCCCGACCGGTTTCACGATTCGACACTTTACGAACTTTCGTGCGAGCTTTGCATTAAAACCGCGCTTAAAATCGCTTTGTTGGGAAATTCCTGCGATATACTTCTTGTCCCGGGACAAACTTTATCGTACGGCATCTAGTATTATAGGTTTTTTCGTTTCTTAAATACGCTTTATGCAACGATTCCCGAATTTGCTGTCGGACAAGAGACATTTTATCATGAGGCCCGACTTCTAACTCTGGGTCGGACAAACTTTTCAGTTTTCTCGCTAGTTTATAAATACTACCATGACCGATCATGTTCATACCGAAAAGTGCAAAGTATGGTGTTACTCCAATCGCATTTTGAACTGAAGATCGCAACGAGAATTCAATCTCGGATAAATGCTTGTCCCACTCGGACTGATCACTCTGCAAGTATGAACGTACTGCAGCTAAAATGGATTGGTTAACCCGTTCCGACGCGTTCGCTTGCGGTGAATGAGTTGCCGTTCGTAAATGTTTCACTCCGAAGTTTCTTATCAAATCCGCGAATTCCTGACTTACAAATTGTTTACCGTTGTCCGATACCAACACTTCAGGCGTGCCAAATTTATGAAACACCTCACTGATTAAAAACTTACTAACGTTTTTAGTACTAGCTTTTGGCATAGCCTTAAGAAGCACAAATTTCGTCAGGTGATCCAACACGATAAAAATATAGCAATTTCCGGCTTTCGAACGCGGATACGGACCGAGGAAATCTACAAAAATGCGCTGAAAAGGCCGTTCACTAACCGCCTCTGCTCCCATAGGTGGTCGCAAAGTATTATTAGCAGGCTTTGATTCCTTGCAGATTTGGCAATTATTAACAAAATCGCGAACTTGAACGGTTAAATTTGGCCAATAGAAGTACTCTTTGATTCTACGAAGAGTCTTCCCCACGCCTCCGTGAGATGCTTGCGGTGAGTTGTGTGACTTGTCGATGATGGCCTTGGTCAATTCTTGAGGCACCCACAGTTTCCAGGAGAAATCCTCATTCAAGACCACACCATCATAAGGTCGCACTCTTTTGCAAACAAAACCCTCAACTACCTTTAAGTCAGGCAACCTTTCAGAATTTGCTTCTATGGTAGACGCAAGCTCTAAATAGTCCTCGGAATTAAATGCATTTGAGTCGAGGTCGACCAGCCCTGCTACATCTACACAGACTTCATCCATTTCGTAACGTGATAGGGTATCGGGTACTACATTTTGTTTCCCCTGCCTATGCTCTATGGTGAAATCATAAGCTTGCAAATGCAGGCTCCACCGAGCTAACCGGCCCACAAGGTCTTTCTGTGACATAAGCCATTTAAGACTACTGTGGTCGGTTATCACAGAGAAGGGCATAAGTTCTATGTAGGGCCTATTTCACTACTTCATTTCCACGCTTCATAGGTAAGAAAAATTCAATTGGACCTCGAGATGGAAGACCTAGCCTACCTGTGGACATCAGGCTTGCGTTCATTTACATGAATGCCCAACAGGCAATAAAAAGAAATAAAAATAAAATAAAAAACCAAAATATATTCGAATAAAAAGCATATGTACTAAAGTCCCTCTTTTATATTACAGGTATTCTTCTTACGCAGTACGCAGCACCTATAGACGGACGTCCCTGGAAGTAGTAACTCTAATTCATCCCCTTACTTCCAGGCTTATCTACTAACATTATAAATAAATCTGCGGTGAGTACTAAACCTTATAATTATGTATAACTTTAGTATATAAAAAAACCCATGTCCGAAACTATGCAATTTAAATCTCTGGCCCTACCAGCTGTAACATTTATAAATAAAAGGCGTTTTAATTATTTTTATTATAAACGTTTTACTTTTATTTTATCGAACTGAGCAACTATATGCGTCGCTCCAGTTCTTGTTATCGAACTGAGCAACTATATGCGTCGCTCCAGTTCTTGTTAATTAATGTCTTTATTGGGTAGAAATCTCCTTCTTTTATACCAATTTTGAGAAGAAAGATTAACCCCCTAATTCTATAGTAATTACATTTGGTTTCTTATAACTACTTAAAATTAGTTCAGCGGGAAAACAAAATAAATGTGTTTCCCATCGATGAAATGTGAGGCGGCATAGAACACACACAAACATGAAGTGTATTTCAAGTGCAGCGGCAGAGTTAGGCAAATTGTGTGTGCAATGTCACAACACTGACCGCTTAGCATTTTCACACTCAACAGTATATTTAAAGTGCAGCGGCACGTGGTGTCAAATTGTGTCTGTTGCCCATGTGAATTTTTAGTGACACTTGATATTTATTTATTTATTATATGCATGCATTTTAAGGAATGAAATCATGTCGTATGACAAAGAGTGTAATCATGCTACACCTCCACCTTTCATAAGAATGTTCATATAACATTTGTTTTATGGACATTCTTTCTTTTTTTTTTCAATTTTTATTATGTAAATGTATAAGTATAGTTTAATTTAAATTATATTTACCTTCCCCGGGGTAATTATATTGTTGTTTATTTAGTGACGATATAACTTAAGTCTATTTTTATGAACTATTTGTTCTTTGTTTGTTTTCTTATCAACTACGGTTACATTATTTGTTAAATCTATATTTTTTATTTTATATGGTCCCTTATATTGAATATCCAATTTATGACCTATTTCATTTTTAACTAATACTAAATCTCCTATTTTAAAGTTATAGTCTAGTACATTCTTATCATAATTTGATTTCTGCCTAAATTTATTCCTATCTAATAATTGTTGAGCTCTTTTATATGCTACTTCTAACCTAAATTTTGCTTCTTTAGCATAATTATCTATATTATATAGTGGAGCAATTCGATCCACTTCGCTAAGTTTATTAAAAGAACTTGGCTGTCTAGCAAAAACTAATTCAAACGGACAATAATTATGTACTGTTGAAGGTGTTGTGTTGAAACAGTAAGTGAAATATTTTAACCATTCATCCCAATCTGTTTTGTCAACTGTAATATAAGAACGTACGTACTCATTGAAAGTTCTATGACTTCTTTCGATTGTTCCTAATGTTTGATGATGGTATGCTGTTGAAGTTAGTTTTTGAATCTTTAATAGATCGCATAGTTCTGTTAGTAAGGTGTTTTTGTATTCTGTACCCATGTCGGAAATGAACGTCTTCATTGGACCATAGGTTAGCATGAAATTTTCAAATATTGCTTTTGCAACCGTTTTAGCGCTTTTGTCTTTAATTGGTATTGTTACTAAATATTTAGTTAAGTCGCATATTATTGTGACTGCATATTCATTTTCGTGTAATGATTTTGGAAAAGGTCCTATTGTATCCACGTACACCGTGTCAAATGGTTTTGCAGGTGTAGGTGTAATAGTCATTGGACTCTTTGAATGTTTAAACGTTTTAGCAGTTTGGCACTTATGACATGTTTTTACAAATTTAGATATGTCTTTTGACATATTTTTCCAATAGTAATATCTTTTAATTTTTTCTATTGTTCTATAAATTCCACAATGTCCTCCTTCTATGGGATCATCATGATATTTCAGCATAATCTCAAGAATTGCCTTGGCATTCTTATTATCAATTTGGGTCACCTCGTTTAGTAGCGCTACTTCAATTTTATTTAATATATTATTGCCCATTTCTTTAAAATCATTTATTGAGATAAATTCGAAAATTTTCTCTGTGGGTGCCACTTGTAATTTATATATTTTAAGTTTACCGGCCACATTTTCGAGCCTAGAGAAAAATTGTCCTAAGTCAAAGTTCCCATTAGTAAACAAATCGTATATTTGTATATATGTTACTATAGATTTTCCTCGTTTGATGTAACATCTTCTGGGAGAAATCTTTAGTTTATAATATTTTCTGACGTCAGTGTTCTTTAAAGGTACATATATACTGGGCTTATTATTTATATCAACTTTATGCTGTTTATTTAGTGTATTACCATTATTTTCTTTTAATTGTTTATTAGTCATCGATCTAGTCGTGACTTTTAATATAGAACAAATGTTACTATTCATGTCTTTTAAATCGTTTATTGTTATGCGCGATATAGCGTCAGCAACATAGTTATCTTTTCCCCTAAGATACTCAACCGTAAAGTCATATTCTTCCAGATCAAGTCTAATTCTTGTTAATTTGGAGCTAGGATTTTTCATTGAGAACAAATAAGAAAGTGGTCTGTGGCCAGTACGGACAAGAAAGTGTTTTCCATATATATATGGTCTGAAATGAGTTATTGCCCAATGTATGGCTGTTAGTTCTTGTTCAATGGTCGATTTGTTACTTTCGCCTTTGGTAAATGCTTTTGATGCATAAGAAATTGGTAAATGTTTACCTTGGTATTCCTGAGTTAACACTGCTCCACAAGCATGTTTACTTGCGTCTGTTGTTATGCAAAATTCTCGTGTAAAATCAGGATATTGCAACAAAGTTGGACTCATTAATGCTTTCTTTAGATACTTAAAAGCAGCGTCACAATCTTTCGTCCATTCAAATGTTAATCCTTTCCTGGACAATTTAGTTAGGTGTCTTGAATATTCAGAGAAATTTTTGATGAATCTTCGGTAATAGTTACAAAAAGCGACAAATCTTCTTGCACTATCAGCGTCTTTTGGCGTCGGATAATTTTCAATTATTGAATATTTATTATCATCCGGTAATATTCCTTTGTCAGTGCATTTATGACCAAGATAGGTTACTTCTTTCATAAAGAATGAACATTTTTCTGGATGTAATTTTAGATTGTGTTCGCGGCATAAGTCAAAAACGTTTTTTAAATTAGATAGCATATGCTTCTCGGAGCATCCTAGGACAACTAAGTCATCCATATAAAGGAAAGCTTGATCCGGATTTAATCCACTAAAAGCAAGCGTCATCATTCTTTGAAAAGAGTTTGGAGCTATTTTTAAGCCATATGGTAATCTTGTAAATCGGTAAGATCCATTGTTTGTCGAAAATGACGTTAAGTCTCTTGAATTTTTATCTAAACCAATTTGGTGAAAACCTGACATTAGATCCAGACAAGAGAAATATTTTGCTCTTCCTAGTTGATCCAAAATGTCATCTATTCTTGGTAAAGGAAATTTATCTGCAATTAATTTTTTATTTATTTGTCTATAATCTATTACTAGTCTCCATCTTTTATTTTCTGAACCTGGAAGTGATTTCTTTGGTACTAAAAGAATTGGACTGTTGTATTCCGATTGCGACGGTTCAACTATTTTGTCATCTATTAATTTCTTTACTTGTTTGTCAATTTCCTCTTTATGTGCATGTGGTATTCGATAGTTTTTAATGTATATTGGTTGTGTATCTTTTACTCTCAGTTTTTGTTCGTAAAAATTATTAGTTGTTATTGTTTCTGATTCCAATCCGAAAATATCACAATATGAATTGCATAGTTTTGTTAGTGTGTCTTTGAATTGTTCAGGAAAATTTTTTTTTAAAATTTGCAATACTTCTGTATTTCTTGTTTTATTTTTGTTAGAATTCTGCTTTAATACATTGTAGTCTGAAATGTTTTCGGTTTTAATCTTGTTTTGATTAATTCTAGTAATATTGTTGTTAGTATTAAGAATGCGAATGAAAGCTTTACTTGCTGTTACTAATGTATTTGCAATAAAAATACCTGGTTCTATTTCTTGGTTAGGAATTAATAGTTCTTTATTTGTGGATGATAATTTCACTTGGCGTATGACTTCTGATCTTGGAGGGAGAATTATGTCATCACCATTATTAGTAAGTGGTATTTCTATTGGATGTGTTAAGTAGGATGGACGTAGAACAAGGTAATCGTAATCATTATTGAAATCTAATCTACAGTTATACTTTTTAATAAAATCCATGCCGATGATTCCATCACATGGTATTGGGAAATCATTTTGTACTACTTGGAATTTATGTGGTATTAAAAAATTTTCATGTCTTAAATCGAAAAATATACTTCCAATTGATTGTATTTCACCTTGTCCTATTCCGCTTAGGGTTGTTGTTTTGTTAGTATTTATTTGATTTACATTAAAACATGCTATTTTTATTATTGAAATATCTGCTCCGGTGTCTATTAGTAAAGTTATTGGTGTGTTTGTCTTATTTATTCGTGTTTGGATGCAAAAACATAAGTCGAGGTTTATTGAATTGACCTTAGGGGAAGTTCGGAGTTTTCCGAACCATGTTCATTTGATTCTGTTGCTCTTACGTAGTTATTGTTGCTACGGTTATTATTAAATCTTTGCCGGTTTCTGTTATACATGTTACTATTATTATAGTTATTATTATTATGGTTGTTGTTATTGTTGCGTGAGAAATTATTTCTTCCACGGAATCGTGTATTATTTCCACGGTAACTGTTGTTAGGTTTGTATCTTTGTCCATAATACAATATGGCATTTTGTTGTCCAGTGGCATCGGTGCAACTATTGACAAATTTACTAACCGCTTCATTCATGCTGTTGAATTGTCCTGCTTCCATGATAAGTTTTACTTTATCAATGGTGCAGTTCTTAGTTAGTGCTTTTACAGCAACTTGTGTAGAATATTTGTTTGCTAGCTCGCATGTTAGTCCGTCCGAAATGTATGCGTTTTCTAAAGATTTAGTTAAATTTTCTATTTCACTGCAATAATTGTTAGCTGTTTTATTATTTTGTTTAGTATTCATTATTTTTGCAGTCAATACTTCGACTGATTCACCCTTAACGGAATTATTTAGTTTATTAATAATTTGTGTAATAGTTGACTCATTACTTATTAAGTTTCTAGCGTTACCTTTTAGTTTTGTTTTTATTAGGTTTACTGCTATAGATTCGTGAGAACCTTTAATTGTGTCCACCAAAGATAAAGAGTCAATAAAAGATCGTAAGTTTTCAGATCTACCATCAAAGTCTGTAATCAGCTTTGAGGCTGTGCTTAAAAATTCTACCACTGTTTGGCTCATTGTAACATCTATATTTGGTATGAGTAAATTATAGGGTGTACTTTCATGAAGTGAATTTGGTATTTCTATTGTTATTGCTTTTTTCGAAGCTATTTTTAGAATTCGATTTTTTAGATCGAGGAAAAGTGCGTCTGCTGCTGTTTGATGACTTACAGTAAGTCTGTTATAATGTACATTGAGTAAAACTCTTATTTCTTCAAGTCGTGTGAGGAGATTCTGAAAATGATGTTTAATCGTTTCGGCTTTGGTTGGTCTATCTATGTTCAGACACTTATATGAACGGTCAAAATCTTCTTTTATTATTTTAATTTTATTGATGATATCTTCCCAATTCATATCTTGTCTAAGTCATTTGCTCTACTGACATATTTTTTCTTTAATTTTCTACTATGCATTAAATAAAGTCGCAATATAAAATTTAATCCTATCAAGATTGCTATTATTATGATACAAACTTCAATTGTATGTAAATTGAATTTGTCTTGAACTATTTCCAGCTCATTTATTACATTGGCGGTTGGCCTTTCTAATTTTGTTTGTGATTTGCACATTATGTAAAAAAAAAATTTAGTATTATGAAAGTTTTATTCCTTTTTCTCTTTTTCTATACGTTCTACCCATCTTAATCCTTTAATTGTTTTTTCTTCTATTTTTGGTTTTTCTACAATGTCAATTATTGTTGGTTTTCCTTCCATTCCTATCAACTACCAATGCTTACTTAACCACTCTAAATCAATCGGGGTTTCTTTTTCTTTGAAAATATTCATTTTGGAAAAATATATATATATGTTTGTACTATATAAAATTTTTTTTTTTTTTTTGATTCTTACATTCTAGTTAATTATTTATTTTTATTTCTTACAACTAATAATAATTTCTCAATTTCTACAATGCGCTTCCATATTTTTGTGGAACGCTCCCAACTGGGTGGTGGATTGCCTTTTACCTCTCTTTGTAATAAAGACTTTTCTCTTTTTAATTTGTTAGAGAAGCCACCTCTTCGTTTAGGCTTAGCCTGTTTGGATATTGAAATTTTATTCAGTATAGGCTTTTGTTGCCTTTTTCTATATTCTTCTTTTGTTATAGGCTTCGGCCCAATTTTTGACATAATGGAAAAGGACAAAGAAAAAAAATTCTAATTATTTTCTTAGTTAGTTGCCTCGAGCGGTTTACGCTTACAGGCCCTAAGAGTGCGCAGTGTAGCACGCACCTCTTTTATAAGTTAATAAATAAGAATAATTTTAATATTAAATAGATACACGTGATGATGTAATCCTCCTTTTTTTTTGTGGTGTCGTTTTGGTTGCTTCAGTATAGATGTAACAAGCTGGTGCCGTATGATGTGGATGTGGACCTCGCTAGCCTATTTGCCAGGCGGACTTCCTTCTCTGGATTACCTTCTCTTCTGACGGATCGTTGTGGCTGATCCGTCAGGATTAAAAGTTTTTTTTTTTTTTAATTCTAGGTGCGCATTTAGTTGTCGCACTCTAGAACTGGCAGGATCGCCATGTAACATTTATAAATAAAAGGCGTTTTAATTATTTTTATTATAAACGTTTTACTTTTATTTTATCGAACTGAGCAACTATATGCGTCGCTCCAGTTCTTGTTATCGAACTGAGCAACTATATGCGTCGCTCCAGTTCTTGTTAATTAATGTCTTTATTGGGTAGAAATCTCCTTCTTTTATACCAATTTTGAGAAGAAAGATTAACCCCCTAATTCTATAGTAATTACATTTGGTTTCTTATAACTACTTAAAATTAGTTCAGCGGGAAAACAAAATAAATGTGTTTCCCATCGATGAAATGTGAGGCGGCATAGAACACACACAAACATGAAGTGTATTTCAAGTGCAGCGGCAGAGTTAGGCAAATTGTGTGTGCAATGTCACAACACTGACCGCTTAGCATTTTCACACTCAACAGTATATTTAAAGTGCAGCGGCACGTGGTGTCAAATTGTGTCTGTTGCCCATGTGAATTTTTAGTGACACTTGATATTTATTTATTTATTATATGCATGCATTTTAAGGAATGAAATCATGTCGTATGACAAAGAGTGTAATCATGCTACACAGCAGTGTGAATTTGGCAGTACCAATGAAGCGAAAAAATGTGAAAACACCCTTTTTTCCCAAATTCATTGAGCACCGCGGCTATTCCATCTAAAAGTATGGTCATGTGATTATTTGCATAACTACGGTACAGAACGGTATAAAAATATAGTAAAGTATACTTCATATACCTATTTAAAACAAAAAGGAAATTTTAGCAAAACTAACAATAGGCAGATAGATAGGCTTACTTACTAATCAAGGACATATCCGGGATAAACTTTCCCACTACTTGTATGCTTGACTTTCATGACTTTCCAACTCACTGTTAGTCTGATGTAGGGGACGTTTCTTTTACTTGACGCCAAATCACCCAATATCCAAATCCATCCATATATAGAAAGCTAGTCAGACTATTTTACCTCAACTTGCTGTAAGAACGGGCTCAGAAAAAGTTATCATACTAGGTGACAAACAATTCTCAGTCCTTAATGGCAAAGTTCCCCAGCTTTGCATTAAAACCGCGCTTAAAATCGCTTTGTTGGAAATTCCTGCGATATACTTCTTGTCCCGGGACAAACTTTATCGTACGGCATCTAGTATTATAGGTTTTTTCGTTTCTTAAATACGCTTTATGCAACGATTCCCGAATTTGCTGTCGGACAAGAGACATTTTATCATGAGGCCCGACTTCTAACTCTGGGTCGGACAAACTTTTCAGTTTTCTCGCTAGTTTATAAATACTACCATGACCGATCATGTTCATACCGAAAAGTGCAAAGTATGGTGTTACTCCAATCGCATTTTGAACTGAAGATCGCAACGAGAATTCAATCTCGGATAAATGCTTGTCCCACTCGGACTGATCACTCTGCAAGTATGAACGTACTGCAGCTAAAATGGATTGGTTAACCCGTTCCGACGCGTTCGCTTGCGGTGAATGAGTTGCCGTTCGTAAATGTTTCACTCCGAAGTTTCTTATCAAATCCGCGAATTCCTTACTTACAAATTGTTTACCGTTGTCCGATACCAACACTTCAGGCGTGCCAAATTTATGAAACACCTCACTGATTAAAAACTTACTAACGTTTTTAGTACTAGCCTTTGGCATAGCCTTAAGAAGCACAAATTTCGTCAGGTGATCCAACACGATAAAAATATAGCAATTTCCGGCTTTCGAACGCGGATACGGACCGAGGAAATCTACAAAAATGCGCTGAAAAGGCCGTTCACTAACCGCCTCTGCTCCCATAGGTGGTCGCAAAGTATTATTAGCAGGCTTTGATTCCTTGCAGATTTGGCAATTATTAACAAAATCGCGAACTTGAACGGTTAAATTTGGCCAATAGAAGTACTCTTTGATTCTACGAAGAGTCTTCCCCACGCCTCCGTGAGATGCTTGCGGTGAGTTGTGTGACTTGTCGATGAGGCCTTGGTCAATTCTTGAGGCACCCACAGTTTCCAGGAGAAATCCTCATTCAAGACCACACCATCATAAGGTCGCACTCTTTTGTAAACAAAACCCTCAACTACCTTTAAGTCAGGCAACCTTTCAGAATTTGCTTCTATGGTAGACGCAAGCTCTAAATAGTCCTCGGAATTAAATGCATTTGAGTCGAGGTCGACCAGCCCTGCTACATCTACACAGACTTCATCCATTTCGTAACGTGATAGGGTATCGGGGTACTACATTTTGTTTCCCCTGCCTATGCTCTATGGTGAAATCATAAGCTTGCAAATGCAGGCTCCACCGAGCTAACCGGCCCACAAGGTCTTTCTGTGACATAAGCCATTTAAGACTACTGTGGTCGGTTATCACAGAGAAGGGCATAAGTTCTATGTAGGGCCTAAACTTTTTAATCGCCAAGACAACAGCCAAACACTCACGTTCAGTAACAGAATAATTCTTCTGCGCCGGTGTTAATTTATGCGAAAAATATGCTATTGGGTGTTCACCATCAGAATCATCTTTCTGAAAGAGCACAGCACCAATGCCTACATCCGACGCGTCACACTGAACGTAGAAATGTTTGTTGAAGTCTGGGTGATTAAGAAGTGGTCTTATTGTAAGAGCGTTCTTGAGGCGATCAAACGCGATTTTTGCTTCCTCCGTGAACTTGAATTGTTTACCCTTCTTCAGCGTTTGAAAGATTGGAACCGCAATGGTAGCAAAGTCTGGTATAAATTTCCTATACCAGCCTGTTGCTCCCATGAAGCTCCTCACTTGCCTCGCGGTTTTAGGGTAATCAAAACGGGTCACGGTTTCCACTTTACCGGGATCAGGTTTCACTTTACCTCCACCTACTACGTACCCTAGGTATCTTAATTCTTTGAAACAGAATTTAGATTTAGCCACATTGATGGTTAGCCCTGCCTCTACCAAACTAATAGATACTTGTCTCAGCAACTCCAGATGTGTCTCGAATTCTGGAGATACTATCAAAAGGTCATCTAGATAGACGAAAACTCTATCACGTAATGCCGCTGGGATCACTTTATCCATTAACCGACATAACCTTTGGGCTGCATTACACAACCCGAAAGGCATGACAGTAAATTGATAAAGCGGTTGCCCAGGTACCGTGAATGCAGTTTTCTCCCTACTAGACGGCTCTAGTGGAATCTGCCAGAATGCGTCTTTTAAGTCGACACTTGAGATAAAAATCGTATCTCCTAGCCGACTGAGCAAACCCTCAATGTGCGGCAGAGGATAGGCATCCTTGACCGTCAATGCATTGAGCTTTCGAGCGTCCAGGCACAACCGGTTCTTCTCGCCCTTACGGACTAAAGTCACCGGAAGACTCCACGGACTCTCACTAAGCTCAATGACACCGAGATCGAGCATCCTATCAAGCTCCGCGAACATAAGTTTTTGCACAGCCGGAGAGACAGGATAATGCCTACATTTAACTGGGGTTTCATCGCCAGTATCTATTGAATGGGTTTCCAAATGTGTCTTACCTAGTCCTTTTTTCGTATAACAGGGAAACCTTGATATCGCCAAATCTAATTTCTGACGCTGTTCAGCTGTCAAAACGTGCATCAAGACATCTAGGGGACTATCTGCCTCCTCACAGAGACTTACTCCATTCGTAGTTAAACTTTCTATATGGGCAAAGAATTTAAAAACCTTCATAAAGTCGATCCCCAAGAACAACTCTCGACTCAAAGTAGGTACTAAATAGAAAGTTATGACCTGCGTTGTTTGGCCAAACGTAACTTCTGCGCGTACACGCCCCACGATTTGATGCTCGGTACCATCAGCTGTTTTGATTTTTGTTGAAAATCCATAGACTTTCAGTCCAGCCTTCTCAACAAACTCCAAACAGTTGCGGCCTAAGCATGTCACCGTCGCGCCGCTGTCGACTAAACCCTTGATTTCATGGCCATTTATACTAATTCGGGAGTATAATCTGGTGTCTTTCCCCTCATAGAGAGACGCCGATGAAATCTCGAGTCTGGTCCGCTTGCGAATTTTGTACCGCTCACGCGCCTTTCTAATCCGACTAGAAACTGTTCCGAAAATTCTAACTTTTGCGTCATTATATTCTTTGATTCTGATATGCAAGGGTTTGAGTTCTCTACTTTTAGGTTTATTGGAATCTAATTCTATCTTCCTACTATTGTTTTGCAAAATTTTTATATTTTCTGCTCTAGGCTGAATTTGCTTAGAACCTACTGGGTTTAAACGGGTGTCGATCTCGTCTCCCCAGTTCGAGGCGAGTTTCGTGGTCGGTTTCCCTGACAATTAGGGCATTTAGGAGCGACCACATTATCCCTACCACACCTAAAACAAAAAATTCTAGACACTGGCTCCGGACAATCAACAAACGTGTGACCTACGACTTTGCAATTCCAGCAGGTGTACTTAGTTGTTGTACGTAGTCCATCTACCTCCAAATCGATCACAGACTCATCATCATTGGGGTACGAAATTTCATTTACCCTCTGTGGGTAACTCGAGCGCTGCTGGTACAGTTGTCGCTGATTAATCAGCAAATTTTCTACCCGCCTTACTTCCCGACAAAATTCAGATAAGGTCCTCAATTGCACAGAGAACATCATTTGGGCTAAAGAAGGTTTCAGATTACCCCTCATGATCTCTACCAATTGTCCTTCCTCATAGGGATTTTCTTGTTGGTTTCGCAACTTGACTACCGCATTGTAGAAATCCTCAAAGGACTCTTGTGGTAACTGCCGTCGATTCAGGATTTGCATCTGAACTTGGTACTCCTTTTCGTATCGGCGATATTGGGCCAACAGTGCCTTCTCCAGCTCTTCCCATGTATTAATGTGCACTATTTTACGATAATCCCAATACCAATCTAGCGCGGGACCATCGAGCAGTAGGTGAAAACTCCTAAGAATTTCATCATCAGTGCAATTATAATCCTTCCGTAAGGCACCCACACGAAAAATAAACTCTTGCACATTGATTGATTTATTTGTGCCATCAAACTTGATCCCCCATTTAGCTAGTCTAAATCTGTCTAACGACTCATAGGGATTCGATGCGGGCCTAGGGAGAGAATAATTACCTTGCTGCGGCGGAAAAGTGTACGCGGGCCAGCTCTCCGGCGGATAACCACGCTGATTATTACCAGACGGTAGATAATAGTTATCCACTGGCGGTGCTTGTTAGACAATTGATCCTGCAAAAACGGACTTGGGTGTGGCTGATTATGTGTTGCTTGCCGATTATATTGCGATGGATTGTGTGCTTGTGGCAGGTGCTGTTGATATTGGGACCGTTGTGATTGTCGATTATCAGGCATAATATTTTGCTGCTGTATGACCTGTGAACGTTGTTGACCTGCTGTCTGTACTTGACGCGAAACTGGTGGTGGTGCGCCGCTTGCTGGTGCTATATCTTGACCATCATCTCTATACCGAGGTGCTGGTATCAATGGCGGCAGTTGTCCATAATAATATGCGTCACGCGCATATATATCTGGCAGTTGCTGATGAAATTGTTGTGCGCCCGCAGTCACTACAGAACGCCGGAAACCAACTGGTGGCTGGGATGCTGCAAACTGCATTTGAGCAGGGCTAGGCGGCACTCTAGCGGCATCTTGCGCTGAGTTCAAATTTCCTCCAGCTGCTGCTGCGGCCATAGCCTCTTTTACCTCCAATATAGCCCTTTCAATTTTCTTATCGACTTCTTGTAACCATCTGGCCTGGCTTATGCCAACCGAAGCGTCGATAACTTGCTGCACTCCACTTATGTCCAAAGCGGCTTCAGCTATTGGACTAAACATGCCTTCACCTCGCCTTTCTCGGTGACTACTTAGCACTGGTCTACCCATGAACGGTGGTGATTCCCCACCCTCTGCCACATTTTCTGAGCTGACTGAGAAAACGTCCGCTGTCGATGTTGCAATTAATGGTTCAGCCAATGTAACAAACGTCGTGACAGTCGTGGTACTACATGACGGATTTGCTAGTGTTGAGTCTGTTGTCGTGGTGGTAGTAGAGGTACTACACATAGCACTTGCTTGCGTCGTAGGCATATTGTTGGTGTCGGATAGCATCTGGCTGGCACTCCGTGTTAACACCATGAATATTAAACCAAAAGATTCAAAAAGCGAACACCAGTAATCAACCTCTTTCAACCGCGAATTAAAAACTTATCTTCGCCAATTCTGCAAAAAGGAGCTTACCTTTACAAATTCTACAACGAATTGGGCAAAAGCTAAAAAAAATAAAATCTAACGCAACTAATTATGAAAAAAAGGAATCCACAGTAAATGCTGCAAACAAAGCGAAACTATCAAAATGTATTTTGATGACTTGAATGTTACTCTAAAATAATAGACACTATTTTAAAAATTTTTGGGCCTAACTCGGGAGTTAAAAATTTAATACGCTATGTATATTTGTATACGCGGAAGTATTTTGGGTAAAAGTAGAAGTTGCAAAAAGTAAAAAGTAAGTATATTTTGATATAATGTGTGTGTATGACAGTTAAACTTTTATTTAAATCATTCTTAATTTGTTTCAGGCGATAACACAATCAAAAGGAATTATTTTGGGGTGAAAGTAAAAATAGTTATCCGCCCCCACCGATAATGCTTATCCTGCATCTGTAAGAGAGGATTCATCACTCAGCCATTACAGGACTCGTAACAAACTCCACCGGTGGTTAGGGAATCGCAAGCACTAGTGATAAAGTGTAAGTAATTCACTTGTACTTTCGACCGAATTTACTATTCCGGGCTATTGTTTTTATTCCTATTATTTATAATAAGTAAGTCTAATTGCGTCTACTCCTTTCCTATCACTTGAGCAATTAAAAACTATTTCGTTTCTTACGAAACTATACTATTTAAGCCTCAAGTTGTCGGAAAGAATGCGACACCTGAATCTATAAATCCTCATGACCACCTCACTCCCATTATACGTCGCAACGCGATCCAAGATACTTTGTCCTGATAATCGGGACTTACATATATGTGAGTGTTGTGCTACATGAGGCTTTAAAAGATTCAATTACTAAGCCTACCGATGCAAAACTACATTTCTCGCTTGACGTAGTCGCGTCTAGTTAGGGACTCTTTTATTTTTACCTAACTGGTCATACGCGCCAAGTGAAAAGAACTGACTAACAAAACTATTTATTTGTATTGCAAAAGGGTATCCTTACGATGTACATTTGCTTTCGGGCCCCACGTCGTTTGGCGCCATTTTGTAGCAGCTGCTTTTGTTGAAATTGCGTTTGGGAACTGAAGGTGTTGCCAAATGATCGACGGCGCTGGCATGCTGGCGTAAGCTCCGGCTAGGGCTCGCCGTATTGGGGTGGTTCTTGTCGACCATCAGGTAAATTAGACAGCTACAAAAAATCATGCCAGCTGTACTAAATAAATTTAGTAAAAAGGTATTTGTTATAAAAACTTAATAAATATGTTCAGAGAACCCGAAAGCAATTGCATCTAGTTATCTTCCTGCTGCACACATTTTATCAAAATCTTCCGGCTGGTGTATTTGCCAGGAAAAACTGCCCTCCCCTACTGAGATCATGCGACCTCACCGTGGCATCATATATAGAGTCTGTGTATTTTGTATATGCCCCTAAGATTTTTTTATTTTTACAACTTCACACTTTCCCTTTTACTTACCGCATCCTAAACTTCCTATTCCTTCATATTAAAATGATAAAACAAAAAAAAATATTTCATTTCAAAATGTACATGGCCGTTTTATTTAATACAAGAAGATTTTAGCAATTCATTCTATGTTTTTACAAATGTAAGTTCTTGTGGTCTTGGGAAAACAGGAAGAATTATTAAAATTTTAGCAAAACATTAAATTACTTATATTTAACAAAGATGATGCAGGCGGATAATAAGGGAATGTAATTTAAAAATTTCTTTACGTTTTAAAATTATTCTCAATATTAGTAATAAAATGCGATTTAAATTTGCTTTACATAAAAAATTATTTCAAATCGAAAATTTTTCTTTTGCTTTAATAGAAATTTTAAGGTTATAAAAATTCCTTTTTTTTTTCTAATTATAAATTAACTTTTTCTGATCAACAGGCCTTTAATTTAATTGCATTTTTTATTTATGATGAATCTTTAATAAAACTTCTTCTTTTCTCCTACTTCATCTTGGATGCTTGGCTACTTCGCTTATTTTGGGCTTCCGAGCGACGCCGGTACTGCCGTCCGTCCGTCAACGTGTCCTTACGTCCGATTTGTCTTACACGGTAAGTTGCAAAAAATCACTGTTTCTATATATATATTTTTCACCTTTCAAACTCCTTATATTAAGGAAAACACCGATAATTGTGGGCAACTGACCCCTAACGCGAGACGTAACTAATCAGGCCTGAGCTCAACCCCTACTTAGCTGGACGCGCACTCCGGAATAATCTCTCAGAGGACTGAGTTTTCTTTTTCGGTACTACTAAAATGTTTTCCTATATATCGCGTTTTATTTATAATGATAAATATATATATTTTTATATTAGGTAGTCCGTGAGTCGTTCGTGTTATTACGTCCGAATGTCTATGGCGGTTACCTGGCACCCCAGGAGTGGCGGTGCCTGATGAAAATGGCTGAAGTAATCCCTCGTTGGAAGCGTAAGAGGTGGTAGTAGTTGGCGGGAAAATTAGATGCGGTTATTATTTCATTACTTATATATATTTTTATATATTTAATTTTCACAGTTTACTTGTGTATGTGTTCGTTATGGCTTTTTTTATTTTACTTTTGTTTTTTGTATAAATAAAAATTCGGTTTTCAACCACACAAACTTGTCGTTGAACAAATGGTCACTATATCTTTTTTTTTTCTAAGTAGATTTCCTTTTTTTGGTTTGCTCTTTACCGCTTTACGCTTCGGCGGATCCAATCAGAAAGGCTGATTTTTCTTAGTTTCCTCTGACGAGACCTCCTAACCGATCGTACCATTTTCCACCATTTTTTCTCAAAAAAACTTTTCAGCTATTTAAAACCTACACATTTCCAGTACATTTTGTTTTGTTGTTTTCATTTCTTTAATCTTTTTTTGTTTGTTTATTTTTCCCGTTGTCCTCTACATATATACCCTACTCTTTCTGGCGAGCCATTCACAATAGGTGTCAGCTGACAAACATAAATTGTTGCCACCTAACTTACAACCACAGGGTGCACATGACATTCCATCACATACCACAATAATTTTTTATATTAATTTTTAATTTTTTTAATCTTGAACAAGGTAGATCAAGAGAATTCGCCGTGGACAATTTACATTTGGGCTGTCAAAAAAGCTGATACATTACCACTGCTGACAGCCCAAATGTGTAAACATATACGTAAACTTCTGTGCTCTTGCGGCCACCTAGTATGATTCGCCTTGATCTTGAATTTGATTTTTGTCATTTGTTCTCAGCCGAATTTAAGCCGTCGCCGCAGATTTTCTTATGAGCCGCCGCCGCCGACAAAATTGCTCGGCGCATGTCTCTGAACGTATTGTGCATTTTATTTTTTGCTTAGAAAATGTTAAAAAATTGTTTTTTGCCTTCACATTATGATAATTTATCATCTAAAACATGTGGAGAAATTATTTGCCAAAGTGAATCGTCATTTACAATAATCTGTAAATTTTGTGACATTAAAATTTTCGAATTTAATGAATTTGTGCAACATTTTCGGAACACACACTGGGCTGTAGTACGTCCGGTAGATGATATTTTGAATAAAAAAAAGTTCCCGCTCAAAGAACAAAGTGAAAATGATTTCGTAAAAATGGAGGAATTTGGCGAAGAGGAAATTTTATATGATGAATATGCTTTTACCGGAACTGCTGATGACTCCGATGAATGGACGCCGGAGAAGTATGACCAAAATGTTAATAATGATGATTCGAGTGATATAGAAACGATAGCTATATTAAAGAAGGTTGAATTAGAAAAATTAAGTATTATTCATATATACATGCATATAAAAGAGTATTTTTTTACAGAAACTAAAGCCCAGCGTAAAGCAGACACAAAGTTTCAAGTGTAGTTTGTGTCGACATACATTTACTAATAAATCTAATTTTGAAAGTCACATACGAAAACATAAAACTGATCAGTACAAGTGCGATAAATGCGCATTAACATTTGCCAGCCAAAGTAAACTTACGCACCATCTTGTTGGACATAACGGTTATCCCTGCAAAGTTTGTACGAGAGTTTTCAAATCTTATGACTCCTTACGCTATCACAAAGAAACTCATATTCAAACAAAAAATTTCGTATGTGATTTTAATGGCTGTAATAAAGCATTTGTTAACAAACGCAGAATGAACGTTCATAAACGTGTACATTTTCCAGAGCTATTTGTCTGTGAAGTGTGCGGATCGCGGCAGCGTAATAAACAAGCTCTAAGGGATCACATACGTAAACATACTGGCGAAAAACCATTTTCATGCAATATATGTGATCGTCGCTTTACCACAAATTCTTTGATGAATGAACATAAAGCCTGTCATGAAACCGAACGTAAACATGTCTGTGATGTGTGCGGAAAAAGCTTTAATCGCCCAAAAGCCTTGTATCATCACAAACCTTTACATTTGGGCATAAAAAAGTTTGTCTGTAAGTTGTGTGGATCGGCATACTCCCAGGCCGCTGGGTTATCAGCTCATATGCGTAAGCACAAAGAAGATAAAATTACGATACTCGAAACAAATTCTAATAACGAATAAACATGAACTTTTAAATAAAATCTGTCGATTTTAAACTTAACAGCTGGTAGCTTTTTTTTCTGTGCTCCGTAATATTTGAAGAACTTGGTTGCACTAAAACTGATGTAAACAAAAAATTTTGTTTACAACTTTGATACTTACTGGAGGCAAAATGCTTAAATCTTTTTTACCTACATTCCACAACAATTATTCGGATAAAACCTGTGGAGAAATTATTTGCCAAAATGAAACATCTTTTACCATTATATGTAAATTATGTGATATAAAATTATTTGAATACGATGAATTTATCCAACATTTTCGCAGTACACATTTGCCACAAATTTGTGTTGATGGTGATGACAAACCTGTAAACAAAATGGGTACAAACATCAAACATAATAATATGAAAGAAAATGGATGGGAAGAAATCTTAAACCCTGCAAATCAAATAGAAAAATGTGTCGAGCAGACTGTAAATGTATTGCATGGACAACGTAATGAAAGTGATGTGGAGGAACTTATCAATTGTGTCAAAAGTTTTAATGAGGAAACTGATTCAGAAGATTCCTCGAAGCCTTTAGCGATATTGAAAAAGGTATGCATAAGTTTTAATGCTTTAGAATCCAATGCTATGTTGTATTGTTTATTTAAGACTACTCCAGGAACATCTTTAGAAACCACAAAAGAAAAGAACTTTGAATGCCTTCAGTGCAATCGAAACTTTACCACAAAATTCTACTTACGCTTTCATATGCGACAACAACATGAACCAAAAAATTTTCCATGTGATAAATGTAACAAATCTTTTGTAGAAAAACGTTATTTAACATTGCACCAACGTTCTCATATTGGTTATACATGTCAAATTTGTCGTAAAATTTTTGATAAATATGAAGCTCTGCGTTATCATTGTGAAAGTCACATACAAACAAGAAATTTTCTATGTGATTATGAAAAATGTGGCAAAGCTTTTCCTAATAATCGTCGCCTCAGTGCTCACAAACGAACTCACTTTGCTCAACCATCCTTTGTGTGTGAAATATGTGGATCTCGTCAAAGAAGCAAAGAGTTTTTAATTGTTCATATACGCACACATACAGGCGAGAAGCCTTATTCTTGCAAACAATGTGATCGGCGTTTTGCCTCCAAACATTTTCTTCAAGACCATCAGTCCGTTCACGCTACTGAACGTTCCCACGTATGCACAGTGTGTGGAAAAACATTTGCCAGCAGTAAGTCCTTATATCATCATCGTCATCTTCATTCTGACATCAAAAAATATGTGTGTAAAATATGCAACAGAGCGTATTCACAAGCAGCAGGATTATCAGCTCATATGCGTAAACATAAACAGGATTACCGTACATTGGAGCCAGAAGAAACAGTTGTTATTTAGATCATAAATTTCCTTAACGCTATAATATGAACACTTTCTAAGGTAACATTTACATTTAATTATTACATACCGAGCATTTGCTGCAATAGAGCCATAACTCAAAAAGCGTGAATTTCTGGGTTAAGAATGCAGAATTAATCGTCATATCGTTCCTCATATTGTGTAAATATTTCATAAAAATATCTTGTTATCTCAACTCTTGAGAGATGAATAAAATTTTCTTTTACCATTAACTTGCTAGTAAATTCAAAATTTTAAACACTTTTTTTGCAAAAGAAGTTTTTGAGCTACGATGACTATTGCAGCATAGGCTCGATATGTAATTCAAATAACGTTTTACAACAAACAACATACAATATTAATGCCTGAAAACATACAGAAGTACAAGCAACTAAATACTATTATATATAAATAAGCACATCCCGTTTAATTAATTAAATTTTAAATTGAAATCAACTATTAAAAATTAAGAATTTTTCAATGCCATTGCGGTAATTTTTGCTTATAAATGTGAAATTATTTTTCTCTTCGCATTTTCCAATTTGAACTGAACATGCTGTTAATATTCAGTACACACACTCACTGCTTAAGCCCAAACTCGTATAGTATAGTCCCAGCTTCCAGTGGATAAAGCTGTACCATCTGGTGATACCTGTACACAAGAAACTTTATTCTCATGACCGTACAACAAGCAAATACGTTCCGATTTAAGTGTGTCCCACAAATTGACTGTGTAATCATTGTAACCAGCAAATAATAAACGTCCGCTTACAGAGAAATCAACTGAATTTACTCCAAAAATAATGCTTTCCTTGGAGAAAACTGCAACCTCCCGATCAGCACGCATATCGAACAAACGACAGCTGCTATCATCCGAACCAGTAGCAATGGCATCACCACTAGGATGAAATTTAACACTATTAACATCTGATTGATGACCCTCAAAGGACTGCACGACCTGACCTGAGCGCATATCCCATATGAAAGCCATACGATCACAACTTCCCGAAACGAATGTGTTGCCAGTTTCGTTTGGTGCCAAATCTATAGCCATAACATCTCCCGAATGTCCGTGGAAACTCTGTAAGAGTTGTCCTGATTCAACATCCCATAAAGCACAGGTAGAATCTCCGCTGCCTGTTAATATTTGCTGATCAGAATTGGGGTAAATACAACAGGACATATATGAGGTGTGGGTGCCCACAGTTCGTTTTTTTGCTGCCATTTCCTCATCCGATGTTATAGGATAAACTGTGACTTTATTGTCTAAACCTCCACATGCCACATAGTTTCCAGAAGGTGCATAAGCGCAGGCCATTATCCAAGTAGTTGGCATAGTGACGGCATGCTCCTTGTTGGTGGTGAAAGCATCCCAAATAATTAATCGACCATCCTGGGATGATGAGATTATATGACGTTTATCTGGACTCCAATCAGTGCACAAAACTTTAGCCTGATGCCCCTTAAGTACCTTACGGGGCTTAATATTAACATATGAAATTTGTTCCAATCGATCGGCTATAGATGATAAACTATAATCATTTAGTTTCAGACGTTCTTCTTCCAGTTTAGCCTTCAAACTTTCTGCTTCTTTCATTAAGCTCGTCATTTTATCGTTGACATTGGTATTCAATTGTGTTTCCGTCATTCTGTTCCCGTTTTAGTATCCACAATTAGTTAAAACTGTTGATGAAATCTTTTCGCAATAATCAATAATTACCAAGAATATATGTATGTATGTACAAAAAGTGATTTTGTTTATGTACTTATAATCTCAAAAGGTGCTGCCGTTTATTATTAAAAATAAGATGTGGTAGCTCTTTTTTAGGATAACGTTAACTAGATGTGACCGTTATTTTGCCCAAAGATGAAAGAACCCATGGTAGAATTATACTAGGTAGTAGCGAAGCTACAACAACCCAACAACAGCAAAAACAACACGGCTTTTTATTGTTGTTTAGGTTCGAGGTTGTCAAAAAGCACAAAAGAAAATTTAAAAAAAAATGTATATGTTCACATGTGTGTGTTTACCAGAGACTTGCGCCGAGACGGCTAAGCCGAGCCGCCGACTAATTTCCACAGCCGCCGCCGATTTATCTTGCGGCTAAAATCGGCTTAATGGAAGCCGCCAGCGACGATCATTTTTCGGCTCAAAAACGGCTTAAAATAATCCGCCGATTGCTTTTTTTAATTTCCACTTCTACTTTTTTATGTTTTTTTTTCATAATTTTTGTTCAAGCATTATTTTAGTAATTTGCAGTCTACACCCAACTTAACATTAACTTCAAGTTAATGTTAAGTGTAGACCGCTCAAGTTAATGCTTTTTTCAGGGTATAACATAGTTGTTAGTGCAATTGTTTTAACAGCGCAGTAATAACTCCAAGTTACAACAGCATATCAAGTTAGGAACAGAATGCTCACTTTTGACAGCTAAAAGAGGCTGTTGTCATGTGTTGTGCATTTTTACATACAAAGTGCTCTTACTAAGATAATATGAAGGACATAGTCAAATTAGAAACCACATTATAAAATAAGAATTGCGTTCCCTCTCATACAATCTTCGTAATGTTGTTGTATAGTGACGGGTCTAGTTAGTAGTCTATGGTTAGGTGGAGACGTAGAGTAAGATAACGAAAAATATATTTGTATGCATTACTCTGCGACCTAGGCTTGCCAGATCAAAATTTTGAATAAGAAAAAAAGCTTGATTTACTAAGACGAACTGCCAAAAACTGTCAAAAACTATTCAAAAGAATAAATATTCATTATCCGACTTAAAAAAGGAGAAAATTATCAATTCGTTTGTATTTCTTATGTGTTCCTTCAGGGCTCTGCCATATACGATTCGAGTTGAAAACTTTTTTTCTTTATTTGGATTATATTACTTACTTCCTAATGGGTCCTGTTTTTTATTTCATAAGAATTTTTATTTTTTCCCACATATATTTGGTATTTCTTTACATTAATTTGTTTGCAAAAAAATATTGAAAACATTAAATTTCCATTAAAATTAATTCTTATCATTAATTCGGGAAATTACATTATTTTTCTTTCTTTACAAACGCATTATTAATAGGAATCGAAAATACAAACGAAGTTAATTTATGAAGATTTCCTCTTCGTCCAGTTTTTAAATTAGACCATATTTAGTAATTAGAAATATCTTTGAGAAGAAGCTCTTAATCTGTATATAATTTATTATTTTCTATAGACTCGACGAATTTCCATTGATAGTTCCCAGCAAACAGCTTTTTGCAAAAGTGAAAATTACATTTAAAAATTTATTAGAGAAAGACTTTCATTGTAACCCAAAGCGTATTAATAGCAAGTGGCCTTATTAGTACGACAACAACTGGACTTCACCTATCTGTCATGTGAAATGCATACATAAAAAGTTTTTATTTAGTTTTTTTACATAGAGTTTGACATTTTGGTAAAGTTCATTTACAATAATAAGGCCACCTGGTATCAATTCGCCCTGCTTTAGCCTATGTCTATACGTGATAAATTTTTATCATGACAAATGTCAAACTTTATATTGAAAAATAACCTGCTTTATCTTATCTGTTTTTCCTATATAGAATTTGCCATTTATCATGATACAAATAAATCAGGTATAGACGTTTGTTTCAATATACATAAATTATGATGTATTATATATCCGAATAATTCTAGCATGATTCATGAATTAGATTCCAACGGTAAAATATATAATTGATGTTCATGCATAAAATTGCGAACAGAGAAATTAATTTTTAGCTTGACAAATAGCTTTTTAGGTTGAATCTGGACAAGCCTTAACAAAGTTTGACAATCAAGCATTTGCTTTATTTTTCATAACATTTTAAAAATTTTTGAGAGGCAAAGCAATGCTTAATTTCTATGCATTTTGTTTGGTGAAGAATTGGTATGAAAAAGAAAAACTAATTTAACAACAAAATGAAAATTTTCACTTTTATTACATGTCCATGTGCATTTCCAGCCGAATTTGAGCCACCGCCGACTATTTTTTCCCAGCCAGCTGCCGCCGATCAAAACCCCTCGGCGCAAGTCTCTGGTGTGGGTGTGTGTTGGTATAACATAAACAACTTTTGACAGAGTCGAACCCAAAAAAAAAAGTTCGTTAACGCTTCACCACTACCTGTATTATTCTACCATGAAAGAACCAAATAAAATAGCAAAAACAAAGCTGCCAGATGAAATTAATATAAATTTGTAATTAGTGCAGGCAATGGTCAAATAATAAGGTCTATGTATCACTGTGGTTGTCAAAAAAATTCTACATATAAAGATTTTTGATTAGTTTTTTTTATATGAGGTTTGACAAGCACAGCAGGAACAGCTGTTGACTTAATCAGACTTTATTATTGGGATATGTTGCAGGCCAAGGCAAATTTAAATCACGTTCACTGTTCGCGATGTTCTTTAAAAATCACTGTATCGCTCATCTCTTATTTATACCCCAACTATCAAATTCCAAACAAAAATAATCTTACAAAAATTGTGTATGTACTTTAGGGAGGAATTCAAAATTAAATGTTCCCGTTTTGTTGTAAAATTTAGTTTTATAACTTTCAACAACAAAATGTATTGGATAAAACCAAGGTTAGTCTATTTCCGCCAACCGTGTTATTTCAAATTCGTGTAAAAAAAGACCGTGTAAAAACAGGATTGGGTGTAATCCTAACGAACTATTTTGTTTTATTCATAATCTGTTGGGTTTACGAAAAATGTGTCGTTACTTTGTTGATGTGCGTTACATGATATCTATACCTGCATAATGAGTAAGTAAAAAAAGTATATGTATTAGAGATGAGCGATCCCGTGATTTTTAAAGAACATCGTGAACAGTGAACGTGATTTGAAAATCAGTTACTTAAAACTGTGATTGTGATCACTGTTTTCAGTTCTCTTATAGCAAGGTAATTCTAAAGTACATACACAAAAATATTTTACTGAAGGAATACTTGTACCAAGGCAGATTTAAATGCGCTTTAAAATATACTTTGAATTATAAAAAGAAATACTAATAAGAAAGAAGAGACAACACAGGAAATAGCAACATTATTCATTTATTGTTATCAAGGCGAATTGATACGCTTATTAATACGCTTTGATTGTTATTGTGCGCAAACGTTATTACCCACACACAAACAGTGAAATATCATAATTTCGTGTATGTAACAAATAGAAAAGAACGACTTTGCATGCAGCAGTTAGTTGACAAATTTTGTCACAACTGTGATTCGTGATTTTTCAGTAACAGTGATTAAATCACAGGTACAGAAATATCGCTTATCTCTAATATGTATGTATAAAAAATATAAAATTGCTTTCTTTAATTGTTCATCAAAAATACATAAATTAATTTATTATTTAAATATTTTTTCATTGTCCTCGAAGCAGGATTATCAACCATGCTACAGAGTTAAATTCCGTTTGAAAACGGAATTCAATCAACTCATTTTTGTAGTAGCTGGTGTCTGAAAAAGAAAACGAATCATGCAAATGTGTCAGGTGTGTCCAGATTGTTGGCTGCGCTGGCATGCTGTCCCGGCTAGGGCTTCGCCGTCTTGAGGTGGATTGAATTCCATTTTTGAACGAAATTGAACTCTGTGACATAGCTGTATGTTTCACTTTCACTTCTTCGTCCTAAGCTTTTTACATTGATGAGTTTCCATCTTCGTTGGCGCTCTCCATAATGTGTCTTTCTGTCACAGGTTCCTGTTCAGAATAATCTATAAAGTTATGCTTTTCTTTTTGGTTACTATTTAAAGCAATGGTATTACTAAGTTCTAAATCACAGTTTTCACAACGAAATTTATGCGTATTTATTTCATGCAGTTTTAAATTATTTTTAATGATTTTTTCGCATTTAAAATTTATTGAACATTCAGTATATTCAAAGTTGCTTTCCTTGGAATGAACTGGCTGATGATCTTGGAGCTGATAGAAATTAGCAAATGCCTTATAACATTGTTCACATTTAAATGAACGGCGGGGACTATGATGTTTTCTAATATGCTGTGTAAGAGATGACCAACTAATAAATCCCATGCCACAATAAGTACACAGATGAGTGCGCCCTCCTTTGTGTCGGTATTCATGCAAACGTAGTTCAACTTTATTACAAAACTTCTTTGGACATATGGAACAAGATAAAGTTTTTTCATTTGAATGTCTTAACAGATGACCGCGTAAGTTATATTTCTCTTTGAAGGCAAATCCACATATAGCACAAACATACTTCCGTTCGTCGTCAGACATAACTTGATAACGAGTTAGTGTATTCATTTTAGTTTTACCGATGCCTGCGTTTTTAAGTGTACTTGTCACAACTCTCAATTTTTTTCTCTGCGGTAAACTTTTACTAGATTTCAAAAGTGGTGGCGTGTCCTGTGGAAGTATTGGCTATTAATAATGTGTAGCCTATAAATATAGCCCCTTTAATGCAATATCGTTACATATACATATCTCAAAAAATTTAAATTTGAAGAAAAAGTATTCCTCTCGGTAGCATGTAATAACGTCCATGGAAATAATGTCCATGGACGTTATTCCTACGTTCATGTTCTGAAAACCATTTCGTTTTGAAATCGCAAAACTTCAAAAACGAAAAACAGTAATCTTTTAATCGCAAAATTTAGTGCATTCGAAGTTCGGATAAAATATCTCAAACATCTAAAACATAAAAACCAAATAAAAAACTGTAATATGTGAGCTCTTTAGCTGAACTCTACTCTTTCCTGAAACTTGGCGATTTCAAAACGAAATGGTTTTCAGAACATTGCCGATAATGTTCATGGATTTTATTTCCATTTTCTTATCTAGGTAAGCCGATTGATAAAGATTTTCTGCATAACGCCAATATTGACGACCCTTTGCATTCAGAAATGTAGTGCATAATCAGTTTTATATGAAAACTACAGAGACTCGACAACTCGGAAATTACGGGTCGCCGCCAACTTTTTATTTAACAGTCCTATTCTGCATAAATGAAACACTCTCCATTACGACCACAGAGCTACGTTTTTTAAGTTGTTAATTTAGTGGCGGAGCGCTTTCGATTTTTATTTGCTTAGTTTCAAAAGTGTGTAATGCAAAAAAAAGTTTTTAATTTTAAAATGCAATGGTGTCATTAATGATCTAAATGAACTTTTCGTCATATGTCGTCGAGTTCTATAAGAAGATTGCGGCACCGTAGAGACCGTAGAATCCCAAAAATTAAGTCATACTATTACCGTTACTTATTAAAAAGGACTAGGTGTTCTTCACCTCACAGATGGTTTTGAGCGCTACTACTGTTCCTTGAAACATGACTTACTGGATTTTACCTATCGACAGATGAAAAAATGGTGATTCCAATAGTATAAAAAACGTATTTCGAAAAAATGCGTCTTGGTGCAGTTTACCTACCAGCTACAGATAAGTATGTAGTATGTATGAATATTTGTCCGTAACGACTATGTTGCATTAAAAGAGCGATGTGTGCATTAACATTTTTACATACCTCAGTTTCTAAAGTAACTTTTAATTCAGTGATTCCAGCAAGAGTTTCCAAAACATATTCCTTAAAAGTTTGTTCGCACTTTCCTTTCTCCCTCGTCTTTTCATTCGCTAAATTACCTTCAAAACATTTATTGGATTGTTTTGACTTTACAAATAATTCCTTCGTTGCTAACTGGTTTTCTTTGTCGTTATCTTGTGTAATTACATGTTCAACACTTCTATCTTCCACTTCGCTATATTCTTTGGTATTTTTATAATGGTCATTCTTTATGTGACTTAAGAGTTCATTAAACGTTGCATAGATTTCTTCACATACTGAGCAGTGATAGACCAGGAATTGTTTTTCCGTTATATATATTTCAGCACAACGTCCATCATATTTGTCCCCCGGTAAAAGTTTAAAATCCAACATTTCTAAATTTTACAATATTACTACCAACTCTGTAGAATTATTAGGGTCAAGTATCGAGCCCAAAATATAAAAAAATAAATTTCGCAAAGTGCATAAGTATATACTTTTTGTTTACATGTACATTGTATGGTTGCCACATGTGACGATTTATCGTAACTTAGACGATTTTTATATGCAAACCCCTGTGACCAAAGCATGGTGTTAAGGATACCATTGAAATTTTTAAAAAGGTCGCAGTAGACGTCGTTTCTGAACAATAAAGTATCTCACAAACTCGTTAAGAAAAAGTCTTCGCCATATTTTAAGGTTATTAGGAAGAAATCAATAATACTTAAAAATAAAAAAAACAAAGCCATTGGGTAATAGACATATTAACAAAAAAATTAAAGTGTATTTTTTGGCGCTCTCTCTCTCTCTCTCTTTGTACGAGAGATACTTGGCTCAAAACTTTTATTTTTAATTGGTTATAAATCTTATAATATGAAATGGATATAAACAATATGTTTATCATATTAAGCTGTGTTCTCACTATGTGTATTTGTCGTATGGCACGTCACTTTTTTATACACATGTGATTTCATGTGTATGTCAAAATTTGCGGTTTACATAAGGTTTATAATTTTTGTGTTCACCTGTTGGTATGTTACGTACATTTGACATAACCTATAAAGCAAAACAAAACAGCCGAGTCGTTATACTTATTTTATTGTTATATATACTTTTATTTAATTTTATACTTATTTAATTTAATTTAATACTTTATTAATTTAATAATTATTTTGTTTAATTTTCCCGTCCGCAAACAATTGCTTTATTAAAAACCAGCTGATGTCAGATGCTTTGTCACTTGAAAATAGAACTCAGAGAAATAACACAGGATATTGTTTGAAGGGGCTCAGACTATATGTACAAATTTACCATGTGAAAATGTGACATTCCATATGGCAAATACAAATAGTGAGAACACAGCTTTATTAGTGATCTGAAATACCTTTCCACTAGTATGTAATTTTTTTTAAATGCATTAACCCATTGCGATCCAAACGGCAATATTTAACCTTACTTTTTACGTAAAAATACACTCAGTGACCAATATAGCGCTACTGAATCACGTATATCATTTTATAGGGAACCTACCGGGCTTTGGTGGATATTTCAAATCTGTCACTTATGAAATGCGGAAGTTATGCGATTTCAAAAATGAGTTTCAAAAAATAGATACGTCCATGTTCTGAAAACCATTTCGTTTTGAAATCGCCAAATTTCAGGAAATAATTCAACTGAAAAGCTCACTTATTGTAGCTTTTTAATAAGTTTTTATGTTTTAAATGTTTCAGATATTTTACCCAAACTTAACTTTGAATGCACTAAATTGTACGATTAAAAGAACACTGTTTTTCGTTTTTGAAATTTTGCGATTTCAAAACGAAATGGCTTTGAGAACATAGCCGATATTCTTTTTTAAGACGTTTTCAGCAAAGATGGAACAAATTAAGTTAAGCTACTACACTAAAAATAAATAAATAAAAAAAGTTGACAGCGACCCTTAGTTTCCGAGTTAAGGGCCTCTGTAGTTCCAATAGAAAATTGTGATTAATTTCAATCCAAGCACATATAAATGTATTTTATTTATGTAAGAAAATTTTATGTTTTATATTACAATGGAAAATTGTATATACACAGAAAAAAATATTATTTATATCCAAGGACCTTGAGCCAGAAGAAAATAAATAGTTATTTTGTTTTAATTTCATTTGACTCACAATGGGTTAATGAAAACTAAAAGTTTTAAACCCCATAATTCTGGAACCAAGAAAGAGTGCCAAAAAAAAATTACACCAACATTTTTGGGTTTAAAAGAACTATTATCCTATGTTTTTGGTTTTTTAATTTTCAACAGTGTTGGTATTCTCGAGTTAAGCCGGTTTTTATTTATGGAAAACATAAAGAAACACAAAATTAAAGTAACAACTCAAACCAAATATAAAACGAACAAAAAATCATAGTACAAATCCTTTAAGCTAAGCATTATATAGAACGAAAGTTCTTAAAATTTTACGGGAGTTGGAAAAAACTTTATTTTATTATATTACAAGTAGTAGTAGCAACATTGTTTGTTTGTTATATTATATCGCCGAGCTTTATAGCAGAAGCTAAAATCGTAGTTCTTATCGATTAAGTTCCATCACTTAATTGTGAAAAAAATTAAAAGTTGTGGATCGAGTTTGATGAGATATGGCTCGTTTTGTTTGGAACATACTTACCTAAATTTATTAAATTTTTATGAAATTCTGAAAACAATTACATAATATATATATTATGTATTTTTACGTAATTTTGTATTTTTGAACTGAATAGGTAAGATTTATTGCAGATGTAGCGTATGGGTAGCAAACCCTCGAACAGTTTTTAATGTCAGGAGTATTATGGTATTTTATCGCGATGTACAGTTTGCTTGTTTTCAATTAACTAAACCAATAAACAACGATTCACAATATGCAACCAGAAAATTATCAAAATATTTTGATATATTTGAAAGCTTGAATTCAACACAAAGTGAAACTATGAACATGACTACACACTATGCAACCAATAACGAAACAAGCCTGGTTACATAAACATGTTGCAAACTGTGTACCTACCATAAAAAACAAATTAACTTCAGGTTTGAAACATTTTCAGTCAAATTTCCGTAGCCATCATTTGGCAATACTTTTTTTTCGTAAAAAGTTTATTTACGCAAATAATTAACACTGCTGCCGCAGATTGCTGCAACTACGGCAGCATTTTTATTAGTGTTGCAATAGTTTGCATACCGGCTGCACACATCTACCGCATTTACGAATTCACTTTACAATATTTTCCACGTTGTAATTAATAAATTTAAATGAATTCCCGTGAATAAAAACAAAATTTCTCTACAGAACTATTTTTCCTCGTAGAAATAAATGCAAAATTTTGCACCTAAAATTTAGCCATCACTACCGTCAACCGCGATAAGGGGAATATGGTACATAAGTATCTTTATACACACTTATTTTCAAATCAATTTTTTAACTGTCCAAGAAAAAAAATTTATTCAAGCGAACTTTTATTTTTAATAAAGCCAATTACTTCGTTGACTCCTTAGCCATGATTTTGGTGGCTATTCCTACTACCGGGACCACCTCTCACCGCAGTCGTACCAAATGTTCCACCATTGAGCATATTTCTTAATACTTCCGCATTACCATGCCCTGTACCATCATTTCTTCCTGCATCGGCGCCACCACCTCTTCCTGCACCAGCACCAGCACCACCACCTCCTCTTCTTCCACCTCCAAAGCCATTATATTTGTGGAAGGCCTTGTTAGTGCTCACTATTATGATTAAACCCGTAACGTTTTTACTTTATTAAATATCTAGTAAGTAATAATTCTTAGCATACTCATACCTTGACATACTGTAACCAGAAGTATGGTTAAAAGAAACATAATTATTAATTTCATGTTTCCTGTAATTTAACAACTATTGACCGATTCTGTCGAAAGATATTATTAGACTTAATAAGAGAATATTATTTATGTGGGTTTTTATATAATTTAAATTTTCTCTAGTTTTTTCTTTGTTTGAAGATAAAAGATAAAAAAAAAGTTATTATCAAGACATAGATTAAACTACTTAAAAAAAATGAATATATACATAAGCTGCTTATCAATTAGAATTATTTTATAATTCTGAACACAAAAGCTCAGAAAAAACTGGATTAATTTTCGCTGTAGCAAATCTTTAGCAAACTTGGCCAAAATACACCACTAATTTATTATATGTGAAAGTTTGTGTATTTGAATGTCTAGATACATGTCTAGAAGGCTAAATGGATTTGAATGACTACTATGCTTATTTTATTCTTTTATAATTTTCAAATTTAAATTATTTGTAAATTCTCAAATAGTTTTTGAAAGTCTGTGTACAAAATATGAGTTTTGGAATTGTTCAAAAGTGTGGTTGAAGTCTACTGACGCTTTGGCAAACCATCAATGAAATTCATATAGACATTGGTCAACCCGCAACAAATAAATCATTATTTAAAAAAATTGGAAGAGTGTCTCAAATAATAAATTTATTAAGTACTTTAATAAAAAAATTTATGTATACCATTAGATAAATTTTGTCGTTATCAAGCAAAAAAAAATTATTAGCAAGTCTTTGATATGCTCAAATACATATATTATAAAGCGTTCGAAATGGTTTCTTAATGCAACTTTACATATAAATACATAGTTTAATTTTAAAATAATGCGTATTTCAACGATCAACTTGAATAGGATATGCAGCATAACAATTGCAATCAATAATGTTTTTATATTGGAAATTTGCTTCATAGCACAAACAGTGACGAATGAAGCAAAACAAAGTTTAGTAAACTTTAAAATTGTGCATATGAGGCAATGTTAGCGCTCGATATATTAATATATTTAAGATATCGAAAAACGGATTGCTGATTTTAAAAGAGCACACATTATTAATTATATAGAATTGATTTATAACTTGTTTTTTTGTAAAAATGTGCCATGTGGCAGACCACTAACCACCCGACGATATGTTTAAATGGAACGATATGTGAAATGGAAAGGAAAAATTTCTGAGAAAGAAATTACTGAAGTTTATTTGGGTTTAAAGTTGTTGTAATCTCAATATTTACGTTTAATAAGAAAACAGATTTTTCAATTATTAAAAAAGAAATTTAATACAAATTAAGCTAACGTTCTTCAACAAAGAAAAAATGTTCGAAAAATCTCTTAACACCCCGTCTTCACGAGACATTTGATATTTCTTAACATAAGAAATAACGTCGGCAGAATGACGTCACAAAAATTTCATATGTTTAAACTTATGTTAAGGGTGAAGTAAACGTACTGATGTTTGGACACAAATTTTATAAATTCATGTAGTAAATTTGCTTGGCATTTTGTAATTTTTTTTATAGATTTCACTTTATTATTTTTCTGTGTGTAAAAATTTTATGAATATGAACATAAATAATATGCAAAAAAAACATCTAAAACATTTATTTATTAACTTTATTTAATCTTTTTTCAATAAAATCAAACAAATTGTAAAAAAACACACATACATATTAAATATGACAGTTTGTGTTCTAACATATTTCCTCGGGCTTGTGTTTTAACGTTGATTTCCAAACATGTGTTAGGACACAAACACATTCGGTCCACACGTTAATTTCTTGTGTTAGGACAGAATTTTGACAATTGCTAACAATTGCTATTGTCATTTATTAAATCACTGAATATGTATCTATTTATTAGTATATTTATATATTTATTATTGTTTATTAACAAACATATATAAAGGTGACACGCCAAACTTCTTAGAGGGGGTTACGTTACGTCTATAGACGGAAAGCAGTCACTAAAGCAATTCAGTAAATCGTTATTATTTTTTCGTTTCGAGTTTCGAAGCTCTTATCTTGCCTACAAGAAATTGGAAATAAGGTACTGCCAAGTCAAAACCCATAATAGCTTAAAAAATTATTTGGCCTGTATGTTTTGTTCAACTTATAATTATTCTAATGTGGCAATTCAAACAATTATTTTATTGGACGCAATAATTTTTCATTTTCAAAGACAACGACCTAAATATGTTCTAAACTATTTAGCGAATACAAAACAAAGAAACAGTCAGAAATTAGTCGGAAAAAGTGTAAAACCGACATACTGACACAGAATATGGAACAGAATACTCACTTTTGACAGCTAAAAAAGGTTGCTCTCATGTGTTATGCAGTTTTACATGTTGTTGTTGTCTTTACTAAGATTGTATGAATGAGATAGTCAATTAGAAACCACGTTAGAAAATAAGATTTTCTTTCTCTTTCATACAATCTTCGTAATGTTGTATAGTGACGGGTCTAGTTAGTTGTCTATGATAGTGAATTGGGCTATTAATACTAAATCTAATTAAACAATTAATAAAACTGCTGTGTTACGGCGTCAGTACTAAAAAATATATTAGGGAGTTTGACAGTAAACGCAAAATGAACGAACACCTGCCCCTGTGGGCTTATCTGGTTTTATTATACCATGGGAAAACTGTCAAGTGACTAGCGCTGCCAGAAAAATGTACAAAAATAGAGTTGCATTAACAAAAGCGGGTTGTTTATAACTAGTTTATCTCAAAAGCTAGTTACAAACTTGCTTATGATTTGTATGGGAAAATAAGTTCCTCAAACTAGTTTATCATCATAAACAACTTATAACCTGTTTAAGGAGTAGATGCAAATGCACTATTAAAGCTGTTTTTAGACTATTCTACAAGCTGTTCGACTTCTGCTCAAAATGCAACTGATATAGTGTATTGTTGTTGCTTTTTTTAAACTGTATATAAGCTCATTAGATCAGGGTTGCATTTTCTAAAGAAGTCGAACGGCTTGTGTAATAGTGCATTTACATCTATAATTTTCAAACTAGTTTATGATCATAAACTACTTTCATAAACTATACCGTTTACATCAGCATTTTAGACAGCATAGTTATTTATCTTTGACAATTCATAAAACAGCTGTCTTAAGTCTTCAATATTAAAAAATATAATAGGGAGTTTGGCAGTTAATAAACGCGAAATAAACGAACAGCGGCCCCTATGAGCTTACCTGGTTTTATTATACTATGGGAAGACTTTCAAATATGACTAGCGCTGCCAGACAAATGTACAAAAATAGAGTTGCTTTACCAAAGCGGGTTGTTTGTAACTAGCTATCTCAAAAGCTAGTTACAAACTTGCTTATGATTTGATGGATAAATAAGTTTCTCAAACTAGTTTATCACCATAAACAACTTATAACCTGTTTATGGAGTAGATGTAAATGCACTATAAAACAGCTTTAAGTAGCATACACATTGGCGAACTTGAGTGACAGTCAAAAATTCATAATTTTTGAAGGATACTTTTGACTGTCTAGACTATTGATCATGTTCGACACTCAAACCGCCATTCAAGAAAAATATTTGACACACAAACAGAAAATAGGATGCGCTTTATTGATAAAAAAAATTTATAATGAATTTTTTTAATTAAAAAATTTAACTTCTTATTATTTCACAACTCCTCGTACGATTTTGTCTTAACATCTCACATAGCAACTTTATATTTCATAAAAATATTCGAATTCTTTAAAAACATAATTTTCCGCGTCCAAATTGTGAAGCTTATGCTGCAAAAAATAACTCGACTGACACTTTTTGGTTCACACTATCAGTCAAAGACCAATATGGTCGATGACTGTCACTCAACCGCAAACATTTTTGTATTTGACTGTTGACTGACGAAATTTATATTCATACTCTCGATCAATCCAAAATTTGAGTAAAACTGTCATTCATGCTAACAAATGTATTCTACTTTATATTAAATATTATGTTTGCAAATAGTGCGCGTAGAGACACAGAACTAGTTCGATATAAACAAGTTTTACTGTACAAGTGCTTATTTGTTTCTATCCACTTCGTTTCATTTGCGCAACAAATTAATTGTGTTTTTGGTACTTGATTGAGAAAAATTATTCTTACGTGTCTTGTATTGAACAAAATGTTGAAAGTGGTGCGACAATTTTTTAAGCCCTTAACCTGGCATTTTTGTATAATTTTGCTGTTCCTAAGCATCGAGGAGGTGACACCGGAGCTTGTAAACAAAAATGTCGACCGTGTTCTGGATTTATCCACTCAGTTGGCTAAAGAGTCGCTTAAAATCACCGTCACTGAAAATGCCGGCAAGCAATTTGCCAAGTATTCATTAATTATTCCCAAAGAAGTAGAACCATTCTTATCCTACATCTCTGTGAAAGATGGCAAGAAAAAGGAGTTAATTGTACGCAAGGAGATAAATAATGATTTGATTTATTTGAATGTTGAACTGCCAAATCCCGCTAGCAGCCAAGACTTTTTTGTGGAATTAGTGTATAGTCAAGTAATTAAACCATATCCGGAAGAAATCAAACAATCTGAAAAGCAGCTCGTCAAATATAATGGTCTTTTGTATTTCTATACACCCTACAAGACGATCGAACAAAAAATGCAAGTTGTTTTAAGTTCGCCGAACGTAATAACTTACAATCAAACAAAACCTTACAATTTAGCCGGAAGTAAACTTAAGTATGGGCCTTATGAAAATATTGAAGGTGAGTTGGTCGGTTATCACGTGTGTTCTGTAAGTCTAGTTATTTCAAATTTAATGAATTTTATTTCTGGTAAAACGCCGACATGTTCCACATAATTTTATTGAGTTCTATGTTTTTGAAATTATGAATTTAACTTTACATAGGTATGCATTTAACAAAAAGAAAATTTACATATGTATCCGTATGTACATATCGCTCGTTTACTTCAATAGTATCATAAGGTGATTTTACTCAGCTCTTGAGAGAACATACTTTTATTTTTCCATTAGCCCTTAAATGCATAAGGTCAGCCCCCTGTTTAATTAAAATTGTGAGACTTAGGAACGATTTACGTGTTGTACCATGTATGGTACGGTATTGAAGGATTAAGTTGTATGTAACTGAAAACTTAAAATCGTTTTATGCAAAACTAGTTTTTTGAGTTATGGCACTATTGAAGTAAATGGGCGATATGTATGAAGCTACCCAGAAAACATTTTTTGCCAACATGTCTAACCGGAACAAATCTGAGACTTTACCAGAAAATCAACCGAATTGTCTAAAATTCCCAGACATTTGGCAGAGTAGTCGGCAATTTTCTAGTACGACGTTCCTGCACATTGTCTGACATATTAGCCCTTATCGTGTTTGGCGATTTTCGCCTTCAACTACGACATTTTTGTAATAGATTAAAGAAAAAAGTAGCGTGCTGTCGACTACGACAAAAATGTCGTAGTCGAAGGCGAAAATCACCAAACACGATAAGCGATATTATCCGTTTAATATCAGACTCGTCAGCACCTTATCCGAAGGCAATTATTTAAATTTATAGAACGGTACTGTTTCTTTTTGAAAAATATATTTAAAAAATACTAAAATAGTCCCCGTTATCGTGGTTGGCGAAAATCAGGAGTTTTGTACTAGATTAAACAGAAATCGTGCTTGTTTTCCTTAATCTACTGCAAATTGTCGAATTTGAAGTAAAAAACGCCAACCACGGATAAGACCCGTTTATTTTAACCCCGACCAAAAAAGGGGGTGTTATAAGTTTGGTGTGGTGTGTATTTGTGTATCTGTGTGTCTGTCTGCGCCACCGTTGTTTTTTTTTTTTGTTTTGTTTGGAAGGTGACTTGATCGGGAGCGTTCTTAGCTATGTTTAAACAAATCGGTCTAGCCATTTGGATCATGCAGCGTCAACTGTGTCACGGGTTATTAGAAATTCTAATTTAATTTAATTTTAAATTACAATTTTATTTTTTTTTAGCTCTTACAAAGGAAAACCTTTACTTACACTATGAAAATCAGAATCCCTTTATGACCGTGAATCGTTTGGAAAGAATAATACAAATTTCACATTGGGGTAATATTGCCGTAGAAGAAAATATACATTTAACCCACTCTGGTGCAAAGTTGAAAGGCTCATTCTCTCGCTATGAACTCCAAAAAGATGGCCGCTCTGGTCAAGCTGCTATTAAATCCTACAAAACTATGTTGCCATCCTCAGCATTTGGTGTATACTATAGAGATACCAATGGTAATATATCCACATCAAACATGAACGTATTGCGTGAATATGTGGATGTCGAGTTAAGACCTCGTTTTCCATTGTTTGGTGGCTGGAAGACCCAATACACTATTGGCTATAATATACCATCTTTTGAGTATTTATTTAATAATGAAGGAGACTATATTCTTAAAATGCGCCTAATTGATCATATTTACGATGACATGTATATTGACGAAGCTGTTGTGAAAATTATATTACCTGAAGGATGCACAAATATTAAGCTTAAAACTCCCTATACGGTTCAAAGGAAAGATGATAGTTTGACTTATACTTACTTGGACACTTTTGGCCGCCCAACAATAACATTTACCAAACATAACTTAGTTGAGAATCACATTTCAAGCTTTGAGTTGCGTTATAAGTTTTCGAAAATATTGCTATTGCAGGAACCTTTATTAATTATTACTTTTGTTTTTGTCATATTTGTTTTAACGATTGTTTTTAAACGCTTAGATTTTTCAATATCGACACATTCGCATAAAGATTAAAGCATTGTATAAGGGTATAAGATAAGTATGTATTTCTTTTTTAATAAATTTTTAAACGTTCATTTACTGAAAATATGCATACTAATACTTGCAAGAACTTAACTTTAATATAAAATTTTATTCATCCTTAAAATTTCAGTTGAAAAAAACAAGGAAATAAAATACTAACGGCCTCCTGTTCTGTAAACCGAATCCGAGTAAATTTCTCGTTTTCCAAGAATAAATAATGGCCAAATTGATGCATTTTAAATCATATAAATAAAATACATATACTATTACATATATGTATGTAATACATATACATATATGTAATAAATATTACATACATACATATACATATGTAATAAATTAATTTCAGATATAATATCTTAAGCTCCAAAAAAGTGAAAATTTTGTGCTATTCGTGGACTTAATTTTTCTAAATCCAGTCCTTTTAAATCGAATCGATTTACAGAACAGGGAAGTAAAAATAAACAAAATAAAAATAAATTAAATTTCTTTCTGTAAACTTAATGAAATCGTCTTAATTTTTTTTAATGTAAAATCTTCGCCGATATTTTCAAGAATTGTGATCCGATTTTTTTCGCATCTTTTACATATAAAATATGCACACATTTTTAGGTCGTATATTTAAAGTACAGCCAACGGTATCACTGGCAATTGCTGTGGTAAACAGGTAATTTATGCCCCGATTGCCGTTTTCAACTCCGGTTGGTCGTCTCAGAGTAGAACCAAATTTCACGCGGTCGCATTTTTTCAGTATTTCGAAAACCAACAGTTTTAGTTGAAGTTATGGCGTTACAATCTTAAAATAGGCACAGTGTGAAAAGCCACTAATATGCAATTTACATTGTGCCTTTTTCGGTTGGGTTCAAAGGCAGCCTTTTTTAATTTGAGAGAAAGAGGTGGTGAGAACCTAGCGGGTTAACAAAAAAAAGGCACGAATCAAAATTTGGGGCTTTTTTAATATTTTTCATTCTCATTTTCGTACTCAGCATTAAGCATGTGTATAATCGTCAAAAAAGAGATGAAGAAAAGTCTAATATAAATATGCGTGACTTTTCGTAGGGGTTTTAAAAGAAAATTTTGTCAAAAAAAGGCAGGCCAAAAAGGCATAGTGTGAAAAGCCACTAAGAAATACTCTGTTAGTCCCAGTCCACGCGTGCAATTTTTGTTGCAGCAATTCTTCATTTTTCAGTGAGTAAGAGCGGGGGAGGAATATATATGGTATATATCTATTTCAACACTCCCGCAAATTCAGAAATTGCTGCAACAAAAATTGCATTTGTGGACTGGTACTTAGCCGACACATTTTGCTAGCCGTCGCTGGAAAAAAAATTTCGGCTATTAGCCGCCGCCGACTATACTTGGTCATACCCGCCGCCGAGCATCATTTTGCATCGGCTTCGCCCTCTGGGCTAAAGCGCCACCAATCACAGAATGTGGTTAGTAGTCTATCACAAAATGCAAGTCTATGCCAAGGCGAATTCAGTACCAGGTATCATCATCTGCTGATTACACCCCAGCAGTCAAACTCTATATAAGAAAAGAGAAAAACTTTATTCCGAACTGTCAAAGCACAAATAAAAATAGTCCTACACCTACTTTGTATGTGTGTTGTTTTAATGATAAGGCCACTTGATATTAATTCGCTTTGGTCTATGCCAACAAAACAATAAACCGTGATCTCGAAGGAAGTCGTGAATAAAATGCATCCAGATCTTACGGAAAGAATTTTACAACATTTAGAAAATGTTGAGAAGGCTGATACGCTAGATTTGGTTGACGTATTTGGTGTTGAACATCAAAAGATTGTGGGCGCGTTGAAATCAATACAAGCGCATGGTGACTTGGTCAATGCGGAGGCAACGTCTCGTAAAAACTTGGAAGTATCAGAAGAAGGTCGTTCGGTTGTGGCCAATGGCAGCCATGAAGCTGTCATATACAATGCTGTTCCCATCGAGGGCATCACCCAAGTCGAACTAATAAAAAGTGGTCCTAATGCCAAAGTCGGCTTCAGCAAAGCCATGTCACAAGGTTGGATTATAGTAGACAAAACTGTAAATCCTCCCTTGGTAAAACGAAAGGTAGAGAAAATAGAGGACTCTGTGCAGAATAATTTGATAGCCCTTGTTAATGGTAAATCAGATTTGGCATCCAGTTTGGTCACTGAATACAAAAAGCGTAAACTGTTGCAGGAAATAACAATTAAAAGTTTCATTCTCTCTAAGGGACCCGAGTTTGCCACAACATTAACCAGATTGGAAACAGATTTAACTGTCGACATGCTGGCTTCTGGTCTATGGAAAGACTTAAAATTTAAGGCATACAACTTTGATGCCTTGGGGGCTCCACCTGCTAGAGGACATTTGCATCCTTTACTCAAAGTACGAAGTGAATTTAGGCAAATATTTTTGGAAATGGGATTTTCTGAAATGCCTACCAACAATTATGTAGAATCCTCATTTTGGAACTTTGATGCCCTATTTCAACCTCAACAGCATCCAGCCCGTGATGCTCACGACACATTCTTTATTAACCATCCAAGTAAAAGCTATAAATTTCCTCAAGACTATTTGCAGCGTGTGAAAGGGGTGCACTCCAAAGGAGGTTATGGCTCTCAAGGCTATGGCTATGACTGGAAATTGGAGGAAGCTCAAAAAAATCTTTTGCGGACCCACACAACAGCTGTAAGTGCACGGATGTTGTACAAACTTGCCAATCAAGAAGGGGGCTTCAAGCCCGCTAAATATTTCAGCATCGACAAAGTATTCCGTAATGAGACTTTGGATGCTACTCATTTAGCTGAATTTCACCAAGTTGAAGGTGTTATAGCCGATGTTGGATTAACATTAGGCGATTTGATTGGTACTCTCTACGAATTTTTCCGCAAATTGGGTATTACTCAATTGGAATTTAAGCCGGCTTATAATCCTTATACTGAACCCAGTATGGAAATATTTTGTTTCCATCCTGGACTGGACAAATGGATTGAGGTGGGAAATTCGGGTGTTTTCCGACCAGAAATGCTGTTGCCCATGGACTTGCCCGAAAGTGTTAATGTTATAGCATGGGGTTTGTCTTTGGAGAGACCTACTATGATTAAGTATGGCATCAATAACATAAGAGACTTGGTAGGCCCTAAAGTTGATTTAAAGATGGTGGAAGACAGTCCCATATGCCGTTTGGAAAAAGCGTAATAAAACTTGTAAATCAAAAAAGGATATTTATTTAATGACTATTGTATTAAACAATAAAAACGGTACATGCATAATAATTGTTGCAAAAAATGACTAAAGCAGGCGTAGCCCACTTTTTTTTTTGCCAATCCCTCATCGTGTTTGGCGATTTTGTGGCGCTTTTTACTAGATTAATGAAAAATGTTGCTTGTTTTCTTTAATGTATGTACTAAAAATTGTCGAATTAGAAGTTGCAAAACGCCAACCACGATAAGGCCCAATATGTTGCATTTTGACGAGAACTAATTGTGTGTGGAAAGTTTCATAGGAATCTGTTTAGTAGGCGTTAATTTCCGCAAAATCGGTTTATCCGCTGTGACGTGCGATTGTGATAGCGTCGATTTGGGAATTTAAAAACCGCAAAAAATGGGGGAAAGTATTGGGCATTTTCCGAAGCAAAACAAAAAAAAATAGCGTCGATTTTGGGGATTAAAGGCGGGGAAATGCAAACAGACAATCGATCTTCGGAATGAGCACAAAAGTGTTGCCGATTTATTACGGCCAATACAGGTTTTCGCAAGCATACAGACCTATGTATATATTATGAAAGTATAGACCTCAAAGAATAAAATAAGGGTACCGTGCTAAAAATCGTACCAGCCGTTCCCGAGAAATTGAAGCTCCTCCATGGTGGGCACAAAAACGCGTTGCTAGTTTATTACGGCCAGCACAGGCTTTCGCACACATACAGACCTATGTATTATGAAAGAAACTTATAATACACTTACCACATTTTGGTGAAGGGTATAAAGATTTTAGGCTGGGCTAAGCCCGCAGGCCAGTAAATGTACGCCGATGCATTATGTGGGTGTATGGTATGGATATTTCTAACTTCCCTAAAAAGTTGGGTAGTTTTTCTGATCTGGCTTACAATAAAAGTAAAATAGACGATCGATCGATTTGTCTGGACAATAGTCACAAGTCTATATTGGGCAAATGTTACAACAAATTTATGACTCTTCAATACGTGTCAGCTTATTCGCTTCTTTATAATCAACTACAAGGAAACATCATTTATTTATTTAGGAAAATGCTAGATTTCTAAAAATCCAAGGTAGAAGGTTTGAATGTACCCTGTAAAAACTATACATTTTACGAAACATAAATTTTATGTGTCAGAAAAAGAAACAATCTGGTGATGGAAATCGATAGATTTAAAAAAAACTACTGAAAGATGAGACTAAATTTACACCATGAAACAAAAATTATTGTATCATGATCCAAAATATGAAATATTTCATGAAATTTGTGAATGAAACTTTCTTTATTTGCTAATAGAATGGACCATTTGGATTGAAAAAGCAGTAGCAAATAAAATTTCAAATGGTTTTTGTAAATTTTTTATAAACCAACTGCTTTTCCGTGCTTGCAAAAGCAAATAAAAAAATGTTTCATGAAATATTTCACCGTGTAAATTTAGTATTATTGATGCGTTTTATTGTTTTCGAGGCTTATAATATTTGATTCGAACTTAAATTCGATTTCAATGTATTATACGATTCGCAGAATACCTGTTTGGCTTTTACTAGTTTTATGTAATCGATTTCCATTACATACCAGAATGAAAACATTTCCAGAGTTTATTCCCTGTATTCTAGCTCAAAATGTATAAAGCACATTCAGTATATTAGCATTATTCGGAGGTGAATGAGGATCCGTAGTAAAAGATGTTCCATCTTCTCTATGTTTCCGCGTATGAGCCGAAAGACCAGCTGCTTGAGCATAAGCTTGTCCACAGATTTTGCAAACAAATTTCTTTACACCCAAATGCAAATGCTTGTGGTGATATAATGCTTTAGGACGATTAAAACTTTTACCACAAACATCACAAACATGTTTACGTTCTGTTTCGTGTGTTGCCATGTGTTCAGTTAGTAGAGGCTTAGAACCAAACCGCCGGTCGCAAAGTTCACAGGCAAATGGTTTCTCTCCAGTGTGATGGCGTTTGTGTACAATCAATGATTCTCTCTGACGACATTTGTAGCCACATTCTTCACATATAAACATTTCACTATTATGATAACGTCGATGATCCTTAAGTTGTCCCTTAGTAGCAAAAGCTTTACCGCAATTATCCTCAGTACATATGAATTCTTTTTTATCTAAATGTATTAACATGTGGCGTTTGAGATTGCGATTTGTTGTAAAATTTTTATGGCACTCTGGACATTCGTAGCCAGTGTGTTTACGTCCCATATGATTTTTAAGTGATCGTTCTTCAGCAAAAGTCTGGTCACAGATAGAACATTTATAAGGTTTTTCTCGTAAATGAACTATTTTTACATGCAGCTGCAAACGCCGCGAGTCGGCATATTTTTTATTACAAATTTCACAAGATAATTCTTTTGGTTTTCTGGCCTAAATTATAATTTTAATTAATACGTATCAGTATAAAGTTAAATACTAAAAAAATTACCTTTCTCATTATACTTTGCTCCTCATCAGCATCATGTTCCTCTTCATCTTCTGTATTTGCATCATCTTTATTATCATCAGAAGAAGCATTATTGTCCATATTCCAAAGAAACTCCTCATTTTCCCCATTACTTTCAAAAATTTCGCTTTTAATTGCTCCTGAATTGATCTGCTCTGTTATTTCAAACTTGATAATACGTTCATTGTATTCTTCGATCCCTTGTCCATTTACTATAGCCTTGTCCGACTGGTTTTCATTACTTTTATGCAGGTGGACATTCTTAAAATGCTGTACGAATTCTTCAAACTCAAATATCTTGATTTTGCACAATTTACAATTAATTATAAATTTGTCAAGGTTTTCGCAAATAATTTCTCCACATGTTTGAGATATAGGTTTATAGTAATTTACAGGTAAAAAACAATTTTTTAACATTTTGTTTTAAAAACCAATGAATGTATTATTTGCTAACAAATTGTTTACCTTTTTACATTATTCTTTGTCTTTTTCAATAGAACCGGTGCTGCTAGTTTTTTTTCTAAGAGTCGTCAAATTTGGGAAGTAAAATCGTCAAGAAAATAATCTTAAGCGCTCTTCACACCATGACAGTGAGGCACAAATATTCAAAAATCACAAAAATGACAGGTTCAAAACGCTACAATCAATGTTTTCAACTGATTTAAACTGATCTGGAACATAAATTCTCAATTTTTTGATATACCACGTGGGAGAACCATATACATATAGACTTTTTAAACTCTAGGAGTGGATTTCAGAATTCAGTACTTCCCACGCAAAGGTAGACGTCGATTCGAGCACCTTGAGAAGGTTGCTATTTGTTGAAAACTATGGCGGTATAGCACAAGCTACGCCGTGGTTATTTGCAAATAAGAACTTAAAATGCTGTCAAATACTTTTTTTGTTGCCATTAATAAGATCACTGTATATTTTACAATAAAAAAACATACTTGGTAGTACTACGTTTTTTTTTTTTGCAAATAAGAAATGCTTACAAGCAAGTTAAAAACTTTTAAAACCGTTGTGTAAGGACTCAAACCACATATCAAAACATTTCAGTCAGAAAATAGTTACATAAAAATTCTGGTTCACTCAGGCCGAAATTTGTTATATTCATGTTCATGCACACTGCCGTGACTAAATAAAAGCAATTTACGACCATGCGTAATGTTGCGTGATTCAGAAAAATCGTTTACCAGCACTGGCTAAATCACTCCATTTTATTAAAAGATGTGGCAGCGCTCGTAAAATTATTGGACAGTGCGTTCCGTTATATTTGGCGTACATTTTCTTAAAAAAGAAATTTTAACCAATTATTACCAAGTTTTTCGTTCTAATTTTAAAAAATGAAAAAGTCTAAATCGGTAACAGAAAGGCTGCAAAATATTAAATTGCAAAGCGCTTTAAATAATACACGCTTTAAGAACAATGGTGATTTAGATGAATATCCAAAATTAAGAAGACCAAAGCCTGAGACTTTACTTAAAATACAGGGTCACCAGAAAGTTGCAGACATATCGATGGTATGTAAAAAATTCTTTCGGCCTTTAATGTAACTCAAAAATGTTTTCTTATAAGTCGATGACAAAAGTAGTTACTAATATTGAAGGAAAGCAAAATGTTGAAGTACCCTTACATAATGAATTTATAAATAAAAAAGAACAAATAGAAAAAGTCACCACTAGCGAGATAAAAAAATGTGAACTGCAAAAAAGTCGAGGAAATATGTTGAATCACAATATACTATGTACTCTAGATTCTGATGAAGCTCAGCCATTAACATTGCATACAGCACTCGATTTACCATTAAGCAAAATAAATTCTTCACAAACTGACAAGAAAACTATCATAAGACCATTAAACAATTCCGAACAGCTTTTTGTTAATATTTTTTATACTAAAGTTAATGCCCATCCGCACGGGTTGTTTGCAGAAAATCTACCTGATTGGTATAAGAAAACCTTCAATAAAGATCTCAATTTTGATTGGCTAGAGTTGTTACAAGCATCAAATAAATTTGACATTGAAGAAATACAAAATAAAGTTGTTCTCTATACGAAAGAAATTAAAGAATATCCCATTGCTAATAACAATTTAAATGCTTTAGATAATAAAGCTTCTAAGACTGAAACTGGAGTAAAAGATGTTTCGAAGTTCAAGACAAAAGAATGTGTCATACGAACTGAACCATCAGTTGGCGTTGTACGTTATAAACACTTGCAAATATCTTTACAGGATTACGCTAAAAACGCTGACTGTGATAAATCATACGCTGCCAAAAACTATAAAAGTCGTGGTCTAATTACAAGAACAACAAAATGTTAAAAATAAATAAAATATAGGACCCTACATATATAGGTATGAAACTCATTTCACGTTAAAGTATTTAATAAAGAATTTTAAAAAACATATTTACGTACATATAATATACATGGTTTTATAAACTTTTTATTATAAAGCACTTAAGTTCTAAAGAGCAACTTCAAAAAAGAAAGCTAAGCCTATTTATTAAGTAAAAAAAAAAATTCAACAGTTTTCTTTGGAACTATTACAATTAATTTTGAAACGTGCTTTTTCCCAAAATAATAATCCTAAATCGAGTCGATTTAAAAACGGTCGATTTAGAGAAATCAAATCCACTAATAATAACAAATTTGTTCAGACTTTTTTGCAGTTCCTTTTTTTAGAGCTTAACTTATCATATCTGAAATTAATTTACTATATACGATTTAAAATACAGTAATGGAGGCATACTTTATTTTTGGAAAAAGAGATTTTGCTCGGATTCGGTTTACAGAACAGGGCCGAATATTTTATTTTTTTAAGTAAAATATTAAATATGATGATTCTGTTGTAATTGGCCAATGAGTTAAATATTTTTTGTTGAATGTGCTTCCTTTAGCTAATAAGGCCTATAGTTACAAGTAATTAAAACAAATTAATTACAATTTTACCCGACGTTTCGTCGGTTGTTTGTCGACTTTTTCAAGGGCTTGTCTGTTTATTTATAAAAATAAAAACGTTATAAAAACATTATTATACACCAGTATCAGAGATGTGAATTATTTGAAATACTTTTATTTAAAATACAAATATAAAATACAAAATACCATTTTCATTTTCTATTTGAAATACTTTGCCTCAAGAGTATTTTATATTTTATTTTAAACATTTCAAAACACATATTTTACATTTGTAAAATACAAAATTCTTTTTTATGTGGTGCGGAGAAAAATAACAAAGTGAAAAGTGATAGTAAAGTACTAGTAAACAATATAACAACCAATTTTCGGCTTTGTCTTCTTGCACACTCTTTTGATTATTTTGCAAAAATGACTAAAATTCCGCAAATATAGCATAAATTGATCTCAAGTACTGAAATTTATTAAAAGTCGCTCGACCTGTATAAAGAAAAATTAATATAAAAAATCACGCCTATTGCAAAAGTGGCAAAAATTTGCAAAAAAAAAAATTGCAAAATTAGAAAGAAGCCCTAAAACTGAATAATGTTCGCTAAAACTGTAAGGAATGCCAAAAACCTGGACAAAATAGAGAAAATGACGAAAATTCGCTAAATCTTGCTAAAATTGGTAAGATTTCAAAGTGTAATATTGATTTAAAGTCCCTAAAATTTTAATATAGCCAAAAACCTTGGAAAAAAATACTTCTGTCACGGAAATGGTGAAAATTTGCGAAAATTTGCAAAATTTAAAAAAAGTCATTATATTGATAAAAAGTTGCTAAAACTGTAAGGAATGCCAAATGTTCCACAAAACACGCGAAAATGGCATAAATTCGCGAAATCTGGGTAACAGCGGCATGATAGCAAAATCTAATATTGATGAAAAATCGCTAAAGCTGTGAAGTCGATGAAAAATTGCAAAAAATCGCTTCTATCGCAAACATTGCAAAAAATTGCGAGAAATTGAGAAATTGGAAACAAACTTTAAAATTGATTAGCGATCACACCATATATTGTATTAAATTGAACAAATATTTTAAATTAAAATTACAATTATAAAAGAAAATGTATTTTGAAAATAGGTATTTTGTATTTTCTATTTCAAATACTTGTTTAAAAACTATTTTGTATTTTTAATTTGAAATAGAAAAATAAAAAACCATTTGTATTTTGAATTTATTTATTTCAAATACGTATTTTCCACAACTCTGACCAGTATGAAGATTTTTAAAGTGAATTACATATTAGCTCCGATCCCGTACTTTTTTGGTAAAGTTCGGTAAAATGAGAGTAAGCAAAAGTTCGGGATCGCACCTATTAAGGGTCTTAAATTATAAAAACAAAGTTAAATTTTACATCTAAAAAACGTTTACAAAACAATAAACAAATCCATCCTTAGCCTAATATCACAGTTTTTATTTTATTGCAACCCTAAAACTGGCGTTTATATTGTCAGTATCCTCATTAAAGTTCATGGTATTATTTATCTTTCTGATTATATAGGCTCTCTTTTGTATATCTCTTTTTCTGCACATTCTCCTTATCCAGTATTTTAATCTCTTCAAAATCAGCTGTATGGCCCGTCTCAAACACCCCTTTTGCACTAGGAAGAGAGGAATACTTCATCTCTCTGTCTTTCTACCGGCTGAATTAAAATGCTTGAATTGCATTGAACAAAAACGTTAACTACACATTGCAATTTCGGCAATGCCAGCAATTTTTAGCGCATTTTATAATTTTTTTGCGATCTATGTTTCTGAAGTTTTTTATTCTTTACATTGTTAGTGATTTTTTCAATACATTTAGCAATTTTTCGCGAACTTGCGATTTTTTCGCTTCTCTCCGAGCTTTTTTATTTTTAATAGTTTGAACGATTTCTGATCACTGTTTCCGTTTTTGCAACTTCTCGATAAAATACTAAAGATACCATACGCTCATAAATATAGTACTGCGCTTAGGTAATGGTAAATCGGTTTTGATTCCAATCAAAAATCGATTTTGTGCCACAAAAACAAATTTTTCGCAATCGACTTTACGTCTGCGATTTTATACTGAAATCGATTATGTGGCTCTCAAAATCGAATTTTGTTAACCCATTCCTGCCTAATTAGAGATGTAATGATACGCCTTTTTGCCGATACGATACTCAAAAAGAAATATCGGCGATTCCGATAGCGATACGCATATTGAAATTGACGAAATAGACGAAGAGTCATCACATATAACTTTTCCTCAATAACTTTTTCGCAAAATCTTGGCGAAGAAGATGCATGAAGTTTGCAGTCTACACCAAACTTAACTTAACATTAATTTCAAGCATTAGCTTGAGCGGTCTACACTTATCATTAACATTAATTTCAAGTTAATGATAAGTGTAGACCGCTCAAGCTAATGCTTTTTTCAGGCTATAAAATAATTCTTAGTGCAATTGTTTTAACAACGCAGTCATAACTTCAAGTTACAACAATATTTCAAGTTGGGTGGAGACGTAGAGTAATAAAAAGTGAACAATCTTGAGAAATATTTCCTAAAAATTTGTACATAATTTATTGTGTGTTTAATTTTGTTTTTAATCCACAATGACGATACCGATATATCGGCGATACTTCAGGTTTTCCGATACATCGGTATCGGCGATATTTTACTGTCGATCAGATTTAAAAAAAAATATTTTTTGTTAATTTTACGATGAATTAAATTCAGTTCGTTGATTTTTAAACCTTATTAATATCAATTTTAGATACTAATAATAATTTACGCTGTTATTTTGTAAACAAATAATTTATTTTTTGTTAATTTATTATTTATTACTATTTATTATTTACTAATTTATTCAATTCAGTAATAACAAAGCCTAAAAGGCCGAAGATTTATTACATAAGGGTAGCAATAATAGACTACAATAGTACTATATTAATACAGTGCTATATAAATATATATGTATAAAAAACTAGTAATACTACTAAAGTAGATAAAATTCAATCTCATTCGCTTAGTAAATACCTAAATATGAATACGTATATACACAAATATAAGTATTAGTTTCATGGCTTCCCAGCCTTAAACATAATAATAAAAAAAAAATGTAATACTGATGACAATAACAACCAAGGTCCATCTAAGTAGTGGTCGGCAAGTTTGACATATTCGAAAGAAATTCTAGTAGTTTTCGACGATATGCATAAACCGACAAAGAAAAATTTCTTAAGTTAATCGGCAAACGGTTAAAAGATCGCACAACACGAATCAAAAATGATTTTTCAAAAACATAGCAAGCTATTCGAGGAATAATAATCTGTGGATTTCTTACTGACCGGGAGAAGGCAAATCTATTACAAAGGGTGATTGGATTGCCGTTCCTAGTGACACCATAGAAAAGAACCAGATTCCTAAACTCAAACAGCCTAGCAGCCTAGAAACTGGCATACATAACACTAGGTCACAAATAACAAACTTTTGTCTGTTATTTGTTTCTAGCATACTTTTTCTCATGGATTTGGACCTACTGAACACGAAAATGAATTTTAAAAATTTTTCTGTCGATTGGTTTGCGAGATACAAATTTTTTAATTTTTTTTTTTAATTTTTGGAGGTACACTTACTATTTTGAGCATATCTTTAGTCTTCTTTGACCTATTTTATCCTACTACTACTCAAATTAAAGACAATTGAGCTGTCTACAACTTATTCTCAGAAAATTTTCAAATCGGGTTAGTAGTTTTGATGTTGGCGGCTTAAAAAGGTTAAAAAACTGGGTTTTTTTACTAAAAATGTGGCTGAAAAATTCATATAAAAATTCATATAAAATATAAAACGCGATGTTAACAGCGATTTTAATTTTTTTACGTATAGCTGACACTTTTCCAAAGAAAATAAGCCCTTACTTAACAAAATCTGATGAGAAATGGCCGACTTATTATTTTTTTGGTAAACGACCGAAATTCCGCTATTTCACGATTTTTTGATTTTCATTATTTGCACAGCTTACCTACCCAACGCAAACGAATAAATACATTTGAACTTAATTTAAAATAAACAAATTAGTCTTCGTATATTATTTTTTAATTTATTTACAGCACTACATGCTCATACATATTTAAACATAAGGAGACACGGTTATCAATTGCATTTCAAAACTGTCTGTGAGAGTGTAAAGAAGTTAATATTTAGAAAACGCAAGGAAGACAATGAGTAAAAGACTACGTGTGTTCGAGTGTTTGAACGATCCAGACAATTTCTGCAATGTTTGTGGAATTTCGGTCGTTTACCAAAAAAATAATAAGTCGGCCATTTCTCATCAGATTTTGTTAAGTAAGGGCTTATTTTCTTTGGAAAAGTGTCAGCTATACGTAAAAAAATTAAATCCGCTGTTAACATCGCGTTTTATATTTTATATGAATTTTTATATGAATTTTTCAGCCACATTTTTAGTAAAAAAACCCAGTTTTTTAACCTTTTTAAGCCGCCAACATCAAAACTACTAACCCGATTTGAAAATTTTCTGAGAATAAGTTGTAGACGGCTCAATTGTCTTTAATTTGAGTAGTAGTAGGATAAAATAGGTCAAAGAAGACTAAAGATATGCTCAAAATAGTAAGTGTACCTCCAAAAATTAAAAAAAAAAATTAAAAAATTTGTATCTCGCAAACCAATCGACAGAAAAATTTTTAAAATTCATTTTCGTGTTCAGTAGGTCCAAATCCATGAGAAAAAGTATGCTAGAACCAAATAACAAAATGGCTGTTGCCTAGTGTAATCAGAGATATGGTCACGAAAACCAATATTGTATTAACAATTCTTTTAAGTCTTGACAAGTTGGTTCCATTAGCACCCGAAACAGCCTCAAGCCCATACAGGACAAGGGCCATTAATAATGATTGAGCCAGTCTCTTTCTAATGTAGAGCGCGGTAAAAACAAGTTTGTCGAGAATAGCCTACGCAAGATTCCAAAGATCTTACCGGTGCAAAGAGTTAAAATGTGGAATAAAGGAAAGCCTATTATCTACAATAACACCCAACACCAAAAGGCTGTCAACAAATTCGATAGCGATTCCATCTAAGCTTATATCAAAATCGAAATCAAAACGTGAAGATCTACTAAAACCGATAGCTTTTGTTTTAGCAATATTTAAACGAAGCGAATTAGAAAGAGTCCATTGCAGGACGTTGTCTAAACCAAAATTAATATTGCTTTCAAGCACATCAGAGAAATCACGTTCACACTTAAATAGTAAGAAAACGTCATCTGCATATATAAAAGCTCTACATATATGGGAGTTGACACAATCACCAAGACTGTTCATATACATAATAAACAATAGGTGGCCCAAAACTGATCCCTGAGGAACACCTGCACCAAGTGATTTGATATTTGAGTTAGTTCCACTAACAGAAACAAATTGGGACGTACCATTCAAGTAAGACCAGAGTAGTTTACAAGCCGATATAGAAAAATTAAATTCGTTTCTAAGTTTAATAACCATTTTACAATGGTCAATAGAATTAAAGGCTTTAGAAATGTTAAGAGAAACTACCACACAAAGCTCATCAACGTTAAGGCCTTCCCTAATAAGGTCAGTCATACATAGAATGAAGGAAGTTGTATTGTATCCAGGACGAAAAGCAAACTATGATTCATAAAGAGATGGTAGAACCTTATCGGCTAATTGTAACTTCAACAGATGTTCCACAACCTTGGACAGGGCAGGAAGGATAGAAATAGGTCTAAGATCCTCAGGTCCATGAACCACCTTCGACTTAGGGATAGCTACAACACGTGCTGTCTTCCAAGCCGTGGGAAAAACAGAAGTAGTAAAAATATTATTAATAAAGAAAAGAAAATGACCAGATAAATAAGGGTAAATGAGTTTAATAAATTTAATGGATATATTGTCAACACCAAGTGCATTAGACTTAAACATACGCAAGGCTTGAAAAACTTCTGGTTCAGTTACACTTCGGAAAGAAAATCTCGAATCAGTATCAACAAACTCTCCAAAATCAAAAGTCATAATTACTACAATTGCTACTACAAACAAAGAAGTCGTTGATTGAGTCAGCGTTATGTTCAAACAAATAATCACGATCAGCAACACAACCAGTTCTCCTTAAAACTCTCCACATACCCGCAGAGTCAAGCCCACTAAACAAATTAGAAAAACATCGCCTTTTTTTCTCTACGTATTACACCTTTCAGGCGATTTCGATATTTGCAAAAAATTCTTCTATTATAAGCGGAGGGATCCAGGGAAAAAGCCAAATCCCTTAATATGCGAGCAGAGGTCACTTCATCACTTCACTTCATCCACGCATCAACTTCATATTTAATTTTCTTCCTCCTTATAGGTACAAAAAGCAAAAGCTGTTCAAAAATGAGGTTAAGTGTAGAGCATTGTTCATCAACTCTGCAGAAATTAAACGCAGAAAAGTCAAAGTCAGACAAAAAACCGAAGAAACCGTTCCAGTTAATGGAATTATAATCCAAAAATTCTATGTACTCAACGATATTGTCAATGTCAATCGAAAAAGACGCAAAAATCAAGGCATGATTTCAAATTAAATTCATTGTTTTTTAAATCTTATTCCAGGGGTCACGTGTCTCCAACTCATCACTTTTGTCGACAAGTTTGGTGAACAGCTAGAAAACGATTTTTTATGGTCTCATTTTGATGTGTTGAAAGTATATGCGGCTGAACGGAAAACTAAAAATTTTCATAAAATATCTAATTTATTTGTCTTAGCTGGTAAAAAGTTTCATATGTGTTGACTGGAATCATTAAAATGCACTAGTGAACCAGTGTCTCCATATGGTCCCATAAGAACCACCTAGTCTTTAGTAAGTCAACAGTTCCGAGGTCAGTAGTGGAATCTCAATGACAAGCACATGTTAAATGTCTATAGCAGAGAACATTGCCTGGGTACAATTAGTCAGTAGTAATGGTGACAATGTCAATAGTGAATCAGTACAATTTTACTATCGACATTTCCTGCGGGGCTTGTCATTGCAAGAAGTTATCTTTTTCGAATTCGGAACGATTTTCCGTCATCCCACTTCAAATTTGATTGATATACAGACCGGTTTTTGCTGTGTTCCATCTTCAGTGTTCTATTGAATACTTTTTCGATTACCAAACACCGAATTGGAAGCGATGTTAGGAAAAATTTATTTTACGGCGTTCTATAATAATTTTTCTTCAAGGAAAGTGATCAACCAGATACAGACGCAATGTCGGTCGATGACACTGCTAGTCTAGCTTCTCGGGAGGACTCCAACTCCAACTCAGGTTGGGTTGGGGAATTCATTGGCCAGCTAGACGACGTAGTTGACGAAGATGACGTTCTGGACTCTGACTGGAAGGATATCAACGTCACCATCAAGCCGAGACACCATGGCGGTGAAGGTCACTCACGTGAAACTTCACCATTCTAAAGCGGCATCCGCTACAATGCTACTCCGGCTTATAGAAAGAGGGGAAGAGCTCGCATTATTCCAAGAGCCCTGGCTTCATAAAGGCAGGGTTTGCTAACTAGGTACAAAGGGCTTCAGGCTATTGCCTGCGAATGATACAGGTAGGATCAGAGCATGCTTTGTAGACAGAGACAACCTAAATATCTTCTTGTTATTTGATTTCAGTGACAAAGAAACCATAACAGCAGCCTGGGATCAGCAATGGGCACAATAATAGTCATCTCGAGCTACATGGCGTACGAATACGAATACCCGCACGCAAAGGTTCGCGACGCTATTCAAATGGGAAACTAACGCAACTTGCCAGTCTTTCTGGGAGCAGTCGCAAACGCACATCATGTCGTATAGATTAGTTCTGGCACCAATACAAGGGGGTGAGTCTTTATTTGATTTTATTCTTTGTAACAACTTGAACATTTCAAATGTCGGAAGGAGGTTCTACATATCACGCTAGTTATTAGTTCTATGAGCAAATTCATTACGTGAACAACGTAAAGCCTGACGATCGACAAGTCGATACTTAGTGGGTCGCTCAAACGAACTGTAATGAGTTACTTGTCGTCAGTCGCTCGAGTTGTCGATCGACATCGTGGGTTAGGCTGTTAAACTCGTAAATGAACTGTCAAAAATTTTTGCAAAATTCATTTGCACAAACCTTGTAAACTTGAGAAACAATCAGTCAGTTCCCATACGTGCACAAACTTACCCAAAATATAAATTTTCAGTCTGATCCCGTAGATGCACGAACTTTTACAAACTTACCCAGAAGCTTTTTTAATTACAAAAATTAACGACTTTATTTTGAGCGATAAAAAAAAACATTTTTAGTAGTGTGTTAGAGTGAGTAGCAACATAAAAGAAGTACAAATAAAGTTTATCTTAACTTAAGTAAAAATAAATAGTTTTTTTTCGGACTTCACTGACTTCACATTAGGAATGATGATTTTTTCGATGAGATCTTAAGCCACACGATTGGATAAATGCCTTACCGCACTCATTACACTTATAGCGTTTTTCCTTTTCATGTACAAGTTCGTGTCTCCTTAAATATCTGCTATGTACAAAACCTTTACCACAAATTTTGCAGATAACATCGCGTATGTTAAGATGAGATTTCACATGGTTTTTGAGAAGATGCAATTTATTAAAACCTTTTTTACATATATGGCATTCATAGCGGAAACGCCCTTCATGTTTACGAATATGATTATCATAACCGTGGCGGGCCCTAAAACCGGCACCACATATTTGACACAAATACGGTTTGTCACCGGTGTGCGATGTTACATGCCAATTCAAATCGTTTCTAAACAAATAACCTTTGCCACAGATATTGCAATGATAGTTACTTATGCCCAAATGTCGCTTTTTATGTAGCAGGTACTTTTGATTATTCGGAAACATCATTTCACAGGACGGACACTTAAATGGTAGTGTATCGTTGTGTTCAGCCATGTGTTGACAATAGACAGTGTATTTTGGTAGAATTTCATTACAGATCGCGCATAAAAAGGGCCCTTGGCTGATACTTAGAAACGACATTTCCTCATAATGTTCAAATTCTGGTAAAAAATCTTTTTTCTCCATTTTACATTTCATTTCTTGTCCTTTGTCTTTTGAATATACTTTATTAAGATAATGGATATGATAGTTAATATCCGCCAGACTTATAATTTCATTTGCTTCTGTTTTTAACACTTCAGCTATTTTGCCATAAATTTCATATTTTTTATTTGTAACTCCATATGCAATATCATCTACTTGCCATAATATTTTATGCATTTTGTATTGTTGTATTAAAATTGGTATAATTTTAGGAATAACAACCTAAAAAAAAAGATGAAAATATTCATTCGTACATGTAAAGGGCTTAGTGCAATAACTCGGTAAGCCACACGAAATCAAAAATTGGTTTTATGTGCTCATTTCCTTGCTAGGTGCAATAGCTTTGCATCCTAGAGAAATTTTTGGATAGATTCTAGTGTTTTGCAACTAATTATCCTGCGTATTTAAAGTAGAAAATTCTAAAAACCATACAATTTTAAATTTTGTTTAAACTTAATAAAAGTCGATTTATTCCATATTTTGTTTTTGTGGCTTATCGAGTTATTGCACTAAGCCTCTCATATATATATATCACTTAGCGCCAAATTATCCTAAGTGGCAAAATTTAATTTTTTAGGGGAAAGATTGTTATTTTTTTTACATATATCTCAAAAGTTATCGAGAATTTTGAAATTTGAATTTCAATAACAAAAAAAAAATATTATGTATATATTTTCGCTTACGATAATTTGATTATAAGGGTTGTTCGTTCGATACATTAATAATTGCACGAAAATGTACATACATATCAGAGATCAGCAATGCATCGTTCTGTCGCTACTCATACTCATTAATACCTACTCATAATACTTACAGCTGATTAAACTCAAGAATTATAGAATATATTCTATCATTCTTGGATTAAGTGATTAAGTGACATTTTTCTTGCATTGTTTTGCTAGCATTCATAATTGAACGGAACGTCAGGTACAGGTTAACCGTACCACCAACTTCCCCCGAACCTGAACCGTATTTGGAAATAATGAGCATCTCAATAGACAATGGAGATATTGAATTAGAGATCGCAAACGTGTACATCCCGCCCGTCAACACCATAAGGGCTAGTTATCACGCAATCATTTCCCACCTCTTGCAAGGTGATAACAGAATAATACTTGACGACTTCAATGCTCACCACGAGAGCTGGTTTTCACAGCTATCCAACGACCCTCGCGGCATTCTTATTGCCGACCAGATAGACGAATCTGACTTCGCTGTCATTAATGAAGACTTCTCTACTAGAGTTACAGCTAGATGCTCAAGCTCCCCAGACATATCTATTGTCTGCTCGTCGCTACTTGCCTACACAACTTGGCAAATCCATACAGCTTGCAACTCAAACCACATTCCCATCATGGTCAACGTACAGAAGCCTAGCGATTTCGTGGAGCCGGATAAACGCACGTTTGTGAACTATAACAAAGGCAACTGGAGTAGGTTCACATGCCTTCTTGATGATTCCTACTTATGCCAGGAAAGGGGAGAAAACTGAGACTCCCTATTCTCAGGACAGGTAGGCGTTTCATGCCGACAGGAAGATTACCGAACATCCGACCACATTTTCCATCCAGTGCAGCGCGCTTGGAACAAGAACGCGATCTCGTGTCTGCAACCCGGCTGATAAACGTATGGAACAGCTTACGGCACAAATAACATACTTTTTTAATGAACACCGCCATAAAAAATGATTAGCCCATCTCAACCATGGTTCTTCTATAGACTAAAAAAAGCTATGGTCAGCTATAAAAGGTCTATCTGGCTCGAACAATCAGAAAAATCTTATTGCTATCGGCTTCAATACCACGCAGTATACAGCTGCCAAAAAATGTGCTACCATGTTCTGCCGACAATTTGTCGAACATCCCACCTCACAGAACCGGTCCAAAACGTCTATAGTATGGAGAGCCAAGAGTCTGATGGCCGACTCAGCCATACTCCTTCACCCCCACTGAAGTTGATGACATAATCTCCAAAGCGAAACCTCAGGCCGTCGGGCCAGATGGCTTCTCCATGCTAATATTAAAAAACGGCACAGAAGCTCTGGTTTTCCTCAAGCGAATACTAGAACTATCGATCCGACAACTGGTGATTCCAATATCTGGAAATTCGTAAGGATCATACCGATTCAAAAACCAGACAAACCCGCTAATCAGGGAGATTCCTACCGCCCTATCTCCCTCTTGTCACCTGTAGCTAAGGTTTTGGAAGCACTACTGCTTCCATCCTGAAAAAGCATTTCCCGCTCGCCACACACCAATACGGTTTCAAGGAAGCCCATAGCCCCACGACGGCCATGAGCCGGATAGATACCCAAATCGCCAATGGCCTTAATCAGCACGGACCGTTCCAACGCACAATTGTGATTGCACTGGACTTCTCCAAGGTTTTTGACACGGTCGATCACTCGATACTGAAATCATGAACTCTAGTCTTCCCAACGACATGAGTGCCAAATACATCAAGGAAAGGCAAGCGTTTGTGGAGCTCAGAAGCCAAAAATCAAGTTACCGCAGACTCCCTCCGGAAGTCTCGCTGGTGTCATACGCCGATGACCATCACCATCATGTCATCTGTTGTTAATATCCCTGACATAAGCGCCAAAATAACCAACTATTTGGCCTATCTGAAGGAGCGTAACTTGAAGCTATCACCCTCAAAGTCGTCAGTGTCCCTTTTCACTTATTGGACTAAGGAATTAAGCTTGGAATTAAACATCTCTGTCGAGGGTAGGCGCATATCTACGGTGTGTAACCTAAGATTCTAGGCGTAGTATTTGACAACCTCCTTCACTTCGAGTCGCACGTCACCTGCATCAGCTAAAAAGTGAAATCCCGGAACAAGGTCCTTAAAGCTCTCCGGCACCTCCTGGGCTATGAATAAAGAGGTACTTGTAGCGACCTATAAAGCCATCGGTCACTCCCTTTTAAATTATGCTGTCCCAATATGTACCTCGTTCCTCAGCGACACTCAATAGCGAGTATTGCAAACACCTCAGAACAATGCACTCCGAATCGCTACAGGATGTGTAATAATTACCAATATTGACCACCTATATGAGGAGACATTAATGCTACCCGTTAGACAGCATAATGTATCACCCACAAAGCAGTTCCTGATGGTATGTCATCTGCCAACCCACCCTAATCATCAAATTCTGATGCAGGACCCGAGACACATCCGAAAGGACTTCAGGCACTACCATGATGACATTAGAAACGCCATTCCTCCCGACGTTAACAGGATGTCCATTGCCAACGCCCTGAAAGAATTTCATCAACAAACAGTCACCGAAACTGTTAATAGCTATATATGCAACAAAGTCCTCAATGCTCACCCACACGCAATTTCGGACAGTGAGCGGCAACTGTCTAGACAATCTCGCACAACCCTGGCACAACTAAGAGCTGGCTGGAGCAGTATACTCAACTGCTACTAAGAACGTATAATTCCTGGCACTTTAAATCGATGCCCGGATTGTCTCCAAAGCCCACATGACACTGAACATTTGTTCAATTGCCCCAATAGGTTACATCCCTCAGCCCCATAGACCTATGGCTAAGACCAACTGAGGTGGCAAGGTTTCTCCAGCTCCCACTCCCACATAATGATACTCATAACATAACTAATTAATCGCTATTTAATTACCAGACAGAACTCCCGACAACAACAGTAGAGCTGTTACAACAACAACAGGGCACTGCTGAACGGCTTTGTATGCCGTCAAAATAGGACAAATACTTGATGGTACCTGCAGCTATCTGGGTTAAATGAGACCATAGAACATCTACTGTGCCACTATCCGGCTCTAAGCCACACAAGATGTAAAGATAAACAAGTTGCAATCGGGAACTGCAATTGTTGTCTCTGTTTGGCGGTACCAAAGCAGAGTTTTTAGACTATAGGTCTACACCAGCAGAAAGTAATACGTATGTTCTGTATCGAAACGCACTTCATCAGCATTCATCAGGAGTGTTGGGTTTCGTTGAAACCTAAAGAGGTCGCCCGCCTTGCACTTGTGCAATTTGTAGAAGTTCAATTGGCAGGACCAGCCATTTGGAGCGATTGGGATAACCTAGCGTCGTCAACGCTGACGTTGTTGTTGCGGTAGCAGCGTTGTGTACGCAGGCAACCACTTCTTCTGCTTACAGCGTCGGTAACGAGTGTAACTAGAATCCGGTTCGAAGGAGCATAAACAAGTTGCGATCGGGAACTGCAATTGTTGTCTGGCGATACCAAAGCAGAGTTTGTGGACTGTAGGTATACACCAGCAGAACGGAATATGTATTTTCTGTGCCGCAATGCACTTCATCAGCATTCAGGTGTCTTGGGTTTCGTTGAAACCTAAACACTTGGTGCTCACACCTTCCGGAATCTCGAGCTTGTATCGAGAGTGGGAAGGTGTAGACAGACTACTGAGGTTTGTTAAATCTGTGTGGGAAGCACTCGCAACGTGCACCGCGAACTAGGCTGCCATACTTACAGTGTTCTTGTCATCTGCTGGGATCCTCTATGCGAGGTCTTTGACCACCCAGTTTAACCTAACCTAAACACATACATTAGAGAGGATATGAGATTCGATAACATCGCAATAAGTATGAATGCGGATAAGTACAAGAAATTATAAACAATGATTCAACTCTACTCACTTTATGAATAATCATTGCTGACCACTGATACATATTATGTATGTTCATCTGTACTTCAATTAAAACTATTAATTTTGAAAAGTATTTTTGACAATTATTGCATTAATTTTAATTTTTTCCAAATTAATACTTCAGTACATTTTAAATGATGTTTTATCAAAAAAATGTGTATGTATGTGTATTGAAATTGAGTGTATAGGGGTATTAGTTGTAAGAGGTAAACGAAAATACATAAGTATAAAAACTAGAACAGTATTGTCAACATGTAGTTTTACGCGGGCACTCCCATATTTATAATTAAATAGTTTTTTTTTGGAAATGGTTGAATTACAATTAATTTTAATTTTTAGCCCTCATACCAAATGCCAAATACTAACCAATACTATAATATAAGACATGTTCTTGTTGTATTGGAATCACCTTATAAATAAATAAATAAATTGCGAAAAAGAGAAGTTTTTCGAGATTTTTAAGAGTCGTTCGAAATTTATTAGAAGTTTGAGGGCTAACGAGCCAAACGGACCACAGATTCGGATTCAGCGCGTCAAAATGCATGTAGCTCGTGAAAAGCATATTTTTCACGCACAACAAATTTTACGACTCAGGATCACGCACGCTCACGATAAAAGCTTGAGCTTTCGCGATGCTTATTTTTTTATGTCCCAGAAAACACAAAATCGAACGTTTGAAGTTTTTTTTTTAAGAATTTTTTAGTGTTCATATGGAAAAGAGTTTTTGGCACAATGAAATAATACAAATACATACGTGATTCTCAATTTGAGTGTACATTTTGGGGGTTTTTTAATTTTTAACAACCAATTTAAAATAATACGAGAAGAAAGGATTCATGTTGAAGTTTTCGATTCATTCAATGAATCCTAATTAGGGTGTAGCGGTCAGTTTAGCGAATGCGAATAATAAATTAAAATTTTTGCAAATGCGAAATGAGTGCGAATAATTACATTTAATGGTCAGTATTTAACTTGGAATTTTAAAGTCAGTTATGTTTAAATTCGTTTGAAATAAAATACAAAAATTTTTGCATTAAACACTTAAATCAAAATTAATTCACCAATCTTGTGCATTTGAATTCGATTTATGTTTTATACATTACCATATCATTTTGATTGTTTGTTCTTCTTGATCAAACAAAAAATTTGTGGCCGCTAACAATTCAACTTTATTTAGTTGATGCGAAATGTGGGCTTTCTTTTTTTACACTCTTGAAAATTTTCGAAAAATATTCTTACGTTCTTTTGTTTCCATTTCACTTCTTCATTAATAAAAAAAAGGACTAATAACTATATAAAACATTATTTTTTATAAGAAAACGTAATTTGTTCTTCTTTTCTATCAAAAAAATTAGCCAACTTTAATAAATTTTGATTTATTTTTAATTTTACTATTCGCTTTAAATATTCGCATCCATTTTAGCGAATGCAAAAGCCGAATATCAAAAACAAGCGAATAGTTCGCAATTAGGAATGTAAACGTTCGTCGCACCATAATCTGATTCGATTTTTTTAATTTTTGTGTATTGAGCGTCACATTTGCTTTCACGGTTGTTCTGGGAATGATTTTTGCGAAAAAAAACACTGCAAAAACTTTGTATAGGAGTTAAAAGCACTATATATTAGTGATGTTACGAATATCAATTTTTAATATTCGCGAATACGAATACTTGAGCCAATATTCGCCAAATACGAATATTCAATTTAAGAATTTTGTGCCACTTGATATTTAAAATTTAATTGAAAAAAATCTACCCAATACTGTAGGTATTTAATATTATTTTAAATGAAATTTATTTGCTGGAGTTTAAGCAATTGTCTATATGCAGCATTTCGTTGGTGCTTTACCAACTCATCAGTAGACTTCAAACACAATTTTGAACAGTTACAAACCCTTTATCTTATGTACAAACTTTTAAAAACCATTTGAGAATTTACAAATATAAAAATGATTTTCAAAAAATAAGCACAGTAGGCTTTGAAACCTATGCAAAAAACCCAGCAAATAATTTTTTATTCGATATACGAAATTAAAATGACCATTTTTTAACTTTGACTTGGGTTAACATGGAAAAGTAAAAAAATAGTATGTATATTTTAAAACTATTTTTTACAAAGATTTATTTATACATGTGCAAAAAGCAGGATAAAGTCCTGTACAGACGGTTGTCAGATCTTACAATATTTTCAGATCTGGCAATGTACTGGCAATAAAAAATTGTTAGCACAAGGTATATTGTTAGTTCACACGGTTGTATCAAAGTTGTCAGAAAAGCTTACAATTTATTGTCTGACAATAAATTTATTTGGCAATATTGTCAGTAAAAAAATTGGCAGTTCGTTTACACGGTTGTCAGATGCAAAAATTGTCAGATCTGTTATTTGGCGTTGCCAGACTCAAATCATTTAACAGAAATTATCAATTATTTATCATCTGTGCTTCTGTTAACTTTAAAAAGTGAAAATATAAATTAGCAATTGCAACTATTTTAGCTGCATAGTTTCTTTAATTTTCCTTTTTCTATAAAAAAAAAAGATGTGTGCAGTCCTGCCAATAGAAAGAAGTCTCTGACAATGACGCCATTGTCAGGGCTAGTCACATATTACGTAACGCAATTTTTGGAGTTTTTATACCCGCCCCTCCCTCTTCGCAACGCTTTTTAAAATAATTTGAGTATAATTTATCTAAACCGTAACAAATCTTTAACGTTTTTCAAACGTTATGACTGTGTGTGTGCTGGGTTGTCTTCAGCTTTATATTCAACAGCCACTCAGTTTGCAAAATAAATTTTCCTACCGACAGACATGTCGGCAAAAAATGTTCCTGGGTTTTCATTTTGTGTTTGTTTGTTGATATGCATACCCAGGAAACATTATTTGCCCGATTTCGGTACGAAGTTGTAGTGTAGTTTTTCAAAAAAATTTATTCTTGTTGTAGACTTGTGTGTATCTGTTATCTGTGCCATGGGAAATACATATGTATGACGTTGCCACTGTGCTAGAGCAATTATGCTCTGGTATAGCCATACTTTGAAAAAGATAACTTTTATATTAAAGGGAAGTTATAATAATGAAAAATTGTTGTAGGTCAGTTTATCGATCACTTTTACTAATCATGCCAGTAACTATCTTCTACTTTACTGCCGAGTTGTAATAATGGCCCTTAGTAAGTGTTAGTTTTTATAAATAAAAATATGATAATTCATAACATTTATTTCATTTGCTTAAAAAATTAAGAAATATCGTACATGCTTGCGAAAGTTACGAATTAGCCTCAATTTTATGTAAGTAAAATAACTTTTTAATTAATTATCTGGATGATATCCTTAGTAGTCAAAAGTACACAATTATTGATACTTTGGAAGTACAGAAAAAGTAGTTCCGCAAAAATTACTTCCAATTTTTTCACATTACAAATGATGATTTTTTCGATGAGTTCTTAAGCCACATGATCGGACAAATACCTTATCGCACTCATTACACTTATAGCGTTTTTCGATATCATGTGAACGTTCGTGTCTCCTTAAATATTTTGTGTGTACAAAACCTTTACCACAAATTTTGCAGATAACATCGCGAATATTAAGATGAGATTTCACATGGCTTTTGAGAATATGCAATTTATTAAAACCTTTTTTACATATATCGCATACATATCGGAAACGCTGTTCATGTCTACGAATATGATTATCATAACCGTGGCGGGCCCTAAAACCCTCACCACATATTTGACACAAATACGGTTTGTCACCGGTGTGCGATGTTATATGCCAATTCAAGTCGTTTCTAAACAAATAACCTTTGCCACAGATATTACAATGATAGTTATTTATGCCCAAATGTCGCTTTTTATGTATCAGGTACTTTTGATTATTCGGAAACGTCATTTCACAGGACGGACACTTAAAAGGCAGTGTATCGTTGTGTTCACCCATGTGTTGACAATAGACAGTGTATTTTGGTAGAATTTCATTACAGATCGCGCATAAAAATGGTCCTTGGCTGGTACTTAGAAACGACATTTCCTCATAATGTTCAAATTCTGGTAAAAAATCTTTTTTCTCCATTTTACATTTCATTTCTTGTCCTTTGTCTTTTGAATATACTTTATTAAGATAATGGATATGATAGTTAATATCCGCCAGACTTATAATTTCATTTGCTTCTGTTTTTAACACTTCAGCTATTTTGCCATAAATTTCATATTTTTTATTTGTAACTCCATATGCAATATCATCTACTTGCCATAATATTTTATGCATTTTGTATTGTTGTATTAAAATTGGTATAATTTTAGGAATAACAACCTTTAAAAAAAGAAAACAAAAATATTCGTACATATACAGACCACTTAGTGCCAAATTATCGTAAGTTATAGAATTGAATTTTTTAGGGGGAGTTTGTTATTTTTTTCAGTTCGCAACTTACTCTTGAATGTGCATTTACATTGGCTCGAAATCTAGTAGTTACAAGATTTCGAGCTAAATCTAGTTTGTTTTCTTGCTAGATTTACCATACAAAACGAAATCTACTTTGTCACTAGATTTGGACAATATCTACTCATAATCTAGTAGTTTTATTTATTTTGTACTACCCTGTACAAGATGTTGCTGTAAAAGGTGTGTGAATTAGATAATTTCTCATATTTTGGGTTATAGTTTAAGAAAAGTTTCGGCCAAAAGTTTTTGTCTTCGATACGAAATCCAGAAAAATGTCAAAAAAGCTTGCTCTAAATGACATAGATTTCAAATAAAATCTACTAGATTTCGAGGCAATGTAAATGGTCTATAAGGAACTAGATTTTGTTTTTTATGCGAAATCTAATACAAATAAACTAGATTTGACCCGAAATCTCGTTTGAACTAGATTTCATTTAGGCTTAAATAGGGTAAAACAAAAAAAAAATTTGTTTCGCTTACGATAATTTGATAATAAGGGTTGTTCGTTCGATATAAATATTAACAATTGCACGAAAATGTACATACATATCGCATACTAAATGATGAAACGGAACTGGGTCTTGACGAGTTTTTCAATACAAATTGACATTAATCATACACCGTAAAAAGCAGCCATGAAACAACATAGGTGCATATTATGAGCAACTTTCGATTGTGGTCGAATTAACTGATCGAACAAATTTTCATTTGGTATATTTATTATGGCGCCTATAAAAATAGCGCTATTGTGAATTTTTCTTATTCACAATAATACGTATTTATCACCTGGCACCAGGGATGCCAGAATTCCTTCACCAATAATGGTTAAATGTAGACAAACAAATGGCTAAAAACTAGCAGTCAAATTTTTCTTTGTCTACATGCTTCACATTTATCTCTAAATAAAAATATAATTTAATTGAAAAATTAAATTAAAACCGAACTCAAGCCAAAATACTTAAACTTCTTTGGATATAAACCCATACAGTTCGACTAACAGTCATAACCGGGGCTTGGACTGTCATGCAAATAAACATTGATTTTAAGCGCTTAACAAATGCACCTAATAATGAAAAAAGGAGCAAAAATATGCATTTACCTACGAACAAAGTGCCAAAACTAAAATAATATGAAAATATATTTTTCAACTACACAATTTGGTCTATTATTTAATGCAACCGAAATTAGTTGCGTTGTCAGTCGACAACTAAAAATTAATGGTTGCCAGAAAGTAAATAGCAATTGACAGCTCTCAGTTGCCACTTGCACTCAGTAGTATAATTTTTAGCAACTTTCGAGCTGAAATTTTTAATACAGGTGCGGCTCAATCCACGTTAGGTTTCTGTTTTGTTTTTGGCACAATAGGTGGCTAAGCGGAGGAGTTATTTTGAAAAAAGCTAATTGAAGTTAAAAAAAACAATAAATTTTTGAGGTAAGGCAACAGCAAGTTTAATTATAAAATTATAACAATGTTTCTTCTGAACATTTACGATTTTTTGATGAATTGTCACTGTTTATGATTTAGTGTGCGATATGTTCATCTGTACTAACTTCAATTAAATCCATTAATTGTTATTAATTTTAATTTTTCTCAAATTAATACTTTAGTACAATTTAATGTTTTAGAGAAACACATTTGTTCAATTCACAAGCTCGTATTAACGTCGTATGTGTTGTGTAATCGTCTAATTATACAATATTGTATTTTTGTTGTTGGTAATTTTCATACAAAAGTGCATTATAATTATACGATTGAATTTTATATGTTCTTCAAATAGTTGTATTGATGCCAGGTCTGGGAATATTCTATTTGTTAGATTAATTTGTAAAAATATTTTATATATATGATAAGTAACACCAGAAAATACATTCTTCTTAATGATAAATATATAATAGATTCATTTCAATTTAATTTTCAAACTATTTTAATCAAAATTGCTTGTCGCGAAAAAAGTTATTCTATTTCGCGTCAAATTAAAATTCCCATGCCTGGGCTCATTTCATGGTATCAAATCAAGGTGAATTAATGCCAGGTGGCCTCGACAGATCAGGTGACTTCGAATTGTTTACCATATTTGAACTGCAAACTGTGTTAATGTATCGGCTTTTTTGATAGTCCAAATATAAATTCTGCACGACGAATTTATGTATATTTGGAATGCCAAAAAGCTGATATATTAACACTGTTGATAGTTCAAATATAGAAAGATTTTCTTAGTCACCTGATCTCTCGAGGCCACCTGGTATTAATTCGCCTTGCCTTGGTATTAGTTAAATTGACATTTAAGATACGACAAAATAACGATACAACAAATTTGTCTGTTCACAAGTACATAAACAACTGTCGTCTTTTTTTTAACGATAAGACATACGACTGAGCTTGTGAATTGAGCAATTGAAATTGAGTATAGAGGGGTATTAGTTGTAAGAGGTAAACGTAAATAAATATAAATACAAAAACTACATGAACAATATTGTCAATATGAATTTTTGTGCGGGCACTCCCATGGGTGCCGCTGGGGCTGACTAGAGGTCGTGGGTTCGATTTATTTATTTATTTAAAAAAAAATAAATAAATAAATATTTATAGTTAAAAAGTTATTTTTTGCGAATTGTTGAATTACAATTAATTTTAATCCAAGGTTATTTTAATTAATTTGGCTAAGTTCGTTTTTAGTTTAATCTTTCGATTAAATTATTTTTTTTATTTAAGAGAGAATTTCGAAAGCATATAAATATTGAACATTCAAAGAAAAATGTGGATGTACGGAAGGTTGAACTGACATAAGATATTTCGAGACCACCACAGTCTTCTTTTTCATCAGAGCCCTTTTATCTACATAACTTCATAACTCAATTAATTTTAATTTCGAGCAAATTGCGAAAAGCAGAATTTTTTTCGAAATTTTTAAGAGTTTTTCGAAATTTGAGAGGCAACGACTCGAACGGACCTCAGATTTGGGTTCAGTGCGTCAAAATGCATTTAGATAGGTGGACCTTTTTAAATTTGCAGCCCACTTTTTTTTTGTTATTTTTTGTGCCTTTGCTTGAAAAACATGCTTTTTCTGCTTCTCTGCTAATTACACTACAACTTTAATGCCTCGACGTCGGTATATCGATATATTAATTTTTAGATAAATTTAGACGATATTAATTTTTTGACAAATCCATACAGTAGTTTAGAAGTTCCATCTTTATTTCCATTTTTTTTTAAATTTACGTAACTAGGCGTAGAATAATTCGATGTTTTTGGCCTAACACTATAACTAACACCGAGCTGCTTCGAATGAAGCACGAACCAACAACAGTATGACATCCTGAAAAGGAAATTTGTATGGATTGTTCATACAATAATATCCGATAATGAGGTTGTCAAGGCAGCGCTGCAGTACAACACCCTAGATTCTCGACGCCGTGGTCGTCCAAAAATAACTTGGCGGATAGCAACCGCCCCACAGAAGGAAAATACCCAATCTAGCGGCATCAAAGCGGACAAATCAGTGTATTTAAAAATAAAATTTATTTATCACTAAGAGACCAACCTAAATTACGGCGTTGTCTGGCTGTCAAAATTTCTCATGCCCATACAAAATGTATGAAACCAACCGAAATAACGCGGCGTCAACGCTTTGCAATTGGAAAATCCAATTTTGACAGCGCGTAAAGAAGTGAAGTTGGCTGCAAAAGTAGTGTTGTTTATTTTGTTAATGCTCACACATATACTTACAGTAATGTAAATGTAGCTACTTTCAGGTCAATTAAGCGTCTTCATCTCTATTTCTTATTTCTATTTAGAGTTTTTTTATTAATCAAAGTGAGTAAACATTACTGTTTCTGGCACAACGTTAACGCTATAATTTAGGTTACCCATGTCAGCGTAAAAGTTAAGCGTTAAATTACGTTGCGCTTTGCGTCGTAATTTAGGTTGGTCTGTAAGTTACCTGGTTCAGCAAATATGGCCTTTTAAACATTGAGAAAAAATTGGGTTGTAATTCTTTATTGATTTGTATATCAAATTTGTTAGCGTATTGAATCGGTAATGAGGTACGTTTTCGGACAAAGAACTTTTTTTTTTGATATTCAGGGACCGAAAATAAGAGTTATCATCAAAATTTTAGTTCAAAAAGTCAGACAGAAAGAATTTGTCTATACGATATTTGAGTATAGAATTGTGATGGCCATGAGCTAAGGAATAAAAATCTAAAAATACTTTTATTTTTTAACTTTTTTCAAAAAAGTCAAAGTATAACTGTTATTTTTTCGGTCAAAAATAAAAGTTAAAATTTTACCGATATTTTTTTGGTCAAAAGTAAAAGTTAAAATTTGACCGATATTTTTTTTGTCAAAAATAAAAGTTAAAATTTTACTGATATTTTTGTGGTCAAAAATAAAAGTAAAATATTTACTGCTCAAAATTAAAAGATAAACAATGGCACGATTGGCAGGTGGTAGGTAGTCTTAAAATGGACTGACAATGCCTTTTGTGGCAACGTTGTCAGGTAAAAGTTGTCAGTTCACACGGTTATAAGAAATTTTTAACACATTTTACTGAAAATATTGTATGATCTACCAATCGTCTGTATATAGCTTAATTTATTGCCAATCAATAATATCGTCTTCAGCAACTGACAGCATAACTAAGGTCATCCTTAATCGATCCATTACTCCCTGAAGCATCCGGGATAAATGTACATAGGCTGAGAATGGATGTCAATTTAACAACTGCAGTGAACAAGTGATCTGGCCGAAAGATAGCAGCAGTCCATGGTTTAGTATTATGATCATTTAGTTTCCTAAGCGCAGAAATATGACGGGGAACGCTTCGGCTTTTATATAATTTTGTTTTCTCGAAAATTTTGCTACGGAAATGCAAAAGGCATTTGCCGGAACTAACCAAATAACATTTGTACCTACATACCAAAAGCATTGTCTCTGCATTATGAATGATGATTTTTTCGATGAGCTCTTAAGCCACACGATTGGAAAAATGTCTTCCCGCATTCATTACACTTATAGCGTTTTTCCTTTCCATGTATAAGTTCATGTCTCTTTAAATATTTGCTATGTACAAAACCTTTACCACAAATTTCGCAGATAACATCGCGTATATTAAGATGAGATTTGACATGATTGTTGAGAGCATGCAATTGATTGAAACCTCTTTTACATATATGACATTCATAGCGGAAACGCTCTTCATGTCTTCGAACATGATTATCGTAGCCGTGGCGGGCCCTAAAACCAGTACCACATATTGGGCACAAATACGGTTTGTCACCGGTGTGCGACGTTACATGCCATTCCAAATCGTTTTTAAACAAATAACCTTTGCCACATATATTACAGTGATAGTCATGTATGCCCAAATGTCGTTTTTTATGTATCAGGTACTTGTGATAATTCTTAAACATCGTTTCACAGGACAAACACTTAAAAGGTAGTGTATCATAGTGTTCAGCCATGTGTATACAATAGGAATGGTATTTTGGTTGAAGTTCATTACAGATCGCGCATAAGAAGGGTCCTTGGCTGGTGCTTAGAAACGTCATTTCTTCATAATATTCGAATTCTGGTAAAAATTCTGTTTTCTCCATTTTACATTTCATTTCTTGTTCTTTGTCTTTTGAATATAATTCATTAAGATAATTGATATGATAGTTAATATCCTCCAAACTTATATTTTCATTTGCTTCTGATCGTAAGACTTCAGCTATTTTGCCATAAATTTCATATTTTTTATTTTTAACTCCATATGCAACATCATCTACTTGCCATAATATTTTATGCATTTTGTATTGTTGTATTAAAATTGGTATAATTTTAGGAATAATAACCTTTAAAAAAATAAGAAAATATTCGTACATATATGTAGATCTCTTAGCGGCAAATTATCGCAAGCGAAAAAATTAAAATTATTAGGGGTAAGTTATTTCGTTTTTTTATATTTTAGGCTATCAGCTATCAAGAATTTCGACCTTTTCTCATAGAAAAACTAAAGATATTCAGCCCAATCATGAATATTCCCTAGGAATTTAGTTCCCAGGGCAAACACTTTTCTCGAGAATAAATTCCTCCAATCATAAACTCCGCGGGAACAAAAATATGAAACAGTGGCATCATTGAATATCAATGGCGGCGGTTTGCTTGTTGACATTTATTTATTGAGTGTTTTTGTGTACAAAAATAAATAAAATTGATGTTTTAAATGAATTTAAAGTAAAATTAAATAAATAAGTGAATAAAAAATTAATAACATAGCTTTACGAGCATTTGTGAAGGAAAGTGGTGCTGTAAAAGAAACAAATCGTGCAAGTTTCTCTTTGCTGCATTTTTGGAAACCACAAGCAATGGTATTCGACCTACAAAAACAGTAAAATATTTTTTCATTGATAGAAAATTTGTTTTATTTAAATATTACTTCGGTTTTTATGCAAACTCCCTTGTGTTTTGCAAGTGAAAAATTCCGGGGAACAAACGAAGTTCAAATGCATTGAGAATAGCTAAAGTAGCTATTCCACATCGAATTTTTTTCGAGGGAATTTTTATTTATAATAGGAGAAAAGGGAAAATTGAAAACTCGCACGGAATTTTTGTTTGTGATTGGGCTGATTATATCAAACTTACATTTAAGCAAATAAGAAGTTTAAACAATATCAAAGTTGCATTGGCTGTCTTGAGAGATAACGAAAATAAATATAAAAACTAGGGGTGCAACGAGCGTTTACTGTCGCATTAGCATTTGCAAACTATTCGCTTGTGCTTATGCTCCTATAAGGAGCATAGGGCCGTAACAAGATTATTCCAATACACTCGATGTGATGGATGCATGGTTTTCAACCTCGCTCCACCTTAAAATGTAGACGAGCAAGTTCAGAATGTGCTAGTCTATCTCTTCTTCTGCTGCCTTGTGGGTTCGAATCTATGGCTTGCTTTGCAATATCGGTCGTCTGTTTGCGTAATGTATGCCCGATCCAACTCCATTTGCACTTACGGATTTCAATCAAAGCTGAATATTTCTGATCGTCCCAGGCCAGTAAATGCGAATGACCTCTCTTAAACATTTATTTATAAATACTTGTAGGGATTGTGAGTCACATAGTGCTGCATTCCACGTCTCGCACCCGTCCAAAAGTGTGGATTTAATATTTGTATTAAATATTTTTAGTTTGGATCGTCTTGATATATATGACGAACTTCACACCGGTTTCAGTCGTCCGAATTCTTGGCAGGTTTTATTTATACGGTTGGAGATGTCAGCTTTGGAACCCCCACTTTTGTCCAATATGCTTCCCAGGTAACAAAACGATTCAACCTCATCAAGTGCTTGACCTTGTACTGATAGTGTCTGCCATTTCCTGGAGCACCGTTAGCTTATTTTGCATATCTGTGTAGGTATGTGTGAGTAAGTAATACCATCAGCATAGTCAAGATCCACCAGTCTGCCTTGGAGACCTCAAGTAATTCCGTTTCTATGCGATGTTGCTTTCCTCATTACTATGTAGAGCACGCACTATGTAGAGCACACAGTAAAAAAGCAGTGGTGATAATACACAAGCTTGAAGTACGCCGGAGAAAATGTTAATTCTATTGCTAAGCTGAGTTTCATGGAGGATTCGGCAGGTGGCGTTATTATAAAGACCTTGGTCGAGCCTTATTATCTTAAGATGTACCCCTTAAATTCTAACGCACTCCAAATAGCTGCGTGATTTAGGGTGTCAAAAGCTTTTCCGAAGTCTACGAACGCTAGGTGATCTCCTCGCTACAGGTTGCTCGAAGATCACTCTTAGGCTGTTAATGATGTGGTCGATACAAGATTTGTGTGTGCGGAAGCCTGCTTGTTCCCTTCTCAGATCAGTAATAAGATCAGTGGACAGTGTCTTGTTTAAGATTTACGCAATCACCTTATTAATCATACTTAGCAGGGTGATTCGTCTCCAGTTTTTGCGATTTGTTAGATCCCCTTTTTTTTGGCAGATTCACAATCACGCCTTCAGCAATTTTGTCTGGTAGAAGTTCTGAACACCTGTGCTCATTAATAATAGGAGCGAGTATTTTGGCAATCGTTATTGCGTACGTAATTCGTTAGTTATTATTACAAAACGTCTTATAACTTTTACAGATATTCAAATATCATGTTGAACTCTTTGCTGTGAAAAAACAAAAACTAAAATAAAATTTTCAGGGCACAAAGGCGGCCATTCCTAAATTTACTGTGCTTTCGTATATAGGTTGTTTTGTTTACCATCAAACACGTACACTGTGTGTGACTCACAGGGTATCTGTATAAGCCTAGTACGCACCTCTGCGTACTACCTGCGAAATTCAGGTTGGTAAATTTCTTAAGGAAATTTCCGTTTGCTAGTACGTAGTTCCAAAAGAAAAACAAAAAAACTGAGAATTTTGACATTTATTCGGCCATGTCACAGAGTTCAATTTCGTTCAGAAAAGGAATTCAATTCACCACAAGGTGCAAGCCCTAGCTGGAGCATAACCCACCATACCAGCGGCGGAAACAGTCTGGACACACCTGACAAATTTGCATATTTTAGTTTTCTCTGCTATAAAAATGGGATGGATCGAATTCCGTTTCCAAACGGAATTGAATTCTGTAACATGGTCGATTGTCTATTAGAGGCATGTTATAACAACAAGTGGAGAATTTTTTCCGTCAACTGGAACAAAAATTAATGTCGCTATAATTGTTTGGTTGCGGAATTTTTGACATTTAAATTTTTTTATACATTGTTATTCATTTTAAGTACTTTTATGTGTTGTAAATTAAAAAATATATATATTTGTGTGTATACAAACAAAATTCTGTATAGAATTCTACACGATTATTTTTCCGTGTAGAAATAAATGCGAAACTCTAGACCTGAATTTGCTCTTTTCGGGCTAGATTTAAGGATATTTTTTATACATTGCAACAGAAAAATGCGTTTTTACATTAAATATACATTTGCGAAGAGGAAACCTAGTCCTTGATTAATTTTTTACAAAAATGGTCGAGATACAGAAATTTAGACAGTTACAAAATATTATTATAACGATTCGTGCGTCATAAGATACTAGGAATAGATTCTATACTCCGAATTTCACTAAAGTCGAAAACATTGATAAACATAGATAGCAAGCTCTCGCACTGTCAATGAAATAATGACAACTCTCTTTACACATATACGGCCATGTTCTGAAAACCATTTCGTTTTGAAATCGCCAAATTTCATGAAATAATTCAACTGAAAAGCTCACTTATTGTAGCCTTTTAATTGGTTTTTATGTTTTAGATTTTTCAGATATTTTATCCAAACTTAACTTCGAATGCATTAAATTGTCCGATTAAGAGAACACTGCTTTTCGTTTTTGAAATTTTGCGGTTTCAGAACGAAATGGTTTTCAGAACATAGCCGATAGATATTGTGAATTCAACAAAAATGAGAGAACACCATTTTGGCATTTCAACACACTTGAGAGACTATCATTTTTCCACTTGAAAATGCACTAAATAAATATTTTAGAATACTTTTTGTTACAACCAAGTGCGGTTTTAGTGCTGTGGGGAAATGTTTATTTTAAACCAATACTAATAAAAAATGTTCTACTAATACATCCTTAGTGTTGTGTTTTTCTTCCGACGGGGTTTTTTTGAATTTGGAACGATTTTCCGTCATCCCACGTCAAATTTGGTTTGTAAACAAATTGGTGTGTACAAACCAAATTTGACGTGGGATGACGGAAAATCGTTCCAAAAACATCCTTAGACTTAGGTTTTTGACAGCACACTTAGGTTTTTGAAGTTTCTGTTTGGCCTCTATGTACCCTATGGTCGAAAATGAAAAAAATTTAAACTTCAATTTTTGTTTTGAAAATTAAAATTACATTCTGTTATATGCTGGCTGTTCTGTATTCCATGCGTAATGAAAATGTTCGGAATTGCCATACCATCGTACCATTTGTAAATATTAAATACCAACAATGCTTTGCTAACTCCGAACACTTACCTTTCGTATGGAATACAGAACAGGCCCTAATAAACGATTTCTATTTTATTGCTTTTGAGTTATTCTTGTTTTACTCGAATAAAATGAAATATTTGCCAGAAAATATGGGCAAATTATGAAAAATAAACGCGTTGTGAAGAAATCCTAGTTAGTTTAAAATTTTAGCATTATTTTTTAGCACTTTAAATTTTGTTTTAAAATTTTTACCATTATTTTTGACCCGATTTAGCTGCAAAATATTTTTAGATATGGCCACACTGCTTTTTAGCAATGTTGTTAATACCATGTTCATACGGACAGCAATATTCAAGGTTCGCTCTCTCATTCACGGTTCTCGCCCCAAGCATGATTGAACAGCGATGCCAACATTTTCAAAGCAAAAAGGTGCAAAACACTAACAAACGTTTGAACACTAAGGTTCGCAATCGTGATTGAGAGAGCGAACCAAGTGGTTCATATTACCGCCATTATCCTACACAATCGCGCGATCTGCTAAATACGACATGTGTGCTAAAAAATATGGTAGTGTGGACTAAAATGCAACTGTGCGACAGATTTTTTTTGGCAAGTCGTGCGATTTGAAAAAATTTATTAAAATTTCATAAAATGATACGGCCGTATGCATAACCAAAACTTGGCAGGAATTTAGCATAACCGAAGAAATTGAACTGGGTTTTAAAAAATTTTTGCATACAATTGGACACTGTTTCTTGTACTCAACAAAGAATATACATTCGTGGCCTTTCTTGATATAGAGGGTGCCTTTAACAATGTACGACCTGAATCCATCATTATGGAACTAGAAAGACTGAACATTGATCGGTCAACAATTAGCTTCATACGAGGACTCTTAACAAATAGGGTAATTTCCTCCACGATGGGGCAAACGACTATTCAAAAAACGGTTAGGCGAGGTACTCCCCAGGGAGGTGTTCTGTCACCTATCCTATGGAATATCGCCATAAACTCGGTACTGGTGGAACTAGACTCTATGAGGTTTAAATCAGTAGCCTACGCGGATGACGTAGCAGTAGCAATATCTGGTAAATTTCTAGATACTCTATCTCAACGTCTTCAATCGGCATTAGGTATCATAAGTAAATGGAGTGTTGAAAGTGGTCAAAAGACGGATCTTGTTCTCTTTACTAGAAAATACAAGACTCCGACTTTCACGTTACCGACTCTCAACGGAGTCACCCTTAGGTTATCAGACAGCGTGAAGTATCTCGGTATTATACTGGACTCTAATCTTTCATGGTACCCCCAACGTTCAAGCTAGGGCAGCCAAGGCTGCTATTGCTCTATGCACCTGCAAAAGGGCGATTGGCAACAGGTGGGGCATAAGTCCCAAAAACGTCAATTGGCTTTTTGAAATGGTGGTTAAGCCCATACTAATGTATGGGTCTGTCGTCTGGTGGACTTCCTTAAATAAAGCCACATACTCTAAAATAATAGAAAAGGTATTTCGAACATCTGCTTTGTTGATTACGGGTGCACCTCGCACTACTCCATCCAAAGCACTGTTCACCATGCTGCATTGGCTTCCTGCTGAACTCATGATCAAACAACTGGCCATGAACTCGGCGGTTAGACTAGATGCCTCAGGTGCATGGAAGCGGGGTAACGTAGGATATGCGACGATATTAGGGCAAATCTCAGATCTTCCCGACCACACTTACTGCTCGCCTACTCTGATGCCCGACAAAAGATTCCTGGTGGACTTCTCGGGCACATCCTCTGAGGCAAACCACATACACCAATATGAGGATGTGCTCGAGATCTACACTGATGGGTCAAAGTCGGGCATCGGAGTGGGCGGGGGTTTCTACATCCCACAAATGCAACGTAGGATAAACTTTAGGCTACCAAACCAATGTAGCATCACTCAGGCTGAAATATCAGCAATCAAAAGGGCAGCCAACTGGTTAAGGTACCGGGTCACGCGGGGGTGCCCGGTAACACTATTGCGGACGGTCTAGCCAAGGCCGGTGCCCGCCTACATGAAAATGACATCGACTGGTTAGTAGGTGTCCCACTAAAAAGCTGTAAAATACAAATTCAACGCCAACTATTTAGAGAGGCGCAAACCAGATGGACAAATGAAATCACTTGTGAGGTTTCCAGATCCATCTGGCCCCAGTATAACTTCGCAAGATCTGCAACCATACTGGGGCTCCCTCGTCAACAGCTGCGTATACTCGTAGCGGTCATAACAGGGCACTGTCTTATTGGTGCCCATGCCAGAAGATTAAATCTTCCTTTTAATGATTTCTGTAGAAGTTGTCAGAATGAGGAGGAAGAAACTGTCAAACACATCCTCTGTCGATGTCCAGCACTATATAGAAATAGGGCGTCATACTTGGGAAATCCGTCACTACCCGAACTAGCAGACCTGGGGGAATGCGACGTTAGGGGAATAAATTCTTTCATAAGATACTCGGGTTGGTTTAACACCGACCCAACCTCTGGGATAGGAGGGACACCTCTCTGAACTTCCCTACTATCCATCCCAGGCATCACAAAGGGACCAAAGGACCCAAGTGGGCCGGTTGTTAGAAACCGGCAGCCTGTTCAACCTAACCTAACCTTCTTGTACTCCTGACTCATCACTATATTGTACACTGATTTTAAGAGCCAGTTCAATTTCATCGGTTATGCTATCTTTATACCAAGTTATCGTTATGCATATGGCCCATAGTTTCCATGCGATCATGTGCATACATAAAAAAACAGATGTTTTTGCATTATTTTTGCATAATAGTGTGGCACCTACAACGCCATTTTGAAGCTATTTTTTAAAGTCGGTCAGACTTCTGAAAAATTTTCCTGTGAATGAATCGCACGATCGTGTAGGATAGTGAATCACGACCTTAGCCCAGTTTCGTTTATCATGTTACGCGCACTCCTCGTAACTTCTCGGTAAAGGCGTTGGTGTAATTGTTGATATAACACTTTGTACGAACGCGTTCTGCTGGAGTTAATTGAAGAGAATAGTAAAATTAAAAATAAATCAAAATTGATTAAAGTTGGCAATTTTTTTTGTGGAAAAAAGAGCAAACTACGTTTTCTTGTAAAAAAAATAATGTTTGTATGTTAGTTATTAGCCTTTTTTTTAAAGAAGTGATATGTAAACAAGAGAACTTAAGTACAGTTTTCCAATTTCTCATAAGTGTAAAAATACTATGTGCCAAGGCCCGCCCATTAATAAGGTCGTGTTGAAGGCACATTTGATTGTTTCGATGATGACATTTAGCAATTTTTTGTTTCGTATTCACTTTGTTTTGTGCTAAATATCTTGTCGCAACAAGCAACTAAAAGTTTATATATATGGTATATATGGGGCTTGACAGGAGGAGAGTCGTCATATCGTTCTTCATATTGTTTAAACATTTCATACAAATCTTTATACTCAACTCTTGAGAGTAAAATAAAATTTCTTTTACCATTAAGTTGGTAATAAACTCAAAATTTTATGGGTCGATTATGGATGGCAACCGAACTTCAGTTGCGTTGCAAGAACTGAAAATTTGTGGTTGCCAGAAAAACACTAAAAACCAACTGAAATTGACAGCTCTCAGTTGCCATCCGTAATGTGATTTTTAGCAACTGGCAACCCAACTGAAGTTCGGTTCCCATCAATAATCGACCCATTAGCCTCTATTGCAGCAAAGGCTCGACATTATTCTGACTTGTCTTGGCGTTAAGAAAATGGAAAATTAAACATTAAGCGATTTTATTAAAATTTTACTCTTATCTGAGCACCGATATAGATTCACGGGGTTTACTTAATTTTATCGAGTTAGTGTTCGATGTTTTTACACCATATTTTTAATTTATTTCATATCGTTTTTGCGTTTTAGTAATTCATATGCAAAAACTACTGTTTCGCGATAAGCAGGTTTGTAAAGGAGAATTTTGTTGGTGTAGCTTACAAACATGCTTACGTATTGCTTGATATTTGTTCGCGATGTCCCACTTTGGATCATTTCTTGTTAAACGCTTATTTCAGCGCATTGAGTATATAATAAAATCTTTTTAGGTTTGTAACTCATCGTCATTCTTCGTAAAATGTATATTTTTATAATCTTGCAGTAGCCTTACAGTAGCGCTTCCATGAATGCACCACTGTAAGTGAATGTGCAAGAATTTGTTTTTTAAGTGGACGAAAGAGAAAAATATAAGAAACTTAAGCATTTGTTGGCATACATTATTGCTTATATTCAGGCAATTATTTGTATAACAGGAAAAATTTGTACTGCTTCCAAAATCTCGATTATTTTTTGCTGGGATGTGACTTAAATGTAATTATTCGCTTTCGCAAAAATTTGAAAACGGCTACAGCTATATGAGCAGTATTGTCAACATGTACTTTTGCGCGGGTACTCGCATATTTATAATTAAAGAGCTTTTTTTGGGGGGAATTATTGAATTGCAATTAATCCGGGAACCTTTACCCAAAAATCTCAAAAGATCTATAACTTCCATTTAAACAAATAAGGAATTTTAAGCAATAATATCAAAATTCTCTCAATAATCAATCATGTTTTTTTTCTTACTTTAATATTACTACATTACCTGGCTTTTTAAACTCTAAAAATGGAAGTGCATAACACGAGCTCGCGGCAACGCGTATGGTGCTTTTCCAACTTTAGACGCTTTAAAAGCGTCAAGTTACACATCACACGTTAGAGGCATTTTTCTTATACAATTTCAAACCTGTGTTCATGGTTTTTTTTACATTTTATGTTTCTTTTTATTTTTCTACTTCGATTTATTTCCATAGTTTGAAAAGAATACATTTGTAATAGTTTAATTTTCATTCACAAAAATGTGTAATCAGCTGCATCTGGCAACACTAACTGTCAAAACGCACTTAACGCGAGAAAAATTTGGAAGTTGCTGAACTTTTTACGGCACATGCGTTTCAAACTTGCTTTATGTAAACACACTATTTCAACATTTTTGACAGAAGTCTGTATCGCACGCAACGCGTGTTATGTGACTCCAGCTTATGACCGAAGCCACGCAATGAGCGTCGGCAAAGCGTCGAGTATGAGCGTCTTGCTTATTACTGAACGCCTTTTCACATTGTAATGCAAGTATTAATACTAAGGGCCAGGCCACACGGGCGTTTTTAAAACGCGCGTTTCTGTTTTTTTATATTAAATTTGAAAGTTTTCAATTTTTAAACTTTCAAATTTAACACAGAAAAACAGAAACGCGCGGTTTAAAAACGCCAGTGTGGCCTAGCCCTAAATCTAATAGTCTGAAGGGAGCTTGAGCGGCATTTCTGAGCGGTTAGTTGTTAAAATGCCATTGGTAATACATCTTGCTTGTGGCGGTACACCATACTACCGATCCGTAAGTCAATATGGGACGAACAATTGCTATGTACATCCATTTGAGCATGTTAAGGCTTAGACCCTATTTGGAACTAAACATTCTCCGACAGGACTAGTAGGCAATTGAGGCCTTTCTAACTCTGTGTTGAACATTTAGTTTTCACGATAGTTTAGAGTCTAGGATAACTTCTAGATATTTTGCGTTGTCCGAAAGGGACAGCACCTGAATCTGAAGCCGCGGGAGTCTAAAATTCTGAATTTTGGTACCAGTTCAGTTTTATTTGGGTTCACTCCTGGACCACATCCACATCCTGATACCATTAACACCACATCATCCGCGTAAGCCACAACCCTGACCCCGCAGCGTCTAGTGTGAAAATAATTGAATTAATAACGAGAAGCCAGAGCAGAGGAGATATCACCCGGCCTGTGGCATTCCTCTGCTTGCCCATTTTGACTTTTCGCTGTTGCCTTGTTTTGCAATGACGTTTCTTACCTTCAACATGGTGATAATCAAGCTGCTGATGTATCTTCAACATCTCCTTCTGAGCCAAGTGTGGCCTCTAAAGTTAATGATATTGCGGGATTTGGGTGCAACTCAAGTTCTCTTATGTATCTTGTCACATGTTTTGAAAACACAGTCTTAACAATCGGGACATCTAGATCTTTGCTGTAATCGCATGGAATATTTTATTTTGTCGACTTTGAGTTTTCTCTACATTTGATGCCGAGGCTGTGTCCCATAACAGGATAGCGTGGGACCATATTGGTTTTAGATTGGAGTTGTATAAAAGAAGTATACAATCAAGATTAGTGTAGAATTCCTTCTAATGAGATAAATTCATTTCAGCCGCTTTTAATTGCATTTGGCTCACCTTTGCATTTATGTGGGATTTCAATGTTAGACGACGATCAAGATGAACATCGAGATATTTAACTTGTAGACATTTTTGTTCGTTCATTTTTATCCGCCATTGTTTTAGCCATTTTTCCCACTGAAGTATATACTGTTGCAGTTTGCGGGGAAGCTTCCTGATGGCTTTTATGAACATTTAGAAAAGCTGTATCATCAGCGAGTGTTGATATATGTGTATGTTACTGCTTATAGGACCGAGGATGCTCTCTTGAGGAACTCTGGCTTCAATCGTCTGCGGAGGTCTTAGAAAATTACCTTCCTTAACAACAAATTGTCGCTCAGTTAAGTGGCTTTCTAAAAGCTTAAGGGTGTTTGCGGACAGGTTATGCTTTAGTTTATGTCTTAAACCTTCGTGTCATACTTTATCAAATGCCTGAGAAACATCGATGAAGAGCGCAGAACAATATTTTTTTTCCTCGAAGGTTTTTCTAACCACGTTCACGAGTCTATGTGTTTGTTCGATCGTGCTATGTTGTCTCCAAAATCCGAATTGGAGGTCTGGAATGCATCCAATACCATTCAGTATGGGTGTTATGAGTAGCTTTTCAAATAGTTTTGACATGTTAGACAATAGGCTTACAGGCCTATAGAATTTCACCATTAAAAATAAATATAATTATCCTTATTAATTAGAGTATTTTATTGCTTATTTTATCAGCACCTGGAGTTTTTTTTTCAAATTTAAGCTCGCAATACAGTGTTCAATCTCACGAATATTGAAGCTCAAGGCAAACCTTAAGCTAGCTGCTCTAAATGCTACTACTACAAATCTTCAGCTGATATATAATAAAATCTATTCAGCATGAATGGCTTTTATCTGAAAAAAGAAGAGTTCGTAGATAATCGCAGTTACAGATTGGGTGCCCCTGTGGCTGAGTGGTAGCGATGCTAGCCTGTCAGTCCAGAGGTCGTGGGTTGTGTTTGTTTAAAAAAATAAATAAATAAAAGATCTCAGCTAAGAAAGTACATTTCGTATATATTTTTTAATTTTAACTCTTATAAATATTACGAACTATTTATTTATTTTTAACTATTTTTATTGCTTAAATAATTTAAATAATAGCTCTCAGTTCATTCGGCAAGTGTTTAGTCGTTAAATTGAGAAAATGTCCCATGCATTCTGTTGTTGAGAATTATAAAACTAAATTTTACAGCTGTTACAAATTTAACAAATAAACACACTTACCGAATGATGAATGAGTGAACTAAGATAATATTCATTAAAAATGGTCCTAACCCAGGGTACCAATTTTTTATTGCCGGCAATTGTCAAATTTCATATTGAAATTTAAATAATTTTTTTAAGTTGTCTTTTTTGTATGAAGTTTGGCAATTGCCGCAATAAATATTGCTACGTGGAGACGTAGGGTTAATAACATAAAATTTTTAATAACCATACATAAATCCAACAAATTACATTTTAAATTGACAACTCAGATGTCAGTTGCTAAAAACTTGTAAAAATACCTAAAAACAAATGTGAAAAGTGGTTGCTTGTATGGCGAAAATTCGCATGTTGCGAAAATAAGACGGCAACAGTATTAGTCAGCTGTGATAGTGATCCGACCTGTAAGATATGGCATTAAATGCTAACTGATAGTACCAATGTAGATTGAACAGGTACCAATACAAGAACAGCTGTTTTAGTAAATTTGAGAATGTGTGCGTCACACAGACAATAGATTTTGACACATGTCTGGGATTTTTCTATCAACAATGGGCATGTGTTAGTAAATTTGAGAGAGCTTATGAATGTGTGCGACTCACAGATAATGGATTTGACATTTGTCTGGGGTATTTCTACCAACAAAATACATATGTTTTTTGGTGTTGTATTTGTTTTAGTTATGGTGGTACCTGTAATGAATATGCCTTGGATAGTACGTTTAAGCTGGATTCACCCATTGTTTCCGAACAAAATTTTTGTCCGGACAAAATTTTTTTTACATGTAGTTTGACGTCTCTCTTTGAGAGAGAGAGAGAAAAGAAGAGAAATAATTTTGTTTGGAACACTCTCAGCTTGAATTGGTTTAAGTTTAATTTTTGTCCGGACAAAGTGGAACTGAGTTGCCACAACAAAGAATGTTTTTATAGCAATTCTTTCATTTTTTGTTTTATTTCTATAAATCTGCCCTACAAGTAATATCATAGTATTTAGTTTAATAGTTAATAACATAAACACTAGTATTTTATCCAATTGCTACACAATGTTGTCGGAGATGTTTATTTGTTATTTACATACAACATATGGTAGCTTTGATTTTCCAGACAAATTGTTCGAAATGGGTGAATCGTGTTGCAAAACACTCTCAGTAAAAGAAATTTTGTCCGGACAAAAATTTTGTTCGGAAACAATGGGTGAATCCACCTTTTATACGCACGATATATTTGCAAATAAAAACGTAGTGCTGCCAAGTATGTATTTTTATTGTAACTTATTAACTCACGAAAACAATTGCTGATTAACGCACTATTTTCAAATAAGAATTTTGAGATGCCACCTTTACACATGTTTAATAAAAAATATATTAATAAACATATAAATATTCAGTGATTTAATAAATGACAATAAAAAAGTATCCAAATACTTTTTTGACACAAATCTGCCAACAGCATTTTACGTTCATAATTGCAAATAAACCCTGCGTATAAACGTAGTATATGTAAAAAACTTGATTGCCTCAATTAAGGCGCATGTCTGAACATAGTATAAAGTAGAGATACAAAATGGTATGTTTCATTTCAAAGTTCCACTGCCAAGCATAATATCGTTTTCAGGAACTGGCAGCACAACTGAGGTTTGGCTGCCCTCCTTCCTTAATCTACCTATTACTCTCTGCACCACTCCAGGTAATGCTAGGATGACAATGGATGTAAATTAACTAACTGCAGTGAATAAGTACTCGGGCCGAATGACAGCAGCAGTCCATGGTTTAGCATCATGATCATTTGGTTCCCTAGGCGCAGTAATATGCCGGGGAATGCTTTCGCTTTTATATAATTCGTTGTCTCGAAAATTTTTCTTTTTAAAATGCAAAAAGTATTTGCAATCGAACTAAATAAAATTTGTACATCCAAAAGTATAAAGTTTGGACTAGAGCACAAATATTATACTTTAAAATATTTATATAGTAATTAATGATAAAAAAAAAGGTTTATGACTTCACCACATTGTCTGCACATTAGGAATGATGATTTTTTCGATGAGCTCTTAAGCCACACGCTTGGAAAAATGTCTTACCGCATTCATTACACTTATAGCGTTTTTCCTTTCCATGTATAAGTTCGTGTCTTCTTAAGTATCTGCTATGTACAAAAGCTTTACCACAAATTCCGCAGATAACATCGCGTATATTAAGATGAGATTTCACATGATTGTTGAGAACATACAATTGATTAAAACCTCTTTTACATATATGACATTCATAGCGGAAACGCTCTTCATGTCTACGAATATGATTATCGTAACCGTGGCGGGCCCTAAAACCGGTACCACATATTGGGCACAAATACGGTTTGTCACCGGTGTGCGATGTTACATGCCATTCCAAATCGTTTTTAAACAAATAACCTTTGCCACATATATTACAGTGATAGTCATGTATGCCCAAATGTCGTTTTTTATGTATCAGATACTTGTGATAATTCGAAAACATCATTTCACACGACGAACACTTAAAAGGTAGTGTATCATTGTGTTCAGCCATGTGTATACAATAGGCATGGTATCTTGGTTGAAGTTCATTACAGATTGCGCATAAGAAGGGTCCTTGGCTGGTGCTTAGAAACGACAATTCTTCATAATATTCGAATTCTGGAAAAAATTCTGTTTTCTCCATTTTACATTTCATTTCTTGTTCCTTGTCGTTTGAATATAATTCATTAAGATAATTGATATGATAGTTAATATCCGCCAGACTTATAATTTCATTTGCTTCTGATTTTAAGACTTCAGCTATTTTGCCATAAATTTCATATTTCTTATTTTTAACTCCATATGCAACATCATCTACTTGCCATAATATTTTATGCATTTTGTATTGTTGTATTAAAATTGGTATAATTTTAGGAATAATAACCTTTAAAAAAATAAGAAAATATTCGTACATATATAGATCACTTAGCGGCAAATTATCGTAAGCGACAAGTTTGTTATTATTTTGATGTTTTTTTTTACATTTAAAATGTTATCAACAATTTCGCCTTTTTGACTATTCAGTAAAATATTCTGGTATGTGATGGAAATCGATCACTTTCAAATTGTGCGATTTAAAAAAACTAGTTCTACTGAAAAATTTCTGATTGAGTTTTTTTTTATTGTTTTCGAGGCTTAGAAAATTTATTCGAAGTAAAATTCGATTTCACTGTATAGGGGCATTTATAGAGCACCTATTTGGCTATTAAGCGACTCACCAACTTGCAATATAACTGTGAAATTTTTCTTATTGTACAATAATATCGCCAATGTGTATGTCATATTAGAACGTTGCACAATATATTGGCCAAAATCAAAAGGCTTTTGATTTTTATTGCACAATCACGAAAATTGTGTAATATGTTGGCAGCATTGTTCATTGTTATGTTTACTTTATCACTGTCAGGAAAATGTATTATGTTTGAAATTATTGTGCCATTTATTGAATAGTGTAGGTCAAAACGACAATAATATGTGCAATAACATTGTATAAATGGATGCGCCGCTTTATTAGTTTTGTGAAATTGCGCGATTTGTAATCGATCGATTCCATCACATATCAGATTAACCATGATACAATAATACAAGGTAAAACTGTTAGCGCAGCCACACGAATAAATTTTTATATGATGAACATTTGTATATGAAACATAAAATTCTCTGTTGTAAAGAAAAATTTTCTATCACATTAATGGCCCTTTTCATAATGTACGATTAAAAGTTAACGTGGACTTTAACGGCAAGTTCGGAATACAAAACTTGCCGTTAAAGTCTACGTTAACTTCTAACGGTATATTGTGAAAATGACTGTAAGTAAATTAAATTAAAATAAACAGTGCATTTTTCACAGCCTGAAGAGCCAAATAGACTATGCAAGCAGCTTGCCAAACATGGCAGAAATTTACGTTTTTACAAGCCGGTTGTGTAATCTATGGCAATCTTTTCGTGTTTGACAAGCGGCTTAGCAAGAAAAACACCACACTCAACTATTTCTTCCTTTATTCTACTCATTTTATTTTGTTAGTTTGCTTTACCAGTAATAAAAAGAAGAAGAGTCTAGAATAATCTTATATTTCTTTAAAAATTGGTTGTGATTTTATGTTGGTGCCAAAATTTAAACGTGTTTGATTTTTTAAAGAAACACTTTATAAGTTAGCCCCTTTTTGGAACAATTTTCTGGATATTGCTTTATTCGTGTCTTTTTTCAATTTAGCCCCTTTTTCAAACATTTTTGCGCTTTTTGGGTCCCAAAGGTTGGCATCACTGTATTTGACCCTTAAAACAGGGATGTCAACTCAGCCCTTTTCAGGCTAAATTTAGCCGGTTTTTAGTCACTCAAAACGCAAAAAAAAGTTTTAGCTCCAAACTAAAAAACGAGCAAATCTAGCACTCTTTACAATTAGCATTCAGCTCTTTTAGCCCCTTTTCACTTTTTGCTCAATATGGCAACATTTTTATTTTTGCGAACTTATTCTCTCCTTATTCTAGTAATAGGGACATATTTGGCCTTATCGTGGTTGGCGTTTTTCGACTTCAAATTCGACAATTTGTAGTAGATTAAAGAAAATAAGCGAAATTTTTCTTTAATCTAGTACAAAACGCCTGATTTTCGCCACGAAAACGCCAACCACGATAAGGGAGATTAATGAACGTGAAAAGATAATTTTTATTCACTTTCTCTTGCTAGTTCGCTTTAAATAAACAATAATCTCCTATTTCTGTAAAAATTGGTTGTGCTTTGGAAGGTAGTCCCAAAATTGAATCGTTGTTTATAAGTTAGCTCCTTTTTGCGCTTTTGCGAAAAATTTGACTGGATATTGCTTTATATGTATCTTTTTTCAATTTAGTCCTTTTTTTCGAAGAATTTCACGCGTTTTGAGCCTTAAAAGTCGGCATCACTGCTTAAAAACTACATTAATACAAGCCGATGTATTTGGCGGCGCTTCGAATTTTCAAAAACGACGGCGGCGGCAGTCTTTCACGCAATTTACACCGTGATTTTTAAGACATGTCTTTTTTTTAATTCTCTTTTTTTAAAGTTGCTACCAAAAACTTTTTGCATTTATACAATGATTTTTCATTTCATGTCTTTTTTGTACATTACTCTCAAAATTTGCTTTATTTACTCGTTCATAACAACAAAAACCCTAAAACAATAACATAAGAGAGAGAGAAAATGCAAAGGGAACTAAAGAAATATATGAAAAAAATCTCTAAAACAGAAAACTTGTCTTTTTTTCTACCCCGCTTTCTTCTCTACCCCGCTCACTCTCATACAAAATAAGACGTGATTTAAAGACAAGTGCAAAAATCAACGTATAAATTGCGTGTTTGAAACGATCGAACTTGTTTCTCTATTTTTGACACTTGACAGTATTGCCATATTTTTCTCGAAAATCTTCTAAAGCCGTGTGTGAAACGGTAGCAAAGTACTATGGTAAAAAAATATTTGCCTGTGGGGAAAAAATTTCATGTTTCTGCTGTGTCAAATTATATCTTTTTTGATTATATGTATAACGTTTTGACGTTTGTAAAGAAAAAGTATTTATAAAAGTGAATAATTTGCAAAAATAGCTCAGCGAAGTAATTTTTTTGGGATAGGCAAATTGGTACTGCAGAGTAAACATTGCACAGCCAGCCGAAGGCGCTATTTTTCTTTTCAAATTAGAATAAATGCCACCTACACCTACATCATTAGGGGGTTTTTAAATATAATTTAATTCTTTTTTCATAATTTAATGTTGTTTTAACTTTTTGTTTTTTATTAACTTTTTGTTTTGTATTGTTTTTTTTATTATAATAACAAGTTTTGTGTATTGTAAAATATTTATCTGGTCGTGTCAAAAATTCTACTAGCCACCAAGGCAAGTGAAATTTGATTCACCGCAGAAGTGTCAAAAATTTACTTACAATAGTACTTTGCTACCGTTAACACATGCCCTATATACAAAATTAAAATCATAGTTTTCCCTCAAAAATCTTCTTTAAGTTAAAATTATATTATTTAAAAGACAATGCGAGAAATATATTAACATGAAACTAACAAGCATGAAGTATTTGCATTGAGGAAGGAGTTTATCAAACTGAGATACTGTTAGACTTTAAAAAAAGATTTTAATCCCAGTTCAGATTCAATGAAGCTTATTGTAAGAATCTGCTGAAATCTCATAAAAAATTTCTACTAGGCAAGAAAATGTTTCCACACATTTTGTTGCTGTTACCAATTTAACTGCCATACCTAAATAAGAGCGGCAAGCGTCACGTTAGCAGCAGGGTACGTATTTACAGAATATTCAGAGTAATTTTTTTTTGTAGAATGTATTGTAAATACGTGCCCTGTTCTTAAGTCGACGCTTGCCGCTCTTATTTAGGTATGACAGTAACGAATAAACACTTACCGAATGATGAATGAGTGAACTGAGATAATCTCCCTACATTTTTCTTTAATCTATTATAAAAATGTCGTAGTCGAAGGCGAAAATCGCCAAACACCATAAGGGCCAATATTCATAAAAAATAATCATAAATAACATAAAATTTTTAATAGTCATACATATATAGAATAAATTAAATTTTAATGATAAATAACTGTTATTATATGTAGATACATCTGTATGTATGTACATACGTGTAAAATAAACCTTAACCATAATATTAATCGTTGTGTGTTGATTGTGGATAGCAACCAAACGTCAGTTGGACTGCCAGTCTGGAGCCCGCTACATCGCCGTTGAAGTGGAGTTTTTGCCCCTTTTAAGAAAGACAGAAATAAAAAGACCCATAGATGGAAGAGTTAGAGTATTAAAATGTTCCACAAAAAAGTTCCTCGTAGTGTTTTATATAAAAGAGCTGAGCTCATTATACACTTCAAACGCAATGATTACAAGATTTCCTATGCCAATTCACTATAAAGCATGATCCAATAATACAGCTCTGTGCAAGAGATCAGCTGATTGTCAGCTGATTGGTTGTTTATCTTCCATTTTTTTTTTAAATCGAACAGTCAATTTATCCAACTATTGGTTCTTTACAACGTCATTTGGCGAATGCTCAATTACTCTTGCAACCAAATACTTGGCCACAACGTCCATTGCCAATAGCTCAAGCTTTGCGTGATTTAAATTTAATTCCAAATAATCAACAGCAACACAATCAGCAACAGTTGCAACAATATCAACAGCACACACAACAAGAGCATCAACAGCATCATCAACAACAACAACAACAATAACAACAACAACAACAGCAACAACAACAGCAACAACAACATCATCATCATCATGTAATGAATTGAAGCTTACATATTTTTCACTTTGCATAAGTCTTCCTTAAATTTCACCACTGCAGAGAAAATAACAACAGCAACAAGAAAAACAGCAACACCAGAAAATGGTCTTTAAATTAGATTTAGTCGAAAATGTTAACATTAATGAAAATCACTAACAAACAAACATATTATCTATCATACAACATTTAACCAACATTTAATTAAAACAAAAGAATTAAATAACTGCATATTTTTATTGTTTAAACGAAAAATATAAATAAATCTTAACTCAAAACATAAGCTTAAAGCTTTATTTTTTTAACAAATGAAATAATTCAAATACATAAAATATCTATACAAACATATAATGTGTTATCAACTCAAAAAAGCGAAAAAAACATTTAAAATGTTGCATATTAGTAGTTACACACATATTTGACTTGACATACTACTTACATGAATGAAAGAAAACTATGATGTATTTTTTGCATACTTTTTTAATAAATTATTTAGATAAAAAATTAGACTTTTTTTAAAATTAAACTTATTTCATTTTCACTTAAAATATTGTAAATTATGGGAAAATAAAGAAAAATATCAATTAAATAAATTTAAACTAAATGTTCTTAAATTATTTATTTTTAGAAAGTTAACAAAAACAAGTAAGTACTTTAATAAAAAAAACAATTGTTTTAAAAGCACACAAACTTAAACAAACGAAAAAAATTTAATGGGACACCCTAAAAAAGTAAACGAATAAATTGCAATTTTAAAATTTTCTTAAAACACCAGGCGCCCAGAATTTCATGAGAGCAGATGTGTAATTAAATTTGTTTTTATTATATATGAAGCACCCTTTTCATAAACTAAAATTGCGAAGCATAACTTCAGGCGCAAATGAAAGCTTTCGACACAGTCCGGAAATCAGTGTTGCCAGTACACATTATTTAACTTCTTAACATTTTTGCGATTTTTGAACACTATTAGACTTTGCTGTCAAGCCGCTGCTAGCAAATTGATGCGATTTTTACCGCATTTTTGACATTCCTTATAGTTTTAGCAATTTTTAGTCAAAATTTAATATGTTACAATTTTTCGCAATTGTCGTAATTTTTTCGACGTTTTTTGCTTTTTTACATTTTTAGGCACTTTTAATCAATATTGATTGGTGCTTTGTAATCTTTAAAATTTTAGCAAAACTTTGCGAATTTTCACAAAGATGTAATACCCTGTTCAGACATGCACATCAAATTGCACAACTAGGAAATTTACACAATTAAGGTTTTAATTGAGCTCAAAATACCATTAAAAGAACTCCATTAATAAATTGAGCAATTAGTACTTAATTGTTTCATAGATTGAGTAGCCTCTACTGAACAAACTACATGTGTGTTTAGTTTGAATACAAAATTATGTACAATGTAAGGCATATCTAAAAGGTGAACTCACTAGAACAGCTGACTAACTATTCGTTACTCGCTTATACGGCAAACTTAAATAAAATTTAAATAAATATATGTAAAACTTGTAAAAATACCTAAAAACAAATATAAAAACTGGTTGCTTGTATGGCGACAATTCGCATGTTGCGAAAATAAGACAACAATATTAGTCACGTGTGCTAGTGATCCCACCTGTTAGATATGCCATCAAATGCTAATTGAGCAAGCTAAATTGCATACTTATGTGTGAACACCAAAATCTATCTCAATTTAAAACTTAATTGCCTCAATTAAGGCGCATGTCTGAACATAGTATAAAGTATAAATACAAAATGGTATGTTTCATTTCAAAGTTCCACTCCCTAGCACAATATAGTTTTCAGGAACTGGCAGCACAACAGAGCGGGTATATTATGTATTTCATGTGGAATTAAAATGTGCGGAATTATCAAAGCATTATTGTTGCAAATTAATATTTGTAACAATGCTTTCATAATTCCGCACATTTTAATTCCACATGAAATACAGAACATACCTGGAGGTTTGGCTGTCCTCCTTAGGACCATTATTACAACTCGGCAGTAAAGTAGAAGATAGTTACTGGCACGATTACAAAAAGTTATCGATAAAAATTATCTATTCAAAGTACGGCCAAGGTGGATTTATACAGGTGATATTATAAGCACCAGTGTTGCCACGGGAAGAATAAAAACAGTTACGCCTTTCCTTCAAAAAAGTTAAGTTTTTCGTCAAAATTTACATTTTGAAATATTCCTTGAATAAATAGTAAATTTATGTGATTTGTATAAAATAAATATTTTTATTCTATATTTCAGTGATAATCTAGTATGTGATAAAAATCGATCGATTTCAAATCGCGCAATTTCACTAAACAGATGTTCTGTAAATAGCACGATACAGTGGAATCGAATCTAAACTCGAATAAAATACTCTAAGCTTCGAAAAATAAAAATAAAAAAAGCATCAATAAATCATCAGCATCAGCATCAGTAGAATTTGTTTTTCAAACCGCGCGATTTGAAATCGATCGATTTCCATCACATAGCAGACTAAAAAGACAACAAATATATACATTGCTTAACCCTCAACAAATAAGTCTTTATTTTAAATAAAATTGGAAGAATATCTGAAATAATTGCTTCGTTCTTTGCCATGTACCAAAAGTTACGAAAATTTGGTCAAATATAACGAAATTATACATGTTACGTTAGAGGGCTGCAAAGCGTACTCAATTGTATTCGTAAAATGTACTCGTATGAATTTCGTGTGTGCATGTTCTTATGTATATACTTATGTATACATGCATGTATATGTGTGTACATACATAGCCACGACCAAATATACATATAAACATACATATATACACACATATAAACAAAAAACATACATGCATACATACACAAACATACAGGCGAGTATTTTTGAGTATATTCGTGCAGCCCTCTATGTTACGTTGGGCCTTCAAAAGTTAAGAAAAATGTAAATGTAACCAAACTGCATCACTGATAAGCACAGCTGATAAAATTAATTCGCCTTGAGTACGGCTATACCAGAGCATTTAAATAGCAAGTGGCAACGTCATACATGCATACATATGTTTTTACCACGGCACAAATACCAGGTACACTCAAGTCTACAGCAACAATAAATTTGTTGTAGAAACTACACTATAGTTATCAAAAAACTTTGAAAGAGGGGTGGAATTACTAGCGCAGGTAGCTCTATAAGGAAAAATCGAACACCGAAAAGAAGCCAAGCTCTATATAGTGATGATATTATGATAATTTCATCACTCCACTAAGTTTGCCGAGTAAGGTCAGGTGTTCTAGTGACTTCACCTGTTAGATACGTCTTCGTGTTTACTTGATAAAAAAGCAAGTATGGCAAGAGGCGGTTTACATTAAGAGTGATGTCGCTGACGACATAATACTGTGTTGTTTTTCTGTCTTTCTCACAGCGGAATATTTTGTCGCCAGCGATATCACCCTTAATGTAAATCCTCCGATATACCGATAAAATTTATACGAAGAATGAACTTGCCAATAAGTTATCGCACACTTTTAAGTTAAAGTAAAGTTGTAATAATAAAAAACTGTTTATCCGTCCGATAAAATGCTAACTATTACTAAAGCCGAGTTGTAATAATGGCCCTTAATCTACCTATTACTTTCTGCAGCACTCTCGATAATGCTAGGATGAGAATGGATGTAAATTAACTAACTGCAGTGAATAAGTACTCGGGCCAAAAGACAGCAGCAGTCCATGGTTTAGCATCATGCGGGGAATGCTTTCGCTTTTATATAATTTGTTGTCTCGAAAATTTTTCTTTTTAAAATGCAAAAAGTATTTGCAATCGAGCTAAATAAAATTTTTACATCCCAAAAGTATAAAGTTTGAACTAGAGGGATAGCACACTTTAAAATATTTATATAGTAAGTGGTGATAAATAAAGGTTATGATTTCACCACATTGTCTGCACATTAGGAATGATGGTTTTTTCTATGAGCTCTTAAGCCACACGATTGGAAAAATGCCTTACCGCATTCATTGCACTTATAGTGTTTTTCCTTTCCATGTATAAGTTCGTGCCTTCTTAAATATTTGCCATGTACAAAACCTTTACCACAAATTTCGCAGATAACATCGCGTATGTTAAGATGAGATTTCACATGATTGTTGAGAGCATACAATTGATTAAAACCTCTTTTACATATATGACATTCATAGCGGAAACGCTCTTCATGTCTACGTATATGATTATCGTAACCGTGGCGGGCCCTAAAACCGGTACCACATATTGGGCACAAATATGGTTTGTCACCGGTGTGCGATGTTACATGCCATTCCAAATCGTTTTTAAACAAATAACCTTTGCCACATATATTACAATGATAGTCATGTATGCCCAAATGTCGTTTTTTATGTATCAGATACTTGTGATAATTCGAAAACATCATTTCACACGACGAACACTTAAAAGGTAGTGTATCATTGTGTTCAGCCATGTGTATGCAATAGGCATGGTATCTTGGTTGAAGTTCATTACAGATTGCGCATAAGAAGGGTCCTTGGCTGGTGCTTAGAAACGACAATTCTTCATAATATTCGAATTCTGGAAAAAATTCAGTTTTCTCCATTTTACATTTCATTTCTTGTTCCTTGTCTTTTGAATATAATTCATTAAGATAATTGATATGATAGTTAATATCCGCCAGACTTATAATTTCATTTGCTTCTGATTTTAAGACTTCAGCTATTTTGCCATAAATTTCATATTTTTTATTTTTAACTCCATATGCAACATCATCTACTTGCCATAATATTTTATGCATTTTGTATTGTTGTATTAAAATTGGTATAATTTTAGGAATAATAACCTTTAAAAAAATAAGAAAATATTCGTACATATATATATCACTTAGCGGCAATTTATCGTAAGCGACAATATTCAAATTTTTTAGCGGAAAGTTTATTATTATTATATTTTTTTTGTTTAGATATTTTAAATGTTATCACCAATTTCGACTTTTTGAAAAGTCAGTAAAATATTCTGGGGGCAAAGTATGATATTCGATCGATATCGATCGAAATTTGTATTTAAATTGTATTGAAATTTCGATCGGTATCGAATGCCGTAATTTGTCCCCTTGTATGTGAGTGAAATCGATGGATTTCAAATTGTACGTTTTCAAAAAACAAACTCTACTGAAAAATTCCTGATAATGTTTTTCTTTTTTTTATTGTTTTTGACGTTTATAAAATTTATTCGAACTTTGAATCGATTTCACTGTATAATGCGATTTATAGAGCACCTATTTGGCTATTCATCGACCTACCAACTTGCAATATAACTGTGAAATTTTTCTTATTATACAATAATATCGCCTATGTGTATGTCATATTAGAATGTTGCACAATATATTGACCAAAATCAAAAGGGTCTTGAATCAAGAAAATTGTGTAATATGTTGGCGGCATTGTTCGTTGTTATGTTTACTTTATCACTGTCAGGAAAACTGGGCAATATTATGTTTGAAATTATTGTGCCATTTATTGAATAGTGTATGTCAAAACGACAATAATATGTACAATAACATGTGCAATAACATTGTATAAATGGATGCGCCGCTTTATTAGTTTTGTGAAATTGCGCGATTTGTAATCGATCGATTCCATCACATATCAGATTAACCATGATACAATAATACAAGGTAAAACTGTCAGCGCAGCTACACGAATAAATTTGTATATGATCAACATTTGTATATGAAATATAAAATTCTCTTTTGTAAAGAGAAATTGTATATCACATTAATCGGAATACAAAACTTGTCGTTAAAGTCTTCGTTAACTTTTAATTGTATATTGTGAAAATGCCCGTAAGTAAATAAAATTAAAATAGACAGTGCATTTTTCACAGCCTAAAGAGCCAAATAGACTACGCAAGCAGCTTCCCAAACATGGCAGAAATTTACGTTTTTACAAGCCTGTTGTGTAATCTATGGCGGTCTTTTCTGTTTGACAATCGGCTTGGCCGTTTGAAGAAAACTCAAAAAATTGTGATATTTTGACTGACAGTCGAATTTGTGACAAGCGGCTTGTGTAGTTAATTGTGAAATTGGTGCATTTCCAAGAAATTTTCTATAGAGTGAGAAAATTAACATATAATTTAGTAATTAAAGTGAAAAATCGATGCTTGTACCAGACAATTTTGTGTAGTCTGTGTGTAAATGAAAAAAGTATGTTTGCCGAGCCGCTTGTGTAGTTTATTTGGCCAGGGATGCCAACTTAGGCCTTTTCGGGCTAGATTTAGCCAGATTTTAGTTACTCAAAACGCGAAAAAAAGTTTTGGCCCCAAACTAAACAACGCGCAAATCTAGCTCTTTTCACAATTATATTTTAGCTCTTTTTACCATTTTTTACTGTTTGATCAATATGGGTACATTTTTTATTGTTGTGAACTGTTTCTTCCTTTATTCTACTCATTTTATTCACCTCAGAAGTGTAAAAAATTTACAATAGTACTGTTAACACACGCCCTATATACAAAATTAATATCTTACTTTTCCTTCAAAAATCTTCTTTAAGTTAAAATTACATTATTTAAAAGACATTGCGAGAAATATATTAATATGAAATTTTTTCTATTAATGATGAGCTTGAGGTCAATTTTTATAAAAAACGTTATAAAAACTTTATTATCGATATTTCGCTACTCCTTTGTGTAGTTTCTTCAGGATAAAAATAGTTGACAGAATTTAATAACAAATTTTTTTAAATAAATAACAATGTAACAATTATTTGGCTCTTTAATTTAACAATTGTTTCAAAAATTAATTTCTTTCTTTTCCGGTTTTTTTATGAGTTAACAAAATTATTGTGATTTGATATATAAAATTTTTTATTTTTTTTAATTTGATACCTATTTTTATTTTCCGTTTTTGTTTGAAAAATTTTTTGAAAGTTAATCCAAATAAGGTTTGAATATTAAATAATTAGGAAATGAAAAAACCCTCAGGATATTTGAAGACAGTAATGAACATTTTTGTTATCTTTAATAATGAGTAATTTTACAATATATTTACTATTTTAGCTTTGTGTATTAAATGTCTATAATTCTGAGCTACACTATCAGTATCTGCCTTAAAGTTAATCCTTACATCTGGAGGTACTCTAACTATTTGTAGCATTTCTAACATATAACGACGTTTATATCTGTTTTCTGTATTTAAAATGGATGTTTCCTGAAAATCTGGATAATGATTAGAATCGCGACAATGTAACGATAATGCTAAAATAAACTTAAAAATAGATTAGCTGGGCATAAATCCAACATAAAATACAGGAATTATACTTCATCAAAAAAAAACGAAATAAATGTAAAACTTGCAAAAATATCTAAAAACAAATATAAAAACTTGATGCTTGTATCGCGAAGATTCGCATGTTGAGAAAATAAGACAAAAACAGTAGTAGTTAGCTATGCTAGTGATCCCACCTGTTAGTTGTGCCTTCAAATGCTAATTGAGTAAGCTAAATTGCATATGTGTGAACACCAAAATTGATACCTCAATTTAATACTTAATTGCCTCAATTAAGGCGCATGTCTGAACATAATATAAGGCAGTGCCAGACGAATAGAGAAAACTGACCTCATCACAAATTGCCTGGAATTGATCTAGTCCTTCTTTGAAAAAGGACCGAACTTAATTCTACTCCTTGTATATTTCGATTCATGAAAACACTTTTATATCGGGATAATATACAATTCTTCGAATTGTATACCGTGAAAATTTAGGAATAGAAGTATTATCACAGTGCTCTCCTAAAAGTAACTCCAATTGAGGCACAAAAAGTAAAAATTTTAAATATTGAAGTCTTTTGTTTTAAGAGTAAAAATATTTGTATCTTTTCGATCCAGAAAAACACTTAAAAAATAAGGTAAATCTTCAGATGTGGTAACACTGCACTTAGGAAACATTTTACTCTAACAAAATGCCTGTTGTTTTTGTATTGTTGCAATTGTTGTAAGCACAATTTTACCTTTTTTTTATTGTATCATGATATTAACTGCCAATTTTACGATGTCGAAAGAGTTTCTTATTTTGTACAAGTACATTTAAAATGAAAACAAATTTTCGGAATTTGTTTTTACACTGATCTGCAAAAAAAAGATGTTTGTCCTTTAAATGAAAACATGTGAAATATAAAGACTTTAATGCGCTAAATTCAAATCCGTTTTTAGTCTTTTTTCTATTACGTATGGGCATGACTAAGTGGACATCCTAAATAGTTCAGTCACACTAATACATACATAATTCATAATTCGAGAGCGTTTTCTCCGATTTTGATTAAAAAAAATGCTCGTTTCCGCATACACCGTAATCGTCGTTTGGAGCTTTTTTATTTTCTTTTATTTTTGTGCTTCCAGGTTGGACCCGTTGAAAAAATGGCAGGGCCATTCCCATACAAACTAAATACACATTCCTTTTCAAATACTTCTACTCAACCGATTCTTATGAAACTTTGCACACACGTTAAGTTTCTGTTTGAATACTACATCATGATTACAAAAGTGGGCAGTGCCGCGCCCATCCAAACTAATTCATTTTCAACAACTTCTACTAACGCGATTATTATGAAACTTTGAATACGCCTTTAATTATCGTTATAATAAAACATTATGTTTAGAAAAGTGGGCAGTGCCACGCCCATGAAAAGTAAATATGCATTTTAACTACTTCTACTTAACCGATTCTTATGAAACTTTGCATACACATTTAGTTATCGTTACAATACAAAATTGTGGTTAGAAAAGTGGTCAGTGCCACGCCCATGAAAATTAAATATTTATTTTAACTACTTCTACTTAACCCATTCTTATCAAAATTCACACACAATTAGTTCTCGTAAAAGTACATGATGATAAATTATGTGGGCGGTGCCACGCCTATTTTGCAGTCGGTTTTTTTTGCAAGAATTATTTCATTTTCAAAAACTCATAAAAAAATTAAAAGTGCAATAATTATTTTACATTTTAATCTTTTATCAGAAAGGTAGGTATTATATTAAGAATAAAATAATTCCTTAAAATCGATAAACAAATGTCGATTCTATTCACAATTAAGTTAGGGAACTTAATTGACACAAATTGCGATTTTCATAAAACACACATGCACATAAAAAAATTAAAATTTTTCTGTATTTTATCAAAATCGGATAAACCTTTCCCGAGTTATGATGAATATTTTTCGCTCGAAATGTTTTTCCTTTCCTTTCTTTCGCAAATGATTTTTTTCACGTAAATTTTTTCCTTTTTCCCCTGTTTTTTGTTCACTTTATTTTAGTTATTTTAATTATTAAAAAGTTTATAAATATTTATTTTTAGAACAAGATCAGTAAATAGTGTTCATTTATCTTAAACTAACGCATTTATCTTAATTCTAATTCCTTGCAACACTTTTCGCCTACACATGCAATAACTTTACGGTGATGGAATAGCAAGCAAATGATTTCAACGCGTCCAAAATATATAAAAACACTGTTTTATTCTCTCTTGAGAAAATTTAATTTAACACTATTTGATTGAATTAGGCTGATTGCAATGGCTCGGATACTCCAAGGGATTGGATGCATCTAACAAACCTGTCGAGATTTCTGATGGAATGAAAAGCAAAAATTGCCTTGATCTGTCAACGTTCAGACGATGCAAGTCTTATTGATCAGCTTCTTATTTTGTAGGCGAGAGAGACAAGAAAGAGGAAAGAAAGTCAACGTTCAGACGATGCAAGTCTTATTGATCAGCTTCTTATTCAGCTGTGAGAAAGACAGAGTAATGAATACAAGTTTCTCTGTCTTTCTTACAGCTGAATAAGAAGCTTATCAATAAAACGTGTATCGTCAGAACGTTGACAAACGTGTCACAACCTCATGTTGTACTCATGAAATTCGTTTTGCTTTCTCTTTCGTAATATAAAAAACGCACACGTTCATTCACATTGTGTATAGATTCATGAAAAAGAAAGAAACAATTAAGTGATAAGACTTTCATCGTCTGAACGAACGCCATCGTTTGAACGTAGACTTTTTAATTTTTTTAAGCTTCTTTCCTTTTTCACATTCACTGAGAACTGATAGCGGGAAAAATGTTCAAGGGAACTTCACGATAACAAATTTCTTTCGAAGAGAAACGGAAATTTCATGGGAACATAAATTTCACTTCTTATTTGCGATAGGGGCGATTATGTAGCATGACCGTGTCATATTAGTCATTCCGATAAAAAAATATGTAGGTGATAGAAAAAAAACTGAAAACGGAATTGAATTTAGCGCATTTAAATCTTTATATTCCACATGTTTTCATTTAAAGGTAATTTTCTATGCGGACCAGTGCTATTGACGGATATTATCTATTTCCTATGCGCATTTCACTGTGGCTAAATGCAGATCGTCATGAAACGTTTTGGCACAAAAATCTCATAGAAAAACTAAAGATATTATATCAAACTTCCATTTAAACAAATAAGAAGTTTAAATAATAATATCAAAGTTGTAACATGAGTTCAATAATCAATTATGCTTATTTATTTTGTAATTGTATGTGTAAGAGGTAAACGAAAAAAATGTAACGATCTGCATTTAGTCCCAGTAAAATGCGCTTATGAACTAGCTAATCCCCCCCCTCAATAATCAATTTCAATGTAATTTTAATAAAACCTTTAATATTATACTGAAAAGTAAATATTAATTTGGCAAAAATCACGTTACAAAATTAAAATTAATTGCAATTCTCCAGTAAAAAGTGGATCTTGCATATAAGCAGGTTTGTAAGGGAGAAAACAGCGTTGTCAACTCAGTGCTTTTTGCACCGTTTTTAGTGCTTTTTCAACTTTTCGACGCGAAACATTTTGGAGTTAATGCTCGGTACTTTTTTAATCTAATTTTTGGTGCTTTTATTTTGTGACGGTGGCACTAAACCAAAAATTCAACAATTAATTATTTTGTCTAAAAAATTTTTTTAAGTGTAAAATTCTTTTTTAATCTGCCTGTTCATAGGATCCGATACGGAATTGGATTGGAAATGGAATTTCAATCCAATTCCAAATTTGAATGCGTTCATGAACACGTAACGAAATTGATTTGTTCAAAACTGTTTATTTTCGTTCAAAATTCAAAATATCGTTTACAGGCTGGAACAAATTTGTTCTACCTGATAAATGCATAAATTAAACGGTTCCTGAACTCCAATTCATGAACAACTAATTTCGTTTCACAACAGAAATTTCTCAAATTCAACTATAAACGGATTTCATGAACGCAATAATCAACCGGTTTTGTAGAGAAAACGATACCAAACCAATACGTATTGGATTCTGTGAACAGGCTGAATGTAATTATTTCCTGAACATGTGTTTTGCAGTCTTGCAGAAAAATTAAAAAAGTGGATTCGAGCAATTAGTGCCGCTTCATCTTTTGTCTTTTAAAAGCGTCAAAACCCATAAAAACGAATTTTGTACGTATTTCGTTTGCTTGTCACTTCAGATTTCAAAAACTTTCCGTTTTCAACGAAATTTCACATACTATACATACATATATATATTCTACTCTTACGTGCGCATCACATGGCGTAAGAACTAGTCCGATACTTTTTATGGTTTCTTTTTATAGCCGTCTAAATTTGGGCATCTCGGTAATTTTTTGAGAAACGTTCGTCATATTCAAGATTGAATAACTTTAGAGCGCATCATCGGATATAAATAAATTTGGTGTCATTCGAAAGGTTTCAGTATTGATTAAAAAGGACAGATTCCCGCTACAAGATCCTCTAAGAAGCCAAATGTGAAGTATGTAGACAAAGAAAAATTTGACTGCGCGGAGGGTTGAACTGACATGTTTCGATAGCTCCCACTATTCTCCTCAGAATTCTTTACCGCGTAGACCACTCTACCAATGTCGGTGGTTTGCAATCAAGAGTTGAATATCATTTAGCGTATGTATAAATTGATTAAAGGTAAATGACATTCACCTCTTGACTGCAAACCACCGACTTTGGTCGAGTGGTCTACGCTGTAAAGAACTCTGACGAGAACCCTCCGCGAAGTCAAATTTTTCTTTGTCTATGTGCTTCACATTTATCTCTAACGGTCATGCTCTGACAATCGCATTTCGCATAACATTTGCGATCGTGACTTGAACTCGCAAAAGAGGTGTTCTGTAAATCGCAATCGCCGGATTTTTGGCGAGTTCAAATCGCAAGAGTAAACTGAAGTGAACTGATGGATTTAGACTAAACTCGACTTTAAAAAAACAATACAATGATGAATAAATTAATTAGATATGCGTTCTTTTTATTTGCATCAAAACTTGTAACATATTCTTAAAATTTGTATTAACAATAGCGGAGTTGAGTGTTTCCTGCAAATAGTCTTGCGAAAGTGCAAATGCAAAATATCGTAGCTTTTTTACGAAATTTGGTGTAGTTTGATATTTTGCATTTACACTTTCGCAAGACCATTTGCATCAAATACTGACCTAAGAGAATATGAAATTTAAAAAATTTTGTTTGGTTTTGCTTGTCCATTGTTGTCTTCTACACAGGCGATTTTAATAAACAGCTGATCTATTTAATACGGCAAATCGCAAGCAAAACGCGCAAGTTTCAGAACATGAAAAATAAAGTTTGGCGATTTGCAACTCGGATGCGATTTGACAATCGTGCGAGTGTGAAAACATACCTATAAATAAAAATATAATTTAATTGAAAAATTAAATTAAAACCGAACTCAAGCCAAAACAATTAAATTTCTTTGGATATAAATCCATACAGTGCGACTAAAACTTATCACTTAAGGAACTAATTTTTCTAAATCGATTCGTTTTAAATCGGCTCGATTTACAGAACAGGCAGGTATATAAAAAATTTTTTTAAATGAAACTAAAAAATTAGAATTTAGTGGTTTTTTCAAGACATACGCGTTTTTTACTTGTTTCACTGCTTTTTAAAATCTAAAAGTTGACAACGCTGGAGAGAAAAAGTACTTCTGCTTACAACAGGGATAATTTTTATATGGAGAATTCCCACTTGGAAGCACTATAACTTGACAAATAAATATTTTGTTAGTGATTCGAAAATCTTTGCAATACCTCGTGCTTCCCTGTATGCGAAAGGGGTAAGCGTTCAAAAAAATTACAAATATGCGAGTTGCCGAGCAAAAATACATGTTGACAATACTGCTCATGTAGCTGTTGTTGTTTTAACATTAATTTTTGTTTACCTATTATAACTGCAATTAGAGCAAAGATGTTCAGCCCATACAACTATTGTTTAAAAAAAATTCATACACATTTGTTACGCTCTTTTAAAAACTCATTCATTCATCGTTGAGCAAGCGACGAAAACACATGCGTCGGAGTATCGTCATTTTTTTCAGGAATTTATTAAGCATTGTTGTTGGTTTTTGTTGAACAAAGCACAGTAAACACACACGATTCAATTACAATTGAACACACAAAAATAAAAGCTACACGTCTACGAAATGAGATGTGAACGGTATTTTATGATAAATGATACTTTTCATAACATTCAATGCCTTTTATGCTACAAAATATTTAAGGCTGGAAATGAAAACGTTTTGAAAAGACATTTTTATTCATATCATTATGAAATTTGTTTTAGGTGTTTGCCAATATGTTTGCTGGGAGTTAGGGTTGCGAGAGCGAGCGCTAATACATCTCATTTTTATTTTTGATCATCTATGAATTAGAGTTACAAAAAGGCCAGCCAATGTAGGATGTAATAGTAAATGTAATAGTAAAGTATATAAAGAATTTGATATTATTGTTTAAACATCTTATTTGTTTAAATAAAAGTTTGATATATCTTTAGGTTTTGTATGAGATTTTTGTGTAAAGGTTTCCTGACGATCTGCATTTGAGCCCACCGAAATGCGGATAGGAGCTAGCTAATACCCCTCAATAATCAATTTCAATGCATTTTTAATAAAACATATTTTACTGAATAGTGAAGTATTAATTTGGGAAGATGTACTTTACCAAATTAAAGTTAATTTTAATTTTGATTGTCTTACCCTACGCCGCTTCTTTGGTTTTTTATTATTTTCGCCTTTATTTGGATCAATCTAGAAATAAAAAACAAAATACATATTTTATACTGTCTATTTCACGATGTCGAAATAATTATTCTTTTCGTACAATTACATTCAGGGACTGAAACCATGAAAGAAATGAACCCGAAAGGTTAATAAAAATAAAAAGTTCAGGTTCGGGTTCGGTTCAGGGTTCGGGTTCGGGCTTAAAAATTTAAACACGCACAACTATTTTGTTTAATAATAAAATATATAAATCAACTTTACATTCACGTTTTACGTTTAAACAATATATTCTTTTTTTGATTTAATTAAATTTAACTTATTTATCTTTCAAAAAAACTTTTTCCAAATTTGTAACGTACGTACCGCATTGACATAAGCAAATATACTTAAAATTAGAAATATTAGAAATACCCAGAACAAGAAAAAGCAAAAATTTTGGCAACCATTACGCACCTTTAAAAATTGCAAAAAATAGTCAGCTGTCGGGGTGCTGCCACCTGGTATGAATTTGCCTTGGTTTTATTTTGATTTTGTTTTTAATTTGTTTTTTTGCATGCAAGAAATGTATTGGTGTCTATTCGGGAATACGCGTCGACTAAGTGAAAAATACATGGCAAACAAAAACAAAACTGCATAAATTGTTTTTGTTTATCATACAAAATTACCGGTTTTAATAGAGAGAGAGAGATACGCGTTAAAATTCTCACGTTTATTTGATTTTAGAAATGTATAGAAAACAAAAACAATTTGTGAAATTTTGTTTTTGCTATAATGTAATTTTTCACTACTTCGACGCGTTTTCCCGAATAGACACCATTGTTTTTTATTATTCTTGTATTAAATATTTCTCTATTTTTTATATTTTTGAAGCCAAACCTTGCTGAATTTTAGGGTTCAACGGGTTCGGATTCAAAGTCTTCATAAACAGCGAACCTGAACCCGTTTGGGTTTGGGTTCGGTTTCAGTCCCTGATTACATTTGAAACAAAATTTCAAAATTTGAATTTATTTTTGTTTTAAATTTTATTGTACGAAAGAAAAAGTCCATTCAACATCGTGAAATAGGCTATTATAATCGTCTTTTGGGGGCTGGTCACGTATTATATAACTCACTATGGGAGTGGCGGGAAGGAAATTGTGAAAATTTTTTCAAAAGCGGTACAATGAGGGAAAGGGAAAGTACGGCAAAAATGGCGTTACGTAATACCTGAACAGCCCCTTTTATATACATATATAAGATTAAAGTGGGGTACAGACTATCGAACATAGCTCAAATTTTGGATTGCTTGAGTGTGGCGGCCACTACTTTCGTCAGTCAACCACAAAAATTGTTGTGGTTGAGTGACAATCTGCTGGCATGATGATTTTTGACTGTTAAGGGTCCCATACACAACAACAGCATGCACGCGCAATCAAATGCCAGTGGTTTGGTCGTGTGTAAGCATTTTGAATGATTGTACGCTTTGCTGTAGAGTTTGATATTTTGCTGATGGTATTAGTATGCTGGTATTATGCACAGGGTTGTCAAATTGGTTTTAAAAATCGCCAAAAGTCGCCAAAATCAATTTTATGTAGTTTTTCTTAATATATGTATATATTTGATAATAAATTTGTTTTTATATAATACTTTTTTTAATATAAATTTTTATAAAATGATCGTATAAAAATTGAGAATCGCCAAAAAGTAGAAATAAAATCGCCAAAAATTATTTCTTGTACAATTTTCTCATCCAAATTCAACACCCATTAATGACTATAATTAATATAAAAAACCATTCAAATCAATTGTTTTAATTTCTTGCAGACGAGTTTTGGTGGGATTTATTTTTGAAAATATTCTTTAAACAAAGTAATTTTCCTGAATTATAAAAATGTTTAACTTCAATTTTGTTAAAAAAAAATAAATAGCCAACCAATTTATGTATCGCCAGAAAAGTCGCCATGTCGCCAAATCTAAAATTTAGACGCCAAACAAGTTGAAAAATCGCCACGTTTGGGGAGAAATCGCCACATCTGACACGTTTTAGAACTTGGTTTCATAATCTTACCTGTATACAGTGCAATGCTCCCACTGATGCGACAAGTGACAATGATAAAAAAGCTTTATACAGTAACCTTTCGACGGTACTTGACAATAGCAACATCGGTGAATTGTTCTTGGTGACTTTAATGCTCAACTAGGTAGCAATCAGACCAATCAGCCTCACATCTTTCTTCGTTAAGACGCTGGAAAGATTAATTCTCTTATATTATACATCGACTTGTAGGTCATCAATACTCCCGGATAGTCAGCATGCCTACCTTAAGGGACGCTCTACTGAAACAGCACTACACGAGATGGTAAGGTTCATAGAGAGATCCCTTGAAAATAAACAATATGCTTTGGCTGCCTTCCTAGACGAAGAAGGCGGTTTTAACAATGTATCAGTGGGCAGCCATCCAACAGTCTCTCCGGGATGTCGATGTAGAGGAATATATCAGCAACTAAATTGTCACCATGTTGAAGTCAAAATGGGCATGCAGAGGAACACCGCAGTGTGGGGTGATCTCACCTCTGCTTTGGCTTCTCGCTGTTAACAAACATCTTCTCAGATTATACGCTACGGGAGTCAAGGTTGTGACTTATGCGGGCGATGTAGTAATAATGGTATCAAGGATGTTTACGGACGTGTTAAGCCATATCATGTCCAGCGCCTTGGGTACACTCAGCACATGGACTACAGGCTGTAGTCTAGGAGTGAACCCAAGAAAAACGGAACTGGTACTATTTACTACAACGTTCAGAGCTTTAGACTACCTCGCCTGCAGAATCAGGTACTGTCCCTATCGGACAATGCAAAATATCTAGAAGTTATCCTGGACTTTAAGGTATCGTGGAAACTAAATGTGCTACACAGGGTCAAAGAGGCCACATGTTGCCTATTACTGCTGTCAGAGGATGTTTGGTTCCAACGTTTGGTGCTGAAATGGGTGTACACAGCAATTGTACGCCACAAGTAAGAAATATGTGGTAGACCAACTATACATTACACAGAGATCAGCTTGCATCGGGATTATTGGATGTTTACGCACTAGTCCTTCAGAGGCTCTGAATGCTATACTAAACTTAATTCCGATCAACCTTCATGTATTGGTTGCATCGTCAAGCAGAGCGGCAAGACTAGCGGCATCTGGGAGGTCGATATCAAGGACCTATGGCCATGCCCGAAACCTAGATCAGTTACCACCGGCACTGCGGAAGCCCACCGATTACATGGTACCTTATCTAGACTTTGACAGTACGTTCAAAGTCCTTATTCCATCCAGACGGGAGTGAAAGGGGCGATACATAGAAAAAGACTTCAACTTGAGGATGTATACTGAAGGACTTTGGAATAAAACTCTCCTTCCGATTTCCACATGAAGCTAGTTGTTAAGCTGGAGAACTGGTGAAATGGACAATCTTGGAATATTGGGAAAACAATTAGATCAGAGCCAAGTGAAAAAGAAGACCGAAAATAATAGTTTTTATTATTTTTGGTTTTCTCGGTAGGAATGAAATGCAAAAAAAAGAAATAATAAAACCAAGGAATTCGGATTTTATAAACAATTAATTAATTATTCTGGATTGGATTACCTTTCAGTACGAGTGCCAATAGAACAAGATCAAAAAGTATTTTAGGAAAAACAGAAATGACATTTTGAGACATTTTAACCTTTGTCAATTCGATTTAGGCATTATACGCAAGCAAGACAGTAAGATTTTCATACAATACAGCTTTTGTACAAATCAGTTGTCAATAAATAAATGAATGCCGAAGGAAATAAAGTACTTTTGGCATTAAGACTAGTGTATTTCAGGTTGAAATATTGGCTACAAGGGAGGCGGGCAGGGTGTTCATTGACGGGGTGTCCACGGAAGAATCGGCATCTTCGTCGACAGCCAGGCGGCTGTATCTAAGGTCACACACTACTTTTTCTACTTTAGCTAGCCGGTGCAAAGACGTGTTATCGAGATTAGATGGCCAGACTGACGTTACCCTCATCTGGGTTCCCGCACATAGCAACTTCCCTGGGAACGAACAGGCGGATGAGCTGGCCAGGGCTGGATCTGCTATGGACGCCTCCACTGCTGAATCGGTAGCCATGCCGATTGGCACTATTACAAATTGCATTGTCAAATATTACCGGCAGAAAGCTGAAGAACCGTAGGGACATCTCCGAGGCTCGTCGCAATAGCGACGGGGCATTGGGCAATCGGCAGATATGTAGCAGGATAGGCTTTTCGAACAATGCGTTCTGCCGTAGTTGCCGGGATCAAAGCAAAGAAGAAACAGTCTTCCATTTGCTTTGCGAATGCCCGGCCTTGCACCTCTCGAGACACAAATTCCTGGGCAATAGCATAGTGGACGAACTTTCGGAGCTATCAGGGACAGGACGGGGTGACCTGATAAGGTATCGCAAGGTGACGGGTTGGATCTAGCACCTACTACCAAACCCGAGGCCTGTGTTCGCACCTACATAGGTTGACACTGGCGAGTGGAGTGGTCTGACAAAACGGAATCTTCTTTCTTCTACTTGAATGCTTGTGCGTAGCAGGCAGCTACGTAAATCAGCTAACCAATGCTATCTAAAAACGCTAATACAATGTGTTCGATGTTATGTAATTGTACTGAAGAATAACATCAGTCACGGACTAAAAATATCAACATTGATCCACCCGACTTGGAAGAGATTAAATCTGCAATTGGGTCCTTAAAATGCCACAGGGATCCAGGCACCGACTCCCTTCCATCGGAGCTACTAAAAGCTGATTTTACCACCACATCTAGGTAACTGAAACCGCTTATAGAACATTTCTGGATAAATAGACATCTACCGGATGGACTCAAGGAAGGGCTCATAATTATGATCCCAAAGAACGGCAATATGTCTGAATTAAAAAACTTGAGAGGTCTCACGCATTTAAGCATGACGAACAAGATCATTGCCCACATATTAACAAACGCATTACTGCCAGTGAACACTTTGGTTTCAGACAAAAGACGGGCGTTGTTCTCTTTACGAGAAAATGCACGACACCGATTTTCCCGTTGTCACCCTTAGGTTATCAGATAGCGTGAAGTACCTCAGTATTATATTGGCCACCAAGTTTTCATGGTACCCCAACGTTCAAGTTAGGGCAGACAATGCTGCTATTGCTCTATACCCTTGCAAAAGGACGGTCGGCAATAGATAAGGAGTAAATCCCACAGACGTCAAATGGCTTTTTGAAATGGTGGTAAAGCTCATACTAATGTATGGGGCTGTAGTCTGGTGAACTTCCTTAGACAAAGTCACATATTCTAAAATAATTGAAAGGGTTCTTCGACCATCTGCTTTGATGATTATAGGTGCACCCGCACTACTCCATCAAAAGCACTGTTCACCATACTGCATTGGCTTCCTGCCGACCTCATGATCAAACAATTAGCCACGAACTCGGCGGTTAGACTAAATGCCTCAGGTGCATGAAATCTTAGATCTTCCCGACCAAACTGACTATTGTTCACCTGCTCTCCAACCCGACAAGAGATTCGAACTGGAGTTTTCGGGAACATCCTCGGAGACAAATTAAATATATCATGAGGATGTGCTCGAGATTTACACAGATGGATCCAAGTCGGGCATTGGAGAAGGTCGGGGCATCTTCATCCCACACGTACAACGTAGGATAAACTTTAGGCTACCAAATCAATGTAGCATCACACAGGTTGAAATATCGGCAATCAAAGGGGCGGTCAACTGGATAAGGTACTAGAGGGTATCCGATCAGGACATCCGGATATGTACCGACAGTAAGGCTGCACTACATGCTCTATCTGGTGTCTAAATAACATCGGAATTGGTTAAAGAATGCCAGAAATCCCTGAACGAGATGGCGACATTCCAACCTATGGCCCTTCTGGGTACCGGCCTTTGTTGATGTGCCCGCTAAGATTATTGCGGACGAGCTAGCCAAGGGTGACATCGACTAGTTAGTAGGTGTTGGCTTTAGTATAACTTCGCAAGATCAGCAACCATACTGGGCCTTCCTCGTGTACAGCACTATCTAGAAAAAGGCCGTCATACTTGGGAAATCAGTCATTAACCGAACTAGCAGATCTGGGGGAATGTGACATTAGGGGAAGAACATCATTCATACGTTACACGGGGTGGTTCAACACCGATCTAACCTCTGAGATAGGCACGGCATATTCTTGAATTTCCTTCTTATTCATCTCAGGCATCACAAGGGAACCAAAGGGACCGGTTTTTAGAAACCGGCAGCCTGTTCAACCTAACCTAACCTCTACTAATCTCTTGCTATTTCTTATTAGAAAACTCAGAATTGTTGCAAAAAAATTGCACGTTTAATTTTTGTTGCAGCAATTCTGCTTCTTTTTGTGGAAAACAGCGAGAGAAAGATAGATTTCAACACCCTGCCACAAATTCAAGAACTGCTGCAACAAAAATTACATGTGTAGACAGGGACTTGAGCAAACAAGTGGCAGTGCTGACGCATAATGCTACAATGTAATAGTTTGCAAAAAGGGTGTGAAGATAAATTCGTCAAAATAAATACGTACCACACGCATGTTAAATACGTTCCACATACTGTAAAGTAAACATATTTCATTGTTTTGATGTACAAATTTTTGTTTTTATCATTTCAATAATAAAATAAACAAATTAATGTCAAAAAAAGATATATATGAAAATAAATGAAATAAATTATAACATTTAATTTAATTCAGATATAACACACGCTGTCAAAAGTAAAGTTTTTACCAGCAAATATATGCCATTTTCATGTGAATTTTTTGGAAATTTCTAGAAAAGATGAATCAGGTCACCGAAAGAGTGGAAGTAGCCTAGGGCTAGTAGTTTCCAGAAATGTAACAACTATGTCCAGATTCAGCCCTGAATCGGAGATATAGCCTTTGGAAAATTTGGTTTTTGGCCATTTTTACTAGTAAATATATGAAATTTTCATGTGAATTTTTTGGAAATTTCTAGAAAAGATGAATCAGTAAAAAAATGGCCAAAAACCAAAATTTCCAAAGGCTATATCTCCGATTCAGGGCTGAATCTGGACATAGATGTTACATTTCTGGAAACTACTAGTCCTAGGCTACTTGCCCTCTTTCGGTGACCTGATTCATCTTTTCTAGAAATTTGCAAAAAATTCACATGAAAATGGCATATATTTGCTAGTAAAAACTTTACTTTTGACAGCGTGTGTTATATTTGAATTAAATTAAATGTTATAATTTATTTAATTTATTTTTATATATATATCTTTTTTTTACCATAAATATGTTTATTTTATTATTAAAATGATAAAAACAAAAATTTGTACATCAAAACAATGAAATATGTTTACTTTACAGTATGTGGAACGTATTTAACATGAGTGTGGGACGTATTTATTTTGACGAATTTATCTTCACACCCTTGTTTGCAAACCGGTTGCACAAATTTATTGCATTTCCGAATGGGGTTCATTCAGAATTTTTATTAAATCTTTTCAAATCAAACCCAATTTTTATTTTTAGCTCTAAAAATTTTAAAATTAACCATTTATATGTTTAATTTACTTACAGCTTCCTTTGACGACTTCTTTTTTCCTGCTGAAATGCCCGATTTTCTTTTTGTCTATACATAAAAAAAATAGATAGTTGAATTTTAAAATATTTACAAATGTATATTAATGCTTACATCTCTGGAATTTTTCACGTCTTTTTTAGTTTTCAATTCCTTTTCCACCTATCGATGAAAAAACATAATAAAAGTTAAATAGTTTTTTTTTGAGAATTATTTTATTAAATAAATTTTAATATTACGTTGCCTAATTGCTTTAAGCTCGAGCAATTAGGCAACGTATTATTTATATATAAAGGTCGAATAATTTGCAAATAATTTTATATTAAATTTTAATATTGTAACGTGTTTTTTCCCAAATCAATATTTTACTATTCAGTAAAATAATAAATTTTTATTAAAATACATTGAAATTGATTATGCGCATTTCAGGGAACCTTTACACAAAATCTCGTAGAAAAACTAGAGATATTATTATGTTAAACTTCAAATCATATGAATAAGAAGTTCAAAAACAATCGGGCATGTTCTGGAATCCATTTCATTTTGAAATCGCAAAAATACAAAAATGAAATACAGTGTTCTCTTAATCGGACAATTTTGTACATTCGAAGTTAAGTTCGGATAAAACATCTGAAACATTTAAAACATAGAAATAAATTAAAAAGTTGCAATAAATGCCCGAATATCAAAGCTTTAACACGAGCTCCATCCATAATCAATCGTGTATTATTTTTTTTTGTCATCCACTACAAATTGGTTGGCTTTTTTATAACTCTAAGTGTAGTTCTTAAGTCAGTTGAAACTAAATTTAAAAATATATAGCTGCTGCTGTCTTTTACATTTATTTTGAACTGCCTTTAAAACTACACATAGAGTTAGAAAAAAATCCAAACAATTGTTATGGATGGTAAAGAAAATAATACACATAATTGATTATGGAGCTCGTCTTAAAGTTTTGATTTTTTTTTGGACTTCTTATTCATATGATTTGAGGTTTAACGTAATATCTCTAGTTGTTCTATGAGATTTTTGGTTCCCTGATAATTTGCATTAGCCCGTCCCAATGAAATTAGCATAGGAACTAGCTAATACCTTTACATAATCAATTTCAATGTATTTTAATAAAACTTTAATATTTTACTGCATAGTACAATATTAACTTGGGAAAAAGCACGTTACAATATTAAAAATAATATAAAAGTCATAATTTTTAGTTATAAATTAATTAAAACACTTAAATTGAAACGTACTATATATAGTTCTCACGATATTTAATTCTTATTGTCACTTGGGTCCTTGGTGATGATGCCTGGCATGGATAGGAAGGAAATTCAAGAAAGTACCCTGCCTATTCCAAAGTTTGGGTCGGTGTTAAAACAACCCGAGTAACGTATGAATTCATTTATTCCCCTAATGTCCCATTGCCCCAGGTCTGCTAGTTTGGGTAGTGACGGATTTCCTAAATATGACGCCCTATTTCTAGATAGTGCTGGACATCGACAGTGGAGGTGCTTAACAGTCTCTAACTCTTACTCGTTGTGACAACTCCTGCAGGTCGTTATAAAATTAAATTTAATGTTCTGGTATGAGCACCGATAAGACACTGCCCGTTATGACCGCTACGAGTATACGCAGCTGTTGAGAAGGAAGTCGCAGTATGGTTGCAGATATAGCGAAGTTACACTAGGCCCAGATGGATCTGGAAACCCCACAAGTACTTTCATTTGTCCATCTGGTTTGAGCTTTTGTAAATAGTTGGTGCTGAATTTGTATTTTGTAGCTTTTTAGTGGGACACCTACTAACCAGTCGATGTCCTTTTCCTGCAAGCGGGCGTCAGTCTTGGCTAGTTCATCCGCAATAGTGTTACCGGGTACACCAGCGTGGCCCGGTACAAAGAAGACCCTTAAGTTATAATGTCTCGCCATCTCATTCAGGGATGTCCTGCATTCTTTAACCAATTCCGATGTTTTTTGCACATACGCGGTAGAAATGATTTTAAACGTTTTTGAGTCTTTTGAAAGTTTTAGCTATTTATAGTCGATTTTAGACCTTATTACCTTCTCAATGTTAGCAATTATTTGCGAATTGTCATAAATTTTGCGATTTTTTTAATGAATTTCGTACATTCTTTTTCGTACATGATTTTTCATGAATTTTAAAATTTTTTTGCGAATGTTCGTCATTTACGCGGTATAAATAAATTGGTTGTTTGTAAGCTATTGGTCTTTTTACAATACAACTGTCTTTTAGTCTATATTCGAACTTCCTACCTTTCCGCCGCTACATTTTCACGAATTTTGTACATTCTAACGCATTTTAATCAATTTAGGCCTTGTTTGCAATTCCCCGATTTTTCACAAATTTTCGCCATTTTTGCGATAAAATTAATTTTGTGCAAGATTTTATTATTTTTTTAGTTCCAAGTCTTTTTTTTTTTATTAAATTTACTATTTTTCTGATTTGTGCAATTTGCGATGCAAGGGAATTTTATGATGTTAGTATTAGAAATAAAACGAAGAAATACTAATACTAAATTCACGCCCTGAAATACCTATTTCATGGAATGTTCTTCATGAAACTTATCTTAGTTTGCTTATTGAAATCACAGGATGGCAAGTGGTGTGAGGAAGATTGACAAAAACTATCTGAAATTTTATTTCCTACTACTTTTCAACCCAACTTGTTTTCCCAGTCCAAAAAAGAAAGTCCACAAATTTCGTCAAATATTTCATCGTGTAATTTAGTCTAATTAAAAAAAATACAATCAATTCGACTATAAAACAATTTTTACCTACGATTAATCGCAATGGAAAATAGTTGATCGAAAGTGGAAAATCGATTCTTTGCTTCGTTTACCATTCCTTAATACTTTCTATGGAATCAAAGTCAGTGCCATTACTGAAAGCAGTTTCAGAGTTTAGTTCGCAAAAAAACATAGCGTGTCGAAATAATTGTTTTAAAAAAATTTTTGTTTTTTTTACCGGGAAAAAGTAAGACGATCTGAGAACCCTATACAGTACGTATATACATATTTAATTGCAATAGCTTTTTATAACTTACATCAAAATCAGAATCGCTTGAATAATCTGATAAATTATCGGAACTGAGATCGTTCTCAGAATACTTCATATCTTTCATGGAGCCCCCAATTCCTGTTGCTTCTGCAACTTCTAAGTTACCATCATCACATTCCATTTTATTAACATTTTCACATTTTTCTTCGTCATCATCTTCCGTTTTAATATCTGTTGAGATTAATCCTTCATCATTACATGCTTGCTTCATATTGCTTTTATAGGTTTTCTTTTTTGTCTCTAAGGGATCTTCATGCTCTTCCGAATTGTTAGTGCCACTCGCAACTTCACAAGCACCCTTATCAATTGTTTCAATCTCAACTTTAATTTCTTCTGGCTCAAAAAGTATATTAGGATCCTTGACTTCTTCATTAGCATCTTGCAAATCATTTTCAAAATAATGCAAATGGTCTTCGAGATGTTTTGAAAACTTTTTTAATTGGTCACATTCTAAACTACACAGAGCACAATGAAATGTAAAAGTTTTTGCTTTATTTTTTATAGTTTTTATGTTAATTAATATGTCGCCACACTTTCGGCGGATAGAATTTTTATTTGCAACCATTATTATTTATTTATTTGATGAATTATTGCAAAGTAAAAGGTAGTTTTGTGAAACTGCTAATAAATTGTGCAGTTTCAATAACTTTTTCATGAAACGATGTCAACTCTCAATCAGAGTACGAAGCCGACAACGTTTTGACGACGGCGGCGGCTTAAAGTCGGATGAAAACAAGGTGGCCTCGATGGACAGAAAATCATATTTTGGGTATTTTCGAACTTTTATTTTTGATCTATTTCGGATGTCAAATGTTTTGTTAACATACTGTTAGTGCTTTTTTGGCATCAAAACTGAGTATTTTTCAAAACGAATTGAAATGAGTCTACCATCATAGCTGCCAGAAATGCCGATTTTTTACTATATGATAAAAAACGATATGACATACTGTGTTGTCGTATCGTAAGTTGTTTACGATATGACTACACTGAGAAGGCCATTAGGCTTCCGTTGTTAATTTGTTATAATTATTATTATGAATACACATGAAAATATTTTACTTTATTAATTGAGCGTTTTATTAAAAAAGAAAAATCGCTAATCCTGATAAGTCCCTGGGATCCCGAAAAATGACAGAATTCCGAAAATACTGTGATTTGAAATTCTGGTATCCCGAATCCCGGAATTTAGAAAAATTAGTGGCGTCTGACAAGGCGAATTCATAACAGGTGGACTCTATAGATCAGCTGCTTATTTTTTGCTAATTTTTTTCGCTTGTATTTTTGATCTGGTTATATTGTCAAACGTTTCCTTGGCATATTTTTCAGTACATTTTGACAAAGAAACCAGGTATTTGCCAAAGCGAATTGAGGCGAGTCTATTTATTATGAATTTGTCTTGGGCGTCTGACATCCCCCATTTCTATTCGATCTGGCATCCCCGGTATGAATTTGCCTTGTACGCGATAACTAGTTCCATCACTAGATATGAATACACAATCAATTTCGTTTGTGCAAAAGCCGAATATAGTAGCGTTCATTTAACACAATTTTTTTTTTGTGAATCCATAAAATAAAAACCACTACAAATTAAATAATTAACATGGAAGTCAATAATTTCCCCAATTTTCAAAAGTGCGGTGAAATATTAATAGACATAAATTCGAAAGACAAAAATAACAAATTGTACATTTTTCATTGTACACTTTGCAACTTGGAATGTGACCAGCTAAAAAAGTTTTCCATTCATATTGGTGAAGAACATTTAAATGATTTTGAAACTCTTCTTAAAGAAACTGAACTAAAAATTGAAACCGAACCTGAAGAATTCCAAGTAGAAACATTTACAATAGTTGAAAAACCCAACGTTTTTGAAAGTTCCACAGTCACTGTTCAAATTCCTGAATGCTCAATCAAACAAGAACTAATAGATAACTATGAAGACGAAAGTCTTATTTGCGACAAAGAAACAGTGGAATGCACCGCTTCTGGAAGTGGTAGTAACAGTAGAGCAAAAGAAAAATCAGATATTTCGGTAGCAAGTGGTGCTACAAGTTTTATGTTTGATAGTGATAGTGACGATGAAATTAAAGATGATGCAGATCAAGCACCGGTCAAAAAAAGAAAAATAAGTTTAGATAGAAAAGACAAACAATTAAAGCAAAAGGTAGATGTTATACATACATATTTCATAAACTAAACAAGGACACAGACTAATATATATAATTTAATATAATTTTTAGGTCAATACAAATGAAGTTAGCTCTGATGAATCTAAGGATGGCGATTGTAATGTAAGTACATACATATAATTTTGATATACTATAGACTTAGAAACATAAATAATTAAGTGTAGAATATTAGCGAGATTATATTTTTCACTCAAACGAAGTGACTTGTTTTTAAGGCTGACAAAACAAAGTGGTATGTTATAGGATGTTTATGAAAACTAACCTAATTGGCTTTGTTTGTAGATAATTTAAGAAAATTGTTCAACTCTGTGAGATACGATGCCACAAACTCATACGGACATATATCTTTAGCTTTTAAAATAAAAAATGTACCTATAGCCTTTTAAATTTTTTTTGTCTTATTTTAAGCTTTGTGCTATACTAAACTAACGTCCTAAAACTAACTTACAGATGACATAGAATAGAGATAAGTAGACGCCTTCACAGAATATGAGACAGAATTCCCAGCTTTGAGATAGCTTTATTGGAGACAGTAAGAGCTTTGCTATCTTCTATTTTATATAATCTCAGTAAAGCTGTCAGGTTCTATTTCATAGGCTATGACGCGGTTTAAACTTTGTAAACAAAGAAAAAGTACAACATCTCTGGAGGATCCAGTTTCTGTTTTAATCGGTTAATTAATCGAGGTTTTGTCTTAATTGGTTGTAAATCGGTGAATTTTTGATTAATCGGTTAACCGATTAATACACATTTTCCATAAATTATTTCATTTAATTGAATAAAAATACATACAGGTATGTTCTGTATTCTATTCGGAATGAAAATTTTCGTAATTGTCATAGCGACGTTTTGAGGTCATGGGAATCTATTATGGCATTTTTACGATGATGTCCGTACGGATATTTGTATGTATTTTTAATAATGTGTTTATATGAAAACCGCTCAACTTAAGAATGGCTTAACCGATCGAAACCAAAGTTACGGCATTTTAAAGATATTGACTTCACTTGGATTTCATGATATAACGAGTGAACACGGTGTTGATATCCTTATATAATCTTACTTGTTACTTACCTATAGCTACGAAAATCAAGTTGGCTCACTCCTTGTTAATGACCCATATCACTTATTGTTTGGAGGTCTATAGTGGTTGTACGTCTACGAATATGAATCGAGCCAAGCTAATCTTTAACCGCATTGTTAGATATATTTTTAACTTAAAAATTTCACAACATGTGTCTGATTATTCAACAACATTTTTAAAATGTCCTTTTCTAGATTTTGTCAGCATAAGAGTTTTAAACAGTTTCTATTTGTTTATTAAATCTGACTCATTCTCGTATTTTGTACAATTATTTCGTTTTACCAGATCTACTCGAAATCCTCAACTAATTTTGCCCCGAATCAATAACTCAATATTCGAAAGGTCGTTTTTGATAAAAGTATGCAGGCTTTACAACCGCCTTCCCCTCGAACTCAGGAATTTTAAATGTTCCTCCTCTACCTACAAGAGGAAATTATATGGCCACTACGGGTAATACTTAAGCCGACCGTATCGTTGATGTGGTTGCGTGTGCTGATCGTTTCTGTCACATTGGAAAGCTATGAGACAGAAGCGATCAGCGCATGCGGCTGCATCGGCGTTACGGTCGGCTAAATCTGCCTTTATTCATTCACACGTATAAACGTATATATAAAATGTGCATTTGTTATAATAGCTATTCAGAGTTGTTGAAATAAAATGATATCAAAGTCATATACACAGATATATACGCGTCATAAATTTTATGTATTAAATGATTCCAATTATTGTTACATTGACATAGTGATAGTTATTATAAGAATTAAAAATTTGATATTATAAAAATAATTTAAGCACTATAGTCTTAATATTCATAATCAGGTATGTCCTCCGCTCTACTTAGAAGTAGAATTCATTGAAATCAAGTCGTTAAAATTTTTGATGTTCTGCATTTTGCACTTTATACTAGGGATGTAACGAATACCGATACCGATATATCGGCGATACTTCAGATTTTCCGATACATCGGTATCGGCGATATTTTACTGTCGATACGACGATACTTTTAAAAATTTTTTCAGAGCTTTTTTTTACAAATAATTTATTTTTGTCCGATTTTACCATGAATTAAATTCACTTCGTTATTTTTTAAATCTTATTAATGTCAATTTTAAAAACTAATAATATTTTATGCTGTTATTTTGTAAAAAAATTATTTATTTTTTGTTAATTTTACCATGAATTCAAGTTCAAGTCGTTTTATAAATCTTATTCCAGCAAAAAAAAAAAAGAAAAAGATACTCCAAAGAAGTCATGAAAATTTAGAATTCGGGATCTGGAAGTATTGCAAATTTGGATAATTTCTAATTCATTTTACAAATCCTTGCCATTGCAAGAAGTTCTGTTTTTCGATTACCAATTCGGTGGAAGCGATGCTAGGACAAATTTCTTTTTCGGTATTCTATAATGATTTTTCCTCAAGGAAAAAGGATAAAAAATTACCCATTTTCACATATTTTTTATGCGAATTTAAACTCAGAACTGTATTTTCATTTTAATTTAAGTGAATAAATATAAACTTAGAAGTCTTTTAATAATTAAGCTATAAAGTTATTTAGAAGAATATTAGTTGATAAATGTCTTTTAAAAAAATCGATTTTTTAAAAAGCATGGCGAGTATTTTTTAAAATTATAAAGGAATTAAACATATTTTCTTGCTTTTCTACTAATTATTTGCATATTTTTAATATAGATTTTTTGGAAGCAAAGAAAATATAGCTCCTTAAAAATTACTTCCAACAATGTTTTATCAATTTTAAATATTCTCTCTTATAATGTAATTTTGTATAGTAAAAAATTGCGCTTGAGTTTTGTTAATCTAAACTTGAACTCAATTTCAATATTCGTATCGGTATCGGCGATATTTATTTTTAAATATCGGTATCGGTATCGGATCGGCAAAACGGCGTATCGTTACATCCCTACTTTATACCTGAATTTCAATATTAAATAGAAATATAATCTACCGTCCAGACCGTCAAACTGAAACGCTACCTTGCATATTTCAAACACTACTCTTCTGGGACATGTCTGAATATGTATGTAAATATGTACTTATGTAAATAATTAATGTAATTATTAATCATATATGGCCCTATGGGTTCGATTAAGTTAAATAAATGAAATGAAATTAATTGTTTCGCTATATTTTGAAACTTTTCGCTGATATAAAGTTCACATAAAATATTTTTCAAATAAATTTTAAGCTACTAAACCCATTGACTCCTCATAAAGAAGCCTCGACTGCAGCAAATTTGATTAAAATCGATTGATCCGTTCGAAATATATCGTGGAGAAAATTTTTCGAGAAAAAGCGCTTAATTTTAATATGCCGCGACATTAGTATTGGTTTAGCCCATATGCCAAAAAGTCGGAATGGAGAAAAACAACAAGGAAGATTTACATAAAGTTTTCTCAAAATATATCCGATAGAATTTTTTTGTATTGCTTCCGTCATATGTTTGAAAGAAAAATGTACATTTTTGTGAACTTTCATCAATCCGATTAGAAATTAACATATTTTTACTGAAAGTAAAATATCTGGTTTTGTGCTCCAGAGTAACCACTTTTTTTATTTTATTTGTAAAAAGTAGCCTTTGTTGCTCCATGTGTATACTAACTGTTGTGTATTGAGAAACTTGTTATTTATTGAGATGAAATTTTCTACTTTTTATTGAAAATAAGCGTATAAATGTTATTAGAAAAGAAATTTACATGGAATAAAAAGTTAAGATTAATGAAACTTGGTATTTTACTTGATTTCTGATATTTATTTTTTTTATTTAAAAAAATTTTTTTTTACAAAAAAATTTTCAAAAATGATGATATCGAGCACAATGAATGCTTGATATCTCAGAAACCAGGACAATTTCGCGAATATAATTTAATTTTTTTATTTGTTTTTTAATAAATTTTATGTTTCTATGTATTTTGACTCTCATCAAGAAACAAAAGTATTTGTAAAATTGTTGAAATAAACTAAACGCAGTTTATTAGCCCTGTCCCTCACCTTTATTTTCCGCCAGGTTTGATTCCCTGAGGAAGAAGGGTTTGGCACAGTGGGCATATCCCTTAGAGAATCCATATAAGAGAATATTACCTAAGTCATATTTTCAAAAGTTTATTAAAAATTTCACAAATACTTTTGAAATAAACTGTAAACGCATTTTAATTGAAGATATTACAATCAATAATATTGATACAAAAGCTAGTTCTGCTGAAAGTAATAAAACAGAAAGAACATGACAATATCAATGAAGAAAATATTATCATTAAGTGTGAAGATACAGAACAAATTTCACCTACAGTAAGTTTTTCTGAAAGGATAACTAAAGCTAAAAAGAGTAAACGGATAATAGAAAAAATATGTATAACTAAAGAAATCAAAGAACCCAAAACATATCAGGAAGCAAATTGATAGAGATGAGAAAGCACAATGGTTAGACGCAATGCAAGATGAAAGAGAATCGATTGAAATGAATCATAAATGGGAACTCGTAGAATTGCCTACAGATAGATCGGCTATCGGAAGTAAATCTTTGCTACTGTAGCTTCTCACACAACGTTTCGAATTTTTTATCAGTTGCTGGTATCAGTGATTGTTAATCACGGTAACGACTTATTTTTATCTTGGGGTATACTCAGCCTGTCCTGGGTCTGTTACAAGAAAATTTAACACTTTTCCGTTTATTGTAAATAATTAAAATTCGAATATTTATTGAGTATTCTTTACAAAGTTTAGTTATATAATTTCCAGCGTAAGTATCTGTTCACAACTCTTTGTTCCGTGACCTTCCTCCGATAAAGCTTGACTTCGGCTCTTTCCTCGCCGCTCTGCTCACTTCCACTGTTTGGTCACCTCGCTCACCAACCTCTGGGCTGTCCTCTTGTGTCATTGTAATTGCAGAAAAATCAAACGTTTAGTACTTGGTTCACTTCCTGTGTTGTGCTTGGAAAACCACTCGCAGGAAACTAACGAAGATCCCACGCCCTAAACACTACGTGTGCTAGAGAACCACGAACAGAGGATTTGACGTTAAGAAATTACAATCTAATGGACACACAGAATCAAACTGCAACACAGAAATTCCCACTTCGTGATAGCGAAACTCTAATGGGATGTAACAATACACACGCAACTTTCTACAATTTGCACAATCCCACTTTGTGATAGCGAAGCAATAATGGGTTGTACAGGGTGTTTTTTTTAGAGGTATAGAACTTCGAATTGAAATAAAATACAAGAAAATCGTTTTAATGTCCACCAATTTGGCTTTATTAGAAGGATAATTTTATGCCATTAATGTTTAAATATGATTTCGGGCATGTGGCCGCCGCGGCTGGCTCGAATAAAGCCAATTCTACAGGTCCAATTTTCAACCACTTTTTCGAGCATATGGGGCCGTATGTTGGCAATAACGCCACGAATGTTGGCTTCCAAGTCCCCTAACGTTTCTGGTTTGTTGGCGTAGACGAGCGACTTCACATATCCCCAAAGAAAATAATCCAATGGTGTCAAATCACACGATCTTGGTGGCCAATTGACAGGTCCATTCCGCGAAATTATGCGCTCATCGAATGTTTCCTTCAATAAATCGATTGTGACGTGCGCTGTGTGGCATGTAGCGCCGTCTTGTTGGAACCACAACTCATCCACATTCATGCCATCCAATTCGGGAACAAAATAGTCGGTTATCATGGCTCTATACCGGTCTCCATTAACGGTAACTGACTCTCCAGCATTATTTCGGAAGAAGTATGGCCCAATGACTCCACCAGCCCATAGAGCACACCAAACAGTCAGTTTTTGTGGATGTAATGGCGTCTCAAGGGTCTCATGTGGATTCTTTTCACTCCAAATGCGGCAATTTTGCTTGTTGACGTAGCCATTCAACCAAAAATGAGCCTCATCACTGAACAAAATTTTGCGATGAAAATCAGCATCGAGATCAATCTCATTTTCGGCCCATACACCAAAATCACGACGCATTGCATGGTCATGATGAAGATGATGAAATGGCAAACCAAACTAAATATTAATCACTTGACAGCTGACAAAATGGCCGCCAGTTAAAAAAGTGATGCCAACTTAAAGTTCTATACCTCAATAAAAAACACCCAATAGCACGCACACACTTTCTCACTAATTCGAACTCGTATAATCCCACTTCGTGATAGAAAAACACTAATGGAGGTAGGCCACATCTACTGACGCAAAACGTTAATACAATCTATTTCTTATATACTACATCAACAAATATCTCCTACTTGACCTTGAAAAAGTTCACTCCGTGATAGCAAAATACTCGGTGAACTATCTCCTACCTGATCTTGAGAAGTTCACTCCGTGATAGCAAAATACTCGGTGAAACATCTCCTATCACTTATCAAGTACTTGTTATCGCGCGCTGATCTAACACAGAATCGCCTCCCTAAGCCAGTATAATTACGTTGGAAACAATGTATGCAATTTTGTGGCAGCCCTGCAACAACTGAAAATAATTAACCAGTAGGAACACAGTTAGTGACGTCACTGGCGACACATGCGTAGAAAATTTCAATTTTATGCGCGGGATGTCGCAATCTCGCAATCTTGTACATATTCTATCATTATTTAGACAATTCACAATGTGTATCTTAAAATTTGGAAATGGCAATATCGTTACACCTTAAAATTTCATTGTGAGCAACGATACAAAGCACAGCATATTAAAGTAATAAAAGTAACGACGAAGTTTACCGAATATTTCTCACTATTTACATGTATAGAACACGAACTCAAAATACACAACAAACAAAACAACAATACAAGCACGATAGTGCTTGGTACCTATCAACATGCCAAAGAAACATCAATACACTTAACATAGTGTTCACACCTGATGAATTTATATCATGATGAATGTCAAATTGATATTATGATGAAAATTCATCACGTATAGACTCAATTTATTAATGTTATATCAGCGTTTTGTTATAATCATCAGAGCTCAAGCTCAGATGAATATATTATGATATGAAACGTCATTTCATTTGTTTTTTTTTACTTTAATGTTAATTTTCATCATTAGAATTAGTGAAAATTATAAGAAATAAATATGTTTTAATGAAAAACCATAAATTTTATGATATTTATTAAATAAATCTTATTACAAAAATATAAAATTTTTTTGCTGGCTGTTATTGTTGCCCATATAAAGGTGTAAATGTTCGATCTTAGCTGTACGACGATGAAGAAAATATGATTCATCATAATATAAATTCATCAACATCTACCCCTATGTATTGATGTGAAAAAAAAATTACAATTTCTCTGCCGGCGTTATATTAGGTGTTATGATGAAAATTCTTCAGGTGTGGACACTACGTAAGCCACACACAAATTATCTATTCAAAATATTGCCGCATTGAAAAAAACATGCTTCTTGGACGTTTAAAATTGTCACCTGGTAGCAGCGTTGCCATAACTTAAAAAAAAACTGCAAATTTAGAATAAAAAAACTGATTTTGACGTGAAAAAACTGCACACAAAAAATCCAAAATATAGTATATACATACATTATTTATTTAAAAATTTTTCTTATTAAAACATAGCACTCTTTCTTAAAATCCTCTACATCAAAACAACTTGCGGCGCAAAATTGTGTATTATTCGTCAAAAAACCAACAAGGTACGGATCATGTGCGTTGACACGTTCACACTACCTAAAATGAGATGGAAATATTTGCGGCGAACGCGTTCGGTGCAAATATTTACAGATGTAAACCCACCTTTAGGAATTTTGAAATTTTATGGATGAAAACGAAAAACGAGCAAAAAGTACCAAATTGGTACGCTTTACCATCTCGGAAGTTAGGAAAATGTGGCACTACAAATTTATAACTTTTTTAATTATATGAAAAGGAAGGCTATCAGTTGCACTATGGGATATTTAATATAAAATGTCTACAAATTACACAGGGAAATCGATTAATTTTTTCCGAATCGGCTTAAAAACGTAAGAAGCAAAATTCAACAAATAGAGTAATTGAAATTTTGGCTTCCGTATTTAAGTTTTTGTTTTATTTGGAGTATACAGTTATTTTTTGGGGAAAGAAAGTATTGCTTTTTGTTTGTAAGAATCACTAAAAATTTCGCCAAAGAATTCTGAAAAAAAAATTTACATACACATCAACTATAATAGTAAACTCCATAAGAAAAACACAACTTTCTTAGACCTAAATGAGTGTGAATTCCCTCTTGCATTACATTGTCACATTAAAAAAGTAAAATTATGACTTTAAAAATTGGAATTAATATAAAAAATTTGAGAAAAAAATAAAAATGTGAAAACTGCAAAATCTGCACAATTTGTAGAAAAACTGGTTTTTTAAGCAAAAACCTGCAAAACTGCTCAACGCTTAGAAAAACTGCAAAATACATATAAATCTGCACATTTGGCAACGCTGTCTGGTAGTAAATTTCATTTACATGCAAAACAAAGACAACAAACTTGCCAACCCATAATAAAAGACTAAAATTGAAACGTCGTTATATTAAGACACATTTTAGAACGCTGTTGTGAACTCCCTAATTGATTCAAATGTATCACTGCTTATTGTTGTTGTTGTACATTCTTTACTATTCACAACACTGGCCGTTAGGCACACTGTAGAACAAAAGTTTACGATTACAGTGGGGGACAAAAGTTGTCAGACAATTTAAAGTTAACTCTTTGTAATAGCATTTACTGAAAATGAAATTTATTTTTAGACAAATTATTGTTTGACCAAATTTTTGTGATCATTTTGTATGTGTATAACTCCTATGAAGCTAAGTTACGGAAAATATGAAACATATCTTGACCACAATAATAAATAGCGCAAGTTGATTGGACACCTTTTGTAAATCTCTATTATTAATACCAGAATAGATATATTAGCACCAGTAAACATATTAGCTCAAAAGGTTGAAAAAAACCCACAAATGAAGACTGCCTTGAATGTAAGCGCATGTTATAGTACCTGAAATCAACCGCTGACCTTAAATTAAAGTTGAGTCACAAAAATCAGAGGAAGGAATTGAAAGAAAGTCGAACAGTGGACGAATATTTTTCCTTAATGGAGGCACTATATCGTGGTCATGCCAAAAGCAAATACATACTTGCTTGTCGCGTCATCAACCTGGGAAACGGAGTATATATCCTTATCGGAAGTTGCTAAAGAAGCTAAATGGATTAGACAAATTTTAAAAGATATGCTTTTGTCTGCTAACAAATCAACTATAATTTTTAATGATAACCAAAGAACCATACGTTTTTTAAATGATGACAAATTCTCTTTAAGAACGAAGCACATAGATACCAAATACAAAATGACAAACGATCCAGTGAAGAAAAGTATTATAACGTGTAATCTATTGACCCACAGAGGAAATGATAGCTGACGTTTTGACAAAGCCATTAGCAGCAAATAAGCATATCTATTTTCGTTATGAATGCAATTTGAGGTGAATGAGAAGGAGTGTTGAATATGTTATAACATAAACCATAAATATTCACTTGTATTTAATTGTTACGATTTTGTTCGAACAAACTCGGGTAACCTAATCGTATAACTTACAGTAATAGTTTTATTATCGACTTATCATCGACTTGAACATGACATGAGCATGACGCCGGCGGAGCAACTGTAAAAAATTCATCAACTTCTTTGTTGTGGTGAATACGTGCGATGTCCATGTTCTGCTTAGTCAATATATTTTGTGGTAGTGCAACAGAGGTGGAATATTTACCAAATTTTGTTCTGTCTCCTTTCTTTCTACTGAAAATGGTTGTTGACGGTGAATCTAATGGCGAACATTGATGCTCACCCATATGTTCGGGCATCGATGTCAGAGTATGGACGAAACATGGGCATGAGCGGTCTACATTGGCCATATGAAATGTCCGACATGATATTCATACCAAGTTCATGTCTAATGTAGACCCCCAGTTACAACTGATAATTTTGTATAATATTTTCTGTTTAGAGTTCCGTACACCAAAAGTGTAAAGGAATCCTATAGTTTTCGCTACACTGTCCGTCTGTCTGTCACAGGCTGTTTTCTCGGGAACCGTTAGAGCTACGGACCTGCAATATTCACAGAATATGTAAAACTTTGGCCGCTACAACAATATATGACAGTTACAAATTAAAGGGTGTGCTAAAGCGAGCAGCGAAACATGTTGAAATACTAATGTAATATACAGGACACTTATATTAGACACTTTAAATTTTCAAAGTTAGTGTTAATTGTTGTAGTCTGTAGAATAGACTGCACCAATTAACACTGATATTTAAAACAATACAAATTAAAGGGTGTTCTCTCAGTTAATGTAATTTTGACTATGTAATTTTGACAATTTGCTGTATCTTGGAAACCTTAAGAGGAAAACTCTTGAAATGTAAATGCTAAAAAACGCTGAAATTAAAAAATTCCAAAATTTAAAAAATATCAAAACGAAAAATCTCCAAAATGAAAAAAGCGCTTAAAGGAAAAAAGTTCCAATACTAAAAAAAACCGCTAACACGCAAAAATCATCAAAACTAAAAAGATAGCCAAAAAACTAAAAAAACGCCTTAAACGGAAAAAAGCACTAAAATCTTAAAAAATCGCTAAAACAAAAATATAAAAAACGAAAAAAACCGCAAAAAAATGGGAAAAAAATCACCAAAACGAAAAAAGAGCAAAAAAATAAATAAATAAATAAATGCGCCAAAAACCGAAACAATCGCCAAAACGCAAAAAGCGTAAAAATCGCTAAAAGTAAAAAAACATGCATTCTCAAATATTACCGGCAGAAAGATGAAGATAGGTGCCGCAAGTTGAGAATATGTAAGGTAGCTAGGAAAATGTGGCCTTGCTACGACGATAATCGCAGAACCAACTAATTAACAGAACCCGTAGGGACATCTCAAGGCTCGTCGCAGAAGTGACGGGGCATTGGGCAATCGGCAGACATGCTAGCAGGATAAGCCTTTCCTACAATACGTTCTGCCGTAGTTGCCGGGATCAAAGCAAAGAATAAACAGTCTTCTACTTTCTTTGCGAATGTCTGGCCTTGCACCTCTCGAGACACCACAAATTCTTGGGCAACAGCATACTAGACGAACTTTCGGAGCTATCAGGGATAGGTCTGGATGACATGATCAGGTATTTCAATGCGGCGGGTTGGATCTAGTATATATTACCGAATCCGAGGCCTGGGTTCAGACCTACATAGATTGGCACTGATGAGTGGAGTGGTCTGTCAAAACGGAATCTTATTGATTCTACTTGAATGCTTGTGCCTAACAGGCAGCCACGTAAACCAACCAACAAAAAATCACCAAAAACCAAAAAAATCCCCAAAACCGAAAAAGCGCCAAAACTGAAAAAAGGGCAAAAACTAAAATAAATCGCTAAAACTAAAAATATCGTCAAAACAAAAAAAAACAGCAAAACCAAAAAATCGCCAAAACTAAAAAATCGGCAAAAATAAAAAATTGCACGAAAAATCGTCAAAAATGAAAACGAAAGAATCAAAAAAGAACTTAAATTGCCATCATGAAAGCAAGGGCAACAACGAAAAGGGATATATGTATGTGTATTCGTACGGAACCCTTCGTGTGCGAGCCAAAGTCCCACTTTACTGAATTTATTTATATTTTATTATACGCACAAATAAATGAGCTATTGAATTTAAAACAACGTGTTTCTCGACCATTTTATTTTCAATAGGATCCACAAGAAAATGAAATGCTAGCAGACTATAGAGATGAGGTCGATGTAATAACTTCACGAAGGTTTCTACGAATGAATGAACGAGAACAGCAAGATTGTTTTGGTAAATTAGCTCTGCATATGACGCATGAGGATGACGAAAACATCGAGTCAAGCGATTTCGTGGAACCATTTCACGCAGATTCAGATGAAAATCCTGAAGAAGCCTCAGATGCAGAAGCAGAAATTCGTATCGAATATGACGCAGATGTGGAATATGATGAAGAGGAAGACATCGAATTGGAAATATTACAGCCTGAAGAAGATAGTGGTGATTTCTTTACAGCCAAAGATGGCACGAAATGGTGCAAGAAGCCTCCAGTATCAACAAAACAACGGTCACATAACATCGTTCGTCAACAAGGTGGCCCAACGAAACGTCTAGAATGCGTTTCTCGCATAGAAATCTTCAAACAGGTAATCACTCAAGAAATGGTAGACGTCATTGCCAGAGAGACAAACAGAAAAGCTGAAGAGGTTTTTAGAAACATGAATAATAGGAAACCTGTCGCACAGCCGCGGAAGTGGCCAACTGTTACAGTCAATGAAATGTATGGAATAAAAATATTTTGGGTTTGCGATGCGATAACTAAATTTCCATTGCAAGGAGAACTTTATACTGGCAAACCTCCAGGTGGTCAGCAACAAACAAATGTTGGAGAAAATGTTGTGAAACGTTTAGTTCACACTTATTACAATACGGGTCGAACAGTTGTGGCTGATGACTTTTTTATATCACTTCCACTGTGCAAAGATCTCATGTCCAACGGCTTAGCATATGTGGGAACTTTACGGAAGCGTAAGACATGTGTTCCAGAAGAATTTCGATCAAATAGGAGCCGTGAAGTACACTCATCAATATTTGGTTTCCACAAAGCTGACAATAACGATACGTCTTTGGTCAGTTATGTTCCGAAAAAAAAATAAATGCGTGTTACTGCTTTCCACAGTACACTATGATATGAACACTCGAGGTACTCAAAAGAAGTCAGAGGCCATACATTATTACAATAAATATAAAATTGGCATAGACTCGATGGATCAAATGCTTGGAATGTATACCTGCAAACGTTTTTCTTTAACATCATTAGTTATGAAAACAACAACTGTAGCCTCAACATCTACGTCATCAGGTGCAACAGCAGTAAAAGGTTGTTGTAAGCTGTGTGTGAGTAACGATAAAAGATATCGTAAAACACGGCAGACATGCTCGAAATGCACTGATCCTGTATGTGCTCAGCATAGTATCGTTCAACACACATGCAACAATTGCGAATAAAGTTCTAATTGAAGTTTTTTATACTTTTCTTTTTACTTTTCTTTTTATACTTTTCTTTTTATACTTTTCTTTTACGTCAAGACAATACCAAAAAATTGGTTGTCGACAAAAATTTACTACTATTAACAGCCTCTTCCCATTTTCTATGCCTTAGAGAATAGTAAGTGGCTGTCGTCAGTAATAGTAAATTGTTGTCGATGACGAGTAGAAATATGCCAATTTTTTGGTATTGTCTTGACGTGACGTCGACAAATAGTTACGGAATAAGGGAGAATAATAATAATAAAATGATTGTAGTGCAAAGCATATAAAAACCTAATATCTCTTGTTTTCAATGTGATAGATCAATATAAAATGCATAGTGGTACAGCAGCTGTACCAAGAAGGATGTCAGTGGAAGAAGGGTTGTAAGGAAGGATTTTCATGCAAATTTTTTAGTGAACGTTAGATTTATTTTTAGTAAATCAACCAATAAGAGTGGGGTTTAAAGAAAGAGCTTAATCTTAGTTTGAAACTACAATCAATTAATCTGAAAATAAGTTTAATTGAGTGCTAATTCTATTTGCCGTTTTTAAGTGGAAGCTTAAACCTCTCAAAACTGCCATGCCAATTAATAAAATATGGCATCTCTGATCAGCTGGCTTTGCAAATTGCAGAAAATAAAAGAAACAGAAGAAGATACAATAAAAAAGAAACAATAGGAAAACTTAAGAAATAATTATTATGTGCTGTGAAATAAAAGTATAGAAGAGTTTACAACACAGGCGTGGCACTGCCCCAATATTTTATCATCATGTATTTTTACGAGAACTAATAGTGTGTGCGAAGTTTCATAAGAATCGGTTTAGTAGAAGTTGTTGAAAATTAATATATACTTTCCATGGGCATGGCACTGCCCACTTTTTTAAATCATGATGAAGTATTCAAACAGAAACTTAAGGCCAGATTTTGTAAATACAAATGCTTTTTGCGTTTATAAATTTGTATGGAAAAGAATCTTTTTGAAACGTGTTTGCGTTATTTTTCATACAAAATTTGAAACGTTTAGAAACGAATTTTTTTACAAAATCTGCCTATTAATGTGTGTGCAAAGTTTCATAACAATCGATTGAGTAGAATTAGTTGAAAAGGAATGTGTATTTACTTTGAATGGGCGTGCCCTTGCCCATTTTTCAACGGGACCAATCTGGAAGTACATCCTTTTAAATAAAGAACAAAAAATCTGAAATCGCCTCATAAATGGCGGTGTTTTGAGGGAACATACATAAAAAATAAAAATACATCACGATTGGTAACCTTTCTCCTTCTTTTTTAAGTCGGTTAAAAACACTATGTATCAATCATGATCCAATAATACAGGTCTGCGCAAGACTCCTTTGTTTTCATGCTGTGTTTGTCAAACTTCATATAAGCAATGTTTTTTATATGTATATAGAGTTATTTTGGCAATCACAGTATGAAGACGTTTTTGGTGTACTGATTCACAGACCTGTATTATTGGATCATGCTATGTATGTATCAGAGATCAGCAATGCATCGTTTTTTTTTGCTACTCATACTCACTCATGAAATTTTAAATGCAAATGAGTAGACATCATACAAATTTAACTACTCTGATGTACTCATACTCACAATAACGTCGACTTATAAGTATAAGTACTCATCGTACTCATACCATCTGCTTGATTCATAAAACTCCTCAGAATGATTTATAAAATACTTATAATACTCATAATACTTACATCTGATTCAACTCACTCAATTCATCATAGCAAACACACAACACACAAACACGTATAGAACATACACACAACCTCATAATCATCATAGCAAGCACACAACACACACACGCATAAAGAGCATACACACAACATCATAATGATTATTTTAATGTTCGTATACGAATCATACTTATTTTTCGTCGTCTGTGCAGATTGAGTAAAGGGCAGTCGAAATCAACAACATCATAAGTCTTGTTAAGTATGAGTATTAATGAGTACAACATCGCAATAAGTATGAATGCGTATAAGTATAAGAAATTATGAATCATGAATCAACTCTACTCACTTTATCAATAATCATTGCTGACCACTGATGTAAAGGAAGTAGATTAATCGTGATAGAAACGTTCTTGTGCGTATGTGGCTTCTTCATTCTTGTCACCGCCATTATCGCTACAAGCAGCACGACCATGGGACATAGAAGACAGATCTTCTCTACAAAATGTTTCTCGTGGTATTCTACACAAAAGTACTGAACACATCTTTTACCTTAAACGTAAGACTTACTACAAGATTTCCTATGCCGAGTACGAATTGTGAATAAGTATGAAGTTAACCCTTAAACATAGTTCTGGAGTACAAGTTGAGTTTGGAGCCTGGTTGTCTTTGAAGACATATAGTAACATTTTATAGCCAACATTTTTGTAGAACATTTTATCTCCACACTTCCCATTTTTAGGGTTTTTTTACGATTTGTTAGAAAAGGCCCAAAAATTACTAGTTATGTGAGGGAATTAGAGGGTTAATATGTTTCACAAAAATATTTGCCTTAATATTTTGTACAAAGTTGCTAACATAGCGTCTTAACACCCCGTCTTCACGAGACATAATTTTGTTCTAACATTTGTCAAACTTCATACACAAAAACATCAGGAAAATGTTAGTGCTATTTTTTAATATCGACTTTGACTTTTGTCAAGACAAATCAATGGCTCGTGAAGATGCTATAAAACGAGCCATTGATATGTCTTGACAAAAGTCAAAGTCGATATGAAAAAATAGCTCTAACGTTATGCTGATGTTTTTATGTATGAAGTTTGACAAATGTTAGATCAAAATTATGTCTCGTGAAGACAGGATGTAAACATGCCCTTTCATCTTCCGATATGCTGCACGAACACGCCAAAAGGGGGAAACTTTAACACCCTCTAAAATAAAATTCAGATGTGATCGTGCAAAACGCCGACACACATACATATATGTATATGTATGTAGGATAAGACCTTGATCATTTTATCCTTTCCTGGCTCTTTTAAACCAAATAAAAGCACACACACTATTAATCTTAAAAGTATATTGTAGTTTATTTATTAATTTCATTATTCTTACGAGTATTGTAGGTTAAGGTTAAGTCAATTACACATTTCTTAGGTTTCAAGTTTTTCGTCTTTACTGTTTCGGCGTCTAATCTTCAACTCTTATTCGTTCGTCTATTCCAAATTACATATTGTTCTGTGTCATTGCATATTGTCTGTATTCCTTTGTCTCTCTGTTCGTCCGTTGATATTATTACAACTGCTGGTAGAGGTCGGTTACTGTTCATACCCAACATGTATTTAACTATTTTTTGTCTCCTCTACCAGAATCGGATGTAAGAAAGAAACCCGTAACTTTTATTTTTTTGTCGTTTTGTACAGTGTAATAAGTTATAATAAAACAAAGTGATAATAAATACAATACAAACCTTTTTTAAATATAGTATAGCAATTTGGAAGCAGAATGTAATATCAATACTTCTACATCAAAAAATGAACGCCAAAAACTACGCAATGAAGGAAAATCCTACATTTCAAGCAGTGGAAAAATTGTGCCTTGCCGCACTCTTCGAGATTTGCAGCCATGCCGAAATAAATGCAAAGAAAAAATTACATCAGATCAGCGACAAAAAATTCATAAACTATACTGGCAGCTGGGATCGTATCAATTGCGACAAGCGTTTATTGCAGGATTAATTGAAATACATAGAACTAAAAGCACGCGCAAAAATAAAAGCCAAATTAATCCAAGAAACCGAATAAATACATACAAATACTATTTGGAAGTAAGCGGTGAACGAGTTTTGGTGTGTCAAAAATGCTTTAAGTTGACTTTATGCGAAAACGATCAGTTTCTTAAAACTTTAATTAGGAAAAAAATTGACGAACTTGGCGGCGTACTTAAATATGGTGATGAACTACATGGAAAATACCTAAATCCGAGAAAGCCATCAACTTCAAAGCAAAGAGAAGTGATTGATTTAATAAAATCCTTTCCCTCGTATTACACGAGGTGACACAACTAAAAGATATTTTTCCGGTGAGTTATCTATTGCTGTACAGGCTTTATTGTGAAAATCATGATCAAAATTTACTCAGATTTTTCAGATTTTAAATTTGAAATTCATAAAAACCAAACAAGACACTTGTGACAAATGTGACATGTTCAAGGCCATGCTAGCAGTTGCAACACAAGCAGAATCGCCTTAATGCCTTAACATCCGAACAAGCAGATCACTATCATCAACAGGCAGAACAAGCTTACGAGTCGAAACGTAGTGATAAGCAAAAGGCAATTATTATTGATGTAAATTTAAAAGTTTTTTGTTTCGACTTACAACAATGTCTCCCCACTACATTTTTAAGTTCATCAGTATTTTTGTTTTGTTTTACAAAAGGTCATTGTGAACCTTCGACCTAACTGTGCATGATTGCTCAACAAATCAGCCTTTACTGTTATATGTGGCACGAAGCGAATTACCATCCTCGATACTGGTGCTATCAATTTATTAGGACTGTTGGAGTAAAAAGAAAGTTTGCTGTGAATGAAATGAATAGAAACCAATTTATTGATTTTGCCAGCGTTGCCAAGATTTTTTTTAAGAAAGATGGATGGATGATGGGCAAAAATAAAGTTGGGCTTATATTAAGTGGTTACGATTTGCAAAAGGGTTTGGAACAGTTTTCTTTAAAACTTCCCTGGATGAAAATGAGCCTTTCAGACAAATTAATTTAAAGAAAAGAGACATTAACTCTATCAATGCAAATAATTTGAAAAAAACGAAGAAACTAGATTTAATTGACACATTGCCACTAATTGACGAAAATTAAACACTGCAAAAATTATGGAGGACTCGATTCCACCCGGACTTAACTGAATTTGATGAGGTTTTTGTATGAATATACAAATTTTAATTTAACAATATCAGATCACCATTAATTTTAGATTTTAATCTTAATATATCTTTAGGTATTGTTGTATAAACAATAAGCTTATCTGTTGTATATATTATCTTTTTATAAGTTTGAATATAACATCTTATATTTACCTTAAACTAAGCAATAAATAGTTTTTATTTCAATAGAAACGCTTAAGTTACTTAGAGCCAGTTTTTAACTTAAAGAAAACCTACATTTATCAGTTAACTGTAGCTTAAACTTAAAATATTATTTTTCAAATAAAGATTATTCAGTTAATAATCTAACTTTAACTGAGAATTGTCAAAAAATAAATTGAAAAATTTGATACTTGAAAAGAAAATTAAATAATTTTTACAAAAATCCAATCAATATGTGAAAAACTGATATATTTTTGAAAATCATTTACATATTTGTGAATTCTCAAATGGTTTTTGAAAGTCTGTACATAAGATAAAGGATTTGTAACTTTGTAAAGTTGTGTTTGAAGTCTACTGACGATTTGGTAAAGCACCAATGAAATGTTGCATATAGACAATGCTTAAACACCAGCAAATAAATTTAATTTCAAATAAAATTATGACAATATGTCAAATAATAAATTTCTTAAAGCTATACATCAAGGTAGATCAACACCAGCTAGTCGCAAGAGAATTTGCCGTGGAGAATTTATATTTGGGGTGTCAAAAAAGTTTATCAACTTTTTTGACACCCCAAATAACACTGCTGACAGGCCAAATGTGTAAACGTTTACGTAAACAGCTGGGCTCTTGCGGACACCTAGTATGAATTCGCCTTGGGTATGCATATTAAAATTTAAAAAAAGCCAAAATATGGAGGAGGAGCCAAATATGCCACAAAATAAAAATAGAAAAAATTCCGTAAATATGCGACTAAGTGTAAAGTATGCAAAAACATGCTGTAAAGGGTAAAATATGCAAAAATATGCACTAACAAATCGATGTCAAAATTCTTAACAAGTTCTGAAACGTATAAATATTTAATTTGTGACTATATACATCGCACAGGAAAAAACATGCAATCGCATATTTGCGGTGTCCCTGTTTATTATCTTTAATTATTAATTTAGTATTTTTACTCACTGTTTGTTATTTTAATTTTAAGTAGTATCGACTATGCACCTTCAGATTTGAAATCCAATGCACCGCACCATAAACTTGTTCTTACAAATACATTATTTAAAACTATTTACTTTACTTTATTTTTAACCGACTGCGCGACGCAAAGAAGGGTATTGTGTTTATCAGCCTATGTATGTATGTATGTATGCATGTATGTATGTATGTATGTATGTATGTATGTATGTATGTATGTATGTATGATGTGTGTGTTTTTTGTGGCACTATATAAACCGAACGCGTGGGCCGAATTTTATGATACTTACATCAATCGATTTGTCTTTATCCTGCAAGTGTCACTAAAGATATGACAGTAGTCAAAATTCAATATGGCGGCCAACAGACGCCATTTTGTGAATACGACAAAAATAAAAAGACGACGAACTATATTAAAATGGGTATCATTGGACAGGTATTTGAAACTAATCTTTAGGTTTCTCTTATTGTTTTTCATTTCGAATGGCCATTTAGGATCTGTGACGGTTTAAATTTGTTTAAAAACCGAAAAATCTAAATCCAAGCTACCTGGAAGCTGTCTAACGAACATTTTTATTCGTTATTCGTTCGAATAACGAATTTAAATTAGTCGGCTGTTCAAACAAGCAAAAACATTATGAAATTCAATTCAAACGATAATAAAACTCGAATAATTGGCAACACTATTATCTATACATATAACACACAAAAAAATTTTTCTATTTCCGTTATAGACTTCACAGAAGAAAATTGTTGAATTTCCTGTGATAAAGATTTTTGTATGTTGTTCTATGGAAATGTGTAGATTCAATAAAAAACGTTTTTGAATATTCTGTGATAAAGATTTTTTCTATATTTGATAAAAAAAAATTGTTGAAAATTTTTTAATTTTTCCTTAATGATTTTTTAAAAAATTTTACTTTCAACAAACTTTATATTTGAATCAAAAAATACAGATTTTATTGAGTTTCATGCTATTTTCGAAAATTACCGTTGTTAAATGTTTACTTTTTTCTGTGTTTGAAATCATCCAACCAAACCGGTTTAATTAAAAATCCAACAAATGCGAAGATGCTTTTAGACCGGGATTCGAACCCGGGCTTAGACCATCTTTGCATTATTGCCTTTCTAATGACCCCGACTTGGAACACATCGGTTGGATGGTTTCCAAGTCTTGAAAACCCTGTTTTTTCGGTGGCGATTTTTAGTGAACTGTTTTTGGTAATGACTTGGAATTTTTTTTTTGGTACTTGAACACCGGGCGGGTGATACTACGCTAAAAAAAGAAATATTTAAATTTTCAAGTGATGTCAAAAAAATAATAAAATAAATGAATTTTGTTGTAACCTGAGATTCATTTCGACTGTTTTAATTTGCGTACAGCGAAAATTAAATTCATAAACACTTTGGGGCATATTCCTAGTCACACTTTTAATTCAAAACTAGTTAAGATGCAACTTAAATTTAAGTATCAACGTAAAATTCACATCTATTTATTCATAGTCGATTTCTTGGCAGTTGCTAATTCATTTCGATTTAATTTTACAATATTAAAAAGAAAGACAGTCGTGCAAGATGCGAACTAAAAAAACTGTACGTAGAAAGATCTATAACTCCTTTTACATTATGGATAAAAGTTATAGTTTTCTATAAAAAAAAAATCAAATTTTCATTTAATAACTTTTTGGTGCTTTGAATCTAATATTCCAAAGATATTTGCCTTAATTTTTTGGTTTTTAATACTTTTTAAGCCAACCTATACAAAAACAATTAATACCCAAACCAATGTTGTTGAAATGGGAAGTCTGAAAAAGGATGTGAAAGAGTTAAAAGGTTCGTAAATACTGTTATATATATGCTTAATTCACAAAATCTCTTGTATCTTTTGTATCGTGTGTATTATTGAATTAAATACAATAGTGTAAATTTGTTGTTGATAATTTTCATATAAAAATTAAATACTTTTATACACTTTTATTTCAGATGTTTTGAAAAAGCCGTATTTAGAGAGACTCTCAGAGAGCATTTGTATGTATGTATCAAGGCGAATCTAATACAAGGTGATGTCAGTGGGGAACATGATACAATTAACACGCACATGCAGTAGATCAGCCGACCTTACTCGCCTAAACGGCAAACTCAGTTGAGTGATGTAATTATCATAATATCATCACCTTCATCAAACTGTCAAAATCTGTATAGAGATCCCTTTCTCCTACGGTATTTGACATTTCCTTATAGAGAGCTAGTTGCGCTGATAGTTCCACCCACCTTTCAACGTTTTTTTAACCTCTAGTGAAGTAGTTACTACAATAAATTTTCTACTAAGATTCATATAAAAAATGTAAACAACAATTTTTAAATAATTTTTTTATATGGAGTTTGACATGTAGGCGGTCCAAGCAACAGGAGCAAAAATAGTAAGCCGCCATAGTAACGCCACTTGGTTGTCAATTCGCCTTGATATGTATTTTGTTTTACGTTAGGGTTTCCGTTATTTCTTAAGATATACATATTTTTTGTCTCACCCCTCAAAAAGCTGATGCAAAAATTACTCTCCACTGACTTACGGTTAAAATTTTATTCAATTACACTCATACGGCATAATGACCCACAAGTTGAAAAATATTATAACATTATGAAAAATTTTCTTCTAAAAAGTTGTTGTCTGTGTAAAAAATAAACAATTAAATTCGACAGCAAAATTTTCTTTAAGCCGAACATTCTTTCGGAGGTATAGCAAAAGTTTCAATCTAAAATAAAACTTTCATAAACAATTTTAAAATTTTAAGCGTCCCAGCCATTTCACAATATTATTGTCATTTTGACCTATACTATGCAATAAATTGCGCAATACTTTCAAACAAAATATTGCACAATTTTCCCGGCGGTGAAAAAGTAAACAACAATGAACAATTAATATGATTATTTCGAACGTATTTGCTTTGTGAATCTAAATTGATTATTAGGCTAAGGTTCGTAACGTTATATTCAGAAAGAATTGGGCATGATTAATATTCCAAGGAACAAGGGAAAAATTAACATCAACTTAATTTTTCAACGTACACAGCAGAACAGAGTAGCGCCACTTTGTCTTGAGTAGAACAAAAATCAGAAAAATGTGAATGAAGAAAAATAAACCGATGGCAACGCTGGGAAAGTGCACTTTAATATCAGCTTGAGAGTGATTTAATTCTCGTATTCAATTTTCACGAAAAAGTTGTATATATAAGAATTAAAATCACATTCAACAGAGCCACCTGACAAGTGGTGATAAGCAAATACACGTGAGCACTGACGATGGAAGTGTAGCGGCTCCCGAAAGTGGCGCTACTCTGTTCTGCTGTGTACGTTGAAAAATTAAGTTGATGTTAATTTTTCCCTTGTTCCTTGGAATATTAATCATGCCCAATTCTCTCTGAATATAACGTTACGAACCTTAGCCTAATAATCAACAATGAACAATGTTGCCAACACATAACACAATTTTCTTTTTGTGCAATAAAAATCAAAAGCCTTTTGATTTTGGCCAATATATTGTGCAAGCTTCTAATATGACATACACATTGGTGATATTATTGTGCAATACGAAAAATTTGCACAAATATCTTGCAAGTGTGTGGGGCGCTTTAGATTTAAAAAATGCGTACAAAAAAATAAAAATACAGCAACGTCCCCATTTTTGGTCTACTATTATGTAGCTTAATATATTCCAAAAGAAACAAGGGACTATTCGTTGAAATTCGTGCACAACTTTTAATATTTTTCACAATTTAGTGAGAGAACTTAAAAATTTTTTTATGAAATTTTAAATTTTTAGGCTCAATTTCTCATGATATCTCTGAAACTAATGCGCAGAGAGAGCAGATTCGCGTTCAGGGGCCCAAATAACTAAAGAAACAACTTCACGTTCAAGGAAACGAAAAAGTTCACCGAAATTAGTAAATTTATGGAATGGGCTTTTTATTTTAATCATGGGCTTTTTCGATATTTTGTTGTTTATTTTTTTTGTAAATATGTGATTTAGATAAAAGTCCGTAATACCATGTTCAAACATTCACTTTAATTCCGCAATTAGGACATTTACGTAATTAAGGCCTCAATTGAGCTCAATTTACTATACAAGAACTCAAATAAGAAATTGAGCAATTAGTACTTAATTGTTTCATAAATTGATTAGCTTTTACTGAACAGACTTCATAAGTCCGTTCAGTCTGAAGAAAAAATTCTGTACAATATGCAAGGCATGTCTAATAGGTGAACTCACTGCTAATAATAAATAAATAAATTAAAAACTTGCAAAAATAGCTGCAAACAAATATAAAAAATGGTTGCTTGTATCGCGAAAATTCCAAGTTGCTAAAACAAGACAACAACAGTAGTAGTCAGCTGTGCTAGTGATCCCACCTGTTAGATACACATCAAGGCTTATCTAACAGGTGAACCTACTAGATCAGCTGACCTTACTCGCCTAAACGGCAAACTTAGTTGAGTGATGTAATGATCATAATATCATCACCGCCATCAAACTCTGCATAGAGATTACTTTCTTTACGGTATTTGACCTTTCTTTATAAATCTAGTTGCGCTGATAGTTCCACCCGTCTTTTAACATTTTTTGACAACTAGTGAAGTAGTTTCTGCAACAAATTTTGTATTGTTGTATAATTGAGTGTACCTGCTAATTGTATCATGATACGCATTGATTAAAACATTTTTAGCTGTCATATTCTAATTGAGTAAACTAAATTGCATATGTGTGAACACCAAAATCGATAACTCTATTTAAAATTTAAGTGCCTCAATTAAGTTGCATGTCTGAACATAGTGTAAGACAAAAGCTTTTTTAAACTTTACAGACAACAATTTTTTAGAGGAAAATTGTTCACGAATAAAATTTCAATCGTATTTCGGCACGGGAAGGCCTGGACCCGGGGCGAGAAATTTTTGGAGAGTAATTTTTGCGTCACGCTTCAACTTTTTAAGGGGTGAGATTTGAGCATTTTCATAACGGATACGCCGGGTGTTCACAAGCAAATAAACAGAAAGTGTATTTAGTACAAGATACGCGATACAAATTGTTGTGAATTAAGCAATTATATTTCTATAGTACATAGATATATTTATAATACATTAAAATTTTCAGACATCCTGATTGACCAGAACAAAGTAATTGTGGCATTGCTATCGGAAATAAAGGTTATGGCCAAGTCATCCATAACAATTGGTCAAACAACATTCAAATACCAAGACCTTTTCCCCATTTCTTCAGATGAGGAATTGCTTGTGTTGGAAAGAGAAATAGCAGAAGAAACGACTAATGATATGGTAAATATGCACTTTATATTTTATATACAATGGCGCATATTCATAGTTCTAAACAAAGTATACTTTAAGAACTTAAAACCAGTATTTCCATACAAAATACTGGTTTTAAACTCCTAAAGTATACTTTGTTTGGACTATGATTATGCGCCAATAACTTTAGATGAAAAAAGCTATTTATATATTTTTATTTAATTCTTAGATCTCTACTGTTAGAAACCTCATATATCCTGGTGGATTTGCAAAAAATTTGAAAAGCATTTTGAACTCAGACATGATTATTAAATACAATGTTGAAGGTAGACAAGGTAAAAAACGCCTTTTAAACTATCCAAACTTCTTAAACGTTTTATATAGTAAGTATTTACAATATGTACAGATATGTACTTACATGTGTATCTACTAAACGTGAGGACGAAACATTTGCTTGTGTAGTCTTCATGATGTACTGTATTGAATTGTTCTCTTTTTTTTATTGATTTTATGAGAACTCGAAAATCTCTATTCCCTCTTATCAAAAGCATACAACAACAATGACGAGCAACGGCGTTGTTTATTGTAGTGTCGGGACAAATTTCACTATTGCATTTCAATTGACAATAGTGTCAACTGAAATAAAATAGTGCTTATAGTGTGACATTTGTTGTATGTGTGAAAAAAATAACGGCAGTTACTTTTTAGGGTTCCGTACACCAAAAGTGTAAAGGAAAAAGGGAGAGTGCGGGGATAAAATATTCTACAAAAATGTTGGACATAACAATTTACTATAGGTCTTCAAAGACAACCAAGTTCCAGATTTAACTTGTACGACAGAAATCATTGAAAACCTAAACTATGTTTAAGGGTTAAATTTTATGGCCAACATTTTTGTAGAACATTTCATCCCCGCACTCCCCTTTTTTAGGGGTGTTTTACGATTTGTTAGAAAAGAGCCAACAATGGCCTTTATGTGTAGTAGTTAAAGGGTTAATATGATCCGCAAGAAATTTTGCCCTAATATTTTCTACAGAGTTGCTAAACATATCCTACAGCTCAGATGTAAAGAGCACGAACAGACCAAAAGGGGAACAACTGTCTTATTCAACTGTTTTACAATGATTTTATGCATTATTGTTTACTGGTTTTTTATATTTGCTTTAAACTCAATTACAATTACTACTACAATCAATATTTACGCTTGCAAAATAATGCAATACTGTACACTTTTGAATGTCTTGCGCACACGTTTAGTATCTACGCATGTAATTGCATACAATATTTTTACAAATGTTGTATCACTATTAACTTCAACATACTTTTTTTGTTTGTTTTCAGAATCAAATTATGACGAAAATATTTCCAAAAAAGAATTTCTGAATAATTTAAAAAAATACATGAGATTAACAAAAAATAGGCACTACAGAGAAAAATTTTTAAAAAAGAAAACACCATTAAATGAACCAAATGACTGCCAAGAACATGACAAACAAAATTAGTGTTTTGTTAATTAGTACATTTTTAAAATGATTAAAATTTTATGTTGATTTTGCTTTATACCGATTCTTTTTAAGGTTTATAATATGTACAATGGAGTTCGGTTATAACGAGCTCCGCGGTATCGGGAAATTTTGTTCGTTATAGGCGAAGTTCGCTATAACTGGAGTAAATAATTTTTCCTCTCAGAAATAAAAAACGATATTTTAAAAGAGTGCTTTGCTGTTCTTTTATTTCTAAATAGGTTTATAAAATATAAATATTTCGTACATGAACTAAAAATTTACATGTTGCTACAAAATTGTACCAAATTGTGATTTAAAAAAGATTCTAGAGTTCGACCGAATATTCGGTTTCGGCTGATATTCGGTTTAGGCCATATTTGAGGCCGAATACCGAAACTTTTATTCTATATAAATAAGCAACTTAATCGAAACAGTATTTTCCAAATTTGCAATATGTCGCCGCCATGTGCGAACCAGATTATAGGAGGAGGTCATTATAAGAGCTGATGTCAACGCACATCACGTTGTATGGGACAGCTCGGATTGGAATGCAAGTGGTGAGTCTTTATTTGATTTCATTCTCTGTAGTAACTTAGACGTAGCTAACGTCGGGTCAAAAAACACTTTCATGATTATAAATAGACGGTTTATAATTTTTGCTTTCACACGTACATGTGCAATTACATCTGAGTGTTCACAACAGCTGAGCTTTCGCACAATTTTCATAAATATATTGGGTGTTTTTTATTGAGGTATAGAACTTTAAGTTGGCATCACTTTTTTAACTGGCGGCCATTTTGTCAGCTGTCAAGTGATTAATATTTAGTTTGGTTTGCCATTTCATCATGAACAGGTTGACAAAAGAACAACTCTTGCAAATCGTGCAAATTTATTTCGAAAATAATGGTTCAGTTCGCGAAGTTTACCGCAAGCTCCGTCCATTTTATGGTCGACATAATCGTCCATCAGAGCAATTAATTCGGTTAACCATGGATCGTTTTCGCACTACGTTTACTCTATGTGATAATACGCATCCGCAGAGACGTCGAACAGTGCGCACCGGAGAAATAATTGCCGCTCTATGGGCTGGTGGAGTCATTGGGCCATACTTCTTCCGAAATAATGCTGGAGAGTCAGTTACCGTTAATGGAGACCGGTATAGAGCCATGATAACCGACTATTTTGTTCCCGAATTGGATAGCATGAATGTGGATGAGTTGTGGTTCCAACAAGACGGCGCTACATGCCACACAGCGCACGTCACAATCGATTTATTGAAGGAAACATTCGATGAGCGCATAATTTCGCGGAATGGACCTGTCAATTGGCCACCAAGATCGTGTGATTTGACACCATTGGATTATTTTCTTTGGGGATATGTGAAGTCGCTCGTCTACGCCAACAAACCAGAAACGTTAGGGGACTTGGAAGCCAACATTCGTGGCGTTATTGCCAACATACGGCCCCATATGCTCGAAAAAGTGGTTGAAAATTGGACCTGTAGAATTGGCTTTATTCGAGCCAGCCGCGGCGGCCACATGCCCGAAATCATATTTAAACATTAATGGCATAAAATTATCCTTCCAATAAAGCCAAATTGATGGACATTAAAACGATTTTCTTGTGTTTTATTTCAATTCGAAGTTCTATACCTCTAAAAAAAACACCCTGTATAAAGCCCTCTGCTTGCTTTTTAATGCTTTTTCAGCCAAAACCACACTTTTGTTAATTCAAAACAGCTGATGTCATATGCCTTGTCAGATGAAAATAGAACACGCTCTAATTGAAAAATTTTCATATGACTTTGCTTCTATAAATGTCATCTGACAATGTTCCATATGTTTCACACGGCAGGTATAACTTTTTCAGTGGGAAATTTGACAAGTCAGATGTAAAATACATGTCGTCTAAAGTCAGCATAAGCAACAGGATAAATATAACGTGCAATAGGCTGAAATATCAGCAATAGAAAGAGCAGCTAACTATAGGATATACAACGAGGATATCCAAATTTGTACGGACAGCAAAGATGCGATTAAGTCTCTATCGGGTGTTTATACAACATCCAACTTGGTGTATTAATGCCGGTTGTCTATAAACGAGATACCGAGACATTCAAAGCTAGAGATACTCTGGGTCAGAGGGCACAGCAATCTGCCCGGAATGATTGTTACGTTCGAACTAGCTAAATCCAGGACTCGAATGAACAGTCGAGACACGAATGAATGGTTGGCGTACCGCTGAACTGCTACAAATCTCATATTCAGCAGGAACTATTTGGGATCGCGCAGACCAAATGGTCAAATGAGGTCACCTGCTCGATATCGAGGTTAATATGGCCCCAATACAATTGTAGTAGATCTGCAATCCTGGAGGAAATGCCTCGCGGGTAAATACGCACATTTGTGGCGGTAATTACAGGATACTATTTTATATGTGCGCATGCTAGGAGATTGAATCTTCCGTATGACTTCTGTAGAATTTGTCATAATGAGGAAGAAAATGTAGAGCACCTCCTCTGTCTCTGTCCCGCTCTCTCTCTCTCTCTCTGAGCAAAGGGTGGCTTCACTGGGCAGCCCGCTGCTGCAGGATCGAGCAGCCTTATCAAACTGCGACATTAGACGGATAAACTCGTTCATCCGACCGTCGGGTTGGTTCAGCACTGAACAGAATGGGAAAATGTAGAAAAGATTTATATATCTTCAGGTCCCCGTTTCAGGTAACACAACGGTACCTATAAGGACCCAAGTGGGCTGGTTTTAACATTTTAAACTGGCAACCTGTGCAACCTAATCTAACCTAACGTCATCAAAAGTGTAGTAAAGCATTCCTAAATGTATGTGTACCGAACCCAACATTCCAGTTCTATTCATCAGTTATGCATATTTCTTGCCAAGTTTTAATTATCAAATGCTCGTAAATGTTTAAAAGGTTTTATTTTTGCCCGATCGATGGAATAAAATATATACAATTTCTGCGATTATTTTGATTGACACTGTATGTGTTATGTAAAAAACTCTTAATAAAATAAATTAGTTTTTAATTCTTATAATAATTAATTAGTTTATTGTTTGACATATTTAGTTATAATGAAAACAATAATACATTTTTGTTTCACCTCAGGCTCAAACAAAAACGTGTTATTGTTTTCGTTTTTAATTCTTATGAGCTTTTAAAAATGTCAATATTAGTTAATGCTAAAAAAGTTTAATGCTAAAAGTTAAATTTTACTGAATTTATTTTTTTACATTCACTGAGAACTGATAGCAGAAAAAAATGTTCACGGGAACTTCACGATATCAATTTTCGCTCGTAGGGAAACGAAAATTTCTTGGCAACATAAATTTCACTTGTTATTCGCAATAGAGGTGAATAATAGGAGAAATGGAAAAAGTGAAAATTTTCCCGGGAAAACTTTTTTTATTTAGAATAGGGGAACAGGGAATAGGAAAAAAAATCCGGAGAATTGTTATTCATAATTGTGCTGATAATCTCTCACCAAGCAGAACGGTTGTCTTCTCCGTAGCCTTTATCTCATTCAGTGATCATTTGGGCAGCAGAAAAGATCCTTTGGGTTACGCTGCTTATGCCTTATACTAGAGGTGGAAAACTATCGATGGCACTATCGATATTTAATTTTTTTCATGACTATCGATGGTTTTATTCGTCAATCGATTATTATTTAAAAACAATCGATATTTTTTTGCCGCTATCGATATTAAGTGATCCACTATTATTGTTGTGCTAGACATGTTTTTCAACTATCGTCCGTTAATTAAATTGGATTTAAAAATCATTCAACTGACGAAATTTTTCTTATATTGAAATGTTACAAGGATTTTAGTCTTGTTATTTATTGAACTAAGAAATAAAGTTCTGTTTTGTTTCAGAACCGGGTTTATTTAGCATTTTTATACACATATTTAGTAACTTTTCTAAGAAGTTTTTCTAACTTTTGATAGTTTAGAATCGATATAATTTTTTCAAAATATCGAAAACTTTCGATAGTGACGCTATCGATAGTTTTCCACCTCTACCTTATACATAATAATAATAACTTTTTTGTATACGAGCACTTTGTAATCAGATCAATCGTTCAAAATATACAGATTTTTTTATTACCAATATTTTTGCATTGCGTATCGAAATTTGAACGATTACGATTATCGATATTTTCTAGTGTTATGTTCTATAACTGCAAACTGTTATCTTTATTAAACTTTGATTATAACCATTAGACTAGAATTAGAAACGACAACTTTACTGCGATTAATTAATTTTATCGTATTTATTTACATTTTGCTTGCTCAGATAGCATTACATATGATAAAACCCTGTTTCAATCGTCAAAGTTGATTATTCTGTTTCATATTCTATGGTTATAGTCTTGCACGTATTTCGTTCCTGATAACGTAAAAATGGAAATTGAAGAAGTTTCACAAAATAATGATGACGATTGCACTATATCAGCATCAACTGAAGGTAAGGAAGAGTAAATGAACTTTCTTCAATAACAAACATATTTAATAAATATTTATGTTCTAACATTTACCATTTTAGGTGAAAGTGAAGAGGACAATGTGGAACAACAACCGTCAAGGCAAAGAAGTCGATACAGTTTCAACAGCCATGATGCCAAAGAACTTCTTATATCTTATTATGAACAAGGAATCTCTATGAAGGAAGCAGCCATAAGGGCTAGGATAAATATTAACACCGGCAAAAGCATAATAAGAGCCTATAAGAGAGATGGCGAATTATTACGCGCTCGTCGCGGCGGAAACAGAGAAAAGAAATTAACGACAGTTATACTGTCAGCTATTGAAAACTATGTACAGAATAATCCCTCAATTACAATAAGAAAAATTAAACAAAAGTTGAAAGATGAACAAAATGTCTCTATATGTGAAACAACTATAAGAAATGGTTTGAAAATATTAAAAACATCTCAAAATGTAAACTAAGTCTTACGAAACTTTATGCGGAAATAAACATATTTTTATTGAGGAATGTGGGTCTTTAAATTGCATTTAAGAAAAAGCCAAGCCAGGTAGCAGATCAAGAGTAATTGTAACCTCAGTTAGGGGGCGGAAATACCACTTTAATCGCCACAGCAATCACTGGTAATGGTATAGTTCGTCAATAAAAAAATTTTAAATAGGGCTGTCACTTTGGTCTGAATAGACCAAAACTGGTGGAATTATTTTCACCCCTATCGCGAGTAAAAAGTGAAATTTATTATCCCATAAAATTTTCATTTCCCTTCGAGGGATAATTGCTACCGTGAAGCTCCCGTGAACATTTTTTCCCGCTATCAGTTCTAGGTGAATGGAAATAAATTAAGTAAAGTGTGATTTTCCGCCATTTTTTCATTTTGGCAATTTTTTCGTTTAGTTTTTTTTTTATAATTTTAGTATTTTTTTAAACTTTTTTTTTCGTTGTTTTGGCGATTATTTGGTTTGGGCGTTTTTTTTTCATTTTTCTGATTTTGTCTTTTTTTTTTGCTGCGATTTTTCGTTTTTTACCGATTCAGTTTTGGTGATATATTGGCTTGGGCGTGTTTTTTTTTTGTTTTAACGTTTTTTTTTCGCTTTTTGATGATATTTTTAGTGTGAGCGATTTATCTAATTTTTGGCGCTTTTTTCAGGCTTGGTGCTTTTTTCGATTGTCGGTTTTTTGTGATTTTTTTAGTTTTAGCGTTTTTTGGTGTTTTGACACTTTTTTCGTTTTGGCGAGATTTCGGTTTTTGGCGATTTTTTTTAGTTTTGGCGTTTTTTGTGATTTTCTTCCACTTTTAGCGATTTTTTAGTTTTTTGACGATATTTTTAGTTTTAGCGATTTTTTCGGTTTTAGTGTTTTTTTCGTATTGACGACTTTTTTCGGTTTTTGACGTTTTTTTTCGTTTTTTGGAGATCTTTTTAGTTTTGGTGATTTTTTTGCGTTTTAGCGATTTTTTAATTTTGGTACTTTTTTTCCTTTAAGCGCTTTGTAGTTTTGACTTTTTTAGTTTGGATTTTTTTAGTTTTAACATTTTTTAAAATTTCAAGTTTTACATTTTGTGCTAGAACACTCTTTAATTTTTATTGTTTTAAATATCAGTGTTAATTGTTGTAGTCTATTCTACAGACTACACCAATTAACACTAACTTTGAAAATTTAAAGTGTCTGTATATTACATTAGTATTTCAAAATTTTCGTTGCTCGCTTTATAGCACCCTTTAATTTTTAACTATCATATATTTGTTGTTGTGTTGTAGCGGCCAAAGTTTTACATATTCTGTAAAAATTTCAGGTCCGTACAGGTCCTGTGAAAACAGCCTGTGACAGACAGACGGACAGCGTAGCGAAAACAATAGGGGTCCTTTACACTTTACACAATAGGGGTCCTTTACGGAACCCTAAAAAGGAAAGAAGCTTAATAAAATAAATTAAAAAACAAAGAATTTTTAGTCTGAAAATTTTATTATTTCGGCTTTCTAGTTCAATATTTTAGAATTAATGTAAATTCAAATTATTTTTTATTACGTAAAAATAAGAAATTTTATTTAAAAATAAAAAAATACTGTACCAAGAATAGGGGAATTATCTTTTCATTCCATGAGGAATCTAAACAAAGTCGAATCGTTCGTCCACGTTTGCTAGATGCAACCAATGCTTTGGAGTACCCGGGCCATTACAAGCAGCCCAATTCAATTAAACAGTCTTTGGTGTTAAATTAAATGTTCTCAAAAGTGAACAAAACTGTGTTTTTATATATTTTGGATGATGAATAATTCTATACACACGCGGAAAAATCATTTGCTATTCCATCACCGCAAAACTTAAGTAGTTCATGTGTGCCACAAAAGATGTTGCAAGGAACTAATCACCCCTATTGCGAATAACAAGTGAAATTTATGTTTGCATGAAATTTTCATTTCCCTTCGAGGTAAAATTGCTATCGTGAAGTTCCCGTGAACATTTTTTCCTGCTATCAGTTTTCAGTGAATGTAAATAAGAAATAAGCATAATAAAAAAATTAAAAGTCAAAGAAATTTTTGTTAAAAAATAAAAAAAAGAATGCGGTACCAAGAATTGGAATTATCTTTGTATTCCATGAGCAATCTAAACAAAATCGAATTGTTCGTCCAGGATTGCTAGATGCATCCAATGCCTTGGAGTACCCGAGCCATTGCAGCCAGCCTAATTCAATAAAATAGTCTTTTGGTGTTAAATAAAATTTTCTCAAGAGTGATTAAAACTGGGTTTTTATATATTTTGGTCGCGATGAGTGATTTTCTACAGACGCGGAAAAAGCATTTGCTATTCCATCACCTCAAAACTTCATGTGTGATAAAAGGGTGTTGCAAGGAGTTAGCATTAAAATAAATGTGTTAATATTAAGATAAATGACCTGATTTTGTCTTAAAAATATATATTTATAAGTTTTAATAATTAATTGGAAGGATAAAATAAGAATTGCATGATGTATTATTTTAACCAGTTCGCCTGCTAAAATAAAGTGAACAAAAATAGGGGAAAATGGAAAAACTCCACGTGAAAAAAATCATTCATGATAACATGAAAACATTTCGAGGGAAAAAGTATTCACGATAGGGGTGAATAGTAAGTAAGATATATGTGTTAGTATTAAGATACAATATTATTTAAGTTTTGAATAATTAGTCGCAATTGTATATGGAAATTTCCACAGAAACTTTGAATGTTTGTCAGAATGTACGTCACCAAGCAATTAAGCTTGTATTTCAAGAAGCATGTAATCCGATTTTTCTTTATATTTTACCAATTGTAGCTCTACACAAATACATGTACATATAAAGAAGAAAAGAAAACTTAAGTAAAATCTAACTTAATTGCTTTGTGACGTACGTGACTCAAAAGGTTATTTGCTGGGATTTTAATAGAAACAAATTTTATGTGAAATGAGCTCAAGATCATCAAAATTAAATTCATTTATTTTTGTATTTGCACTAGAAATTCCCAACTTCTTTCGGGGATGTTTTTTTATATAATCTGGCTACCAGATGTTTTTTATTTAATCTGGTTAAAGAAGGTCTACACCAAGGTGAATTAATTTTATCAGGTGGTGTTGATTCTAAAACAACTACAACATTACAATAACATTTGACATATCAGCCTCTATGTCAACGTATACAAATTTTGACATACGAGCATCTAATTAGCGGAAAAAAGTAGAACAGCTGTGCTTATAATATCACCTATATAAATCCACCTTGGTCTACACATGCTATTTTCTTGAATTTATGGGAGAGAGTTGAAATAGAAACATATATTCCTTACTCGCTCTTTCTCACTAAAAAACGCTGAATTGCTGCAACAAAAATTGCACGGGTAGATCGGCACTTGCTAGATGTTTTTATTTAATCTAGTTGCCAGACAGATTAAATAAAAACATCCCTAAAGTACTCGTAGTTGGGAATTCGCAACGAAACATAGCATTTCATACGAAAATAAATAATCTTTTATTTGAATTTTGATGACCTTGAAATGTCAATTCGAAGAAGAATACAAAAACAATTTTTAATGTAGGATTTAATAGAAAATAATGCGCAGCCGTCGTCAAATTCAGAAGTTCGTCATGCTTTCTAAATTAAAGCTAAATTAGCCAGCGGAGAGTACAAAATTTTTCCAAAATTTGGAAAAAGCAAAGTCTGGGAAATATTCGGAGAGGTAGAAATGAATGGATCAATTAACAAAAGAATAGTAGCATGTAAACGCTGCAATGTCGTATATAAATTTAGTAGTACTTCCATTTTGGTAAAACATAAATGCTACAAAGAATCGTTAGCGAGAACTAAGCATAAGATGGACATAGACCCGACCACTAAAATCCAAGTTGTTGAAGCCATTACGCATTGGGCAATTGAGAACTGCCGGCCTTTTACAATGGTGGAGGATGATGGTTTTCTCAAATATACAGAACTAATATTATCCATAGGAGAAAAGTACGGAGCAGAAATGGATGTAGACAAAATTATACCACACCCTGAGACAGTTTCACGCAATATTGATCAACTGTATGGACAGAGCTATGAGCGCTTACAGGCGGAAATTAATGCAGCCAATAAAAGTGGTTTTGCTTTTACAACTGAGATCTTTGGACAGACAATTATACAAAAGCATCATATATAGCCATAGCAATTCATTTTACTTGGATTCGAATCATTAGGCTTTGAGTCTTGTACCAGTAAGATCATGTCGATATTTTTTTATGAATTGGAATACTTATGCTATTTTCTCTTTCTTTTTCCCATTGCATTTACTTTAGATGACAGAATTTTGCGTAACGTAACTATAAAACTGGAAAATTTTCGATGTAGTCTCAATAAAGGAATGATTGTGACTGATGGAAGGAAGCCTCAATATGAAAGCTGCATTTAGTGGATACCATCATATTATTTGTTTCAACCATTTGCTAAACAACACAGTAGAAAATGCCATCAAAGAAACACCAGACTTGGAAGATTTGTGTAAAAAATGCACAATGCTTGTAAACTATTTTAAGCAGTCAGGTTGCGCTATGCAGAACTCGCAACGACATTGAAAAGTTTCACAACCACCCGCTGGAACACGTATTTATTTACTTTTTACTACAATCAATCTATCTTAACTGGACTCAGATTGGAAAGATTCTGCTGCAGCAAAATCAGATGTTCAGAATATTTGCCATTAATGCAAATTTGTTGAAACAGGTTATAAATGTACTACGAAATTTTGTAGAAACGTCGAAACCCCTTGAAGATGACAACTATCCGACTTTGCATCTAGCGATAATACATGTTCACTTCTTAAAACGTTTATGTGAAGAAGAAAATATTAATGATCAAGAGTGCATAAGAGCCTTAAAAGAAAAATTAAATATTTTTCTCAGTGAAATTGTTATGCAGAATTTGACGATTTTCCACAAAATGGCAGTATATCTGTTTCCTCCAACAAACAAAATGCTGCAATTTTCTGTTAATGCAAGACAGGAAATAAGAAAGTACTGTGAAGATATGATGAACAAATTTTCTAATGATTTAGCACCAATTCAAAACAAGCCTGTTCCGCCTTTATCAAACGAAAAGAAACGGCTTTTTGCGGGTTTCCTTCAATCTTCGAAACAAACGCATGTATTTGATAGAATTCAAAGTGAGTTAAGTGCTTACGAAAACGTTCAAGAAGTTCTTCATGACGGCTTTGATATATTGTTGTGGTGGGAAAAAATAAACCTAAATGTCCGCTTTTATACCCAAGTAAGTTGCAAGATTTTTGCCACACCAGCAAGCACTGCCTCTTCAGAAGGAGTATTTTCGGCAGCAACAAATTTGATTTGTGAAAACCATAGCTCCATTCGTTGGAATCCTGCGACAGTCGAGAAAATTATGTTTTTACATCAAAAAGGAAAAGTGAATGATAAAAAATTAAGGATCTCTGCTTGATATATAGTTGCAGTTTCAACAATCCAGACGGTGAACTAGAATAGAAATTGTTTTTTTTTTATTTTGTATGATTTCCCTACAAACGTTCAACTCAACTCGACCCTTTGGGTTGTGAAAATCGCAATTTTAATATTTCTTGTTATTTTATATCAACAATCATTATAATATATTTTATAATAGAGCATTTTGAATATACGAGTATCTGCATTTCTTTTTTCCTAACATAAGAGTTGACTGCGTAATAGTTTACTTGTTTCCCGATAACTTGATTTTAACTTGAATGTAGGCTTTTGCATAACTTAAACGTTAACTGGTTGAAAACCTTTTAGACAAAAAAAAGTTTACTTTGCAAAGGCTCGAGTTCATAGAAGAGAGGCTACAGAAGTTTAGGGTGGGCAAGTGCAAATTGCCTTACTCTCACAAACTCGTTTTGTTTTTCGTTGGTATTTTATGCGTGAAGTTGGCTGCAACTTTACGTTTGACTTTCAATCAAAAGAAAACAAAATGTTTAAAACTAAACTTTCTCTGTCTAAACACGAAAGCATGTTTGAACAAGAATTTAACAAAATTTGTCAAAGTTAACTATCCCTGTCTAAAAGGTGCCTTTGCTTACTTTAGGTGAATGCTGCAGGCAGAAAGGTGAACACTGTATCGAGCACGATGACTGGCGCGGAAAGGATAAGGAAATGGCGAGCAAAATCAAAAGAGGACAAGGAAAAATGGAAGACAGAGCTAGAAAAACAAATTGAGCGTAGAATTGAAAATGAGCAAAATGAAGAAAAGATAAAAGCTTTGAGAGAACAACAACTATTGATGCAAAGAGCACAAAAAATAGTACAACCGATGACTGCCGCAGAAAGGATGAGGAAATGGCGAGCAAAGTTAAAAGAGGACAAGGAAAAATTTAAGACAAAGCTAGAAAAACAAATTGAGCGCGGAAGAATACAGAGAGAAAATTCTGAAATTGAACGTGAGCAAAATGAGGAAAAGAGAGAAGCTTTGAGAGAACAACAACGATTGCGTCAAAGAGCAGAGGAAATACTAAAAGGACAAGCGAAGACTGCCACAGAAAGGAAAAGGAAATGGCGAGCAAAATTAAAAGAGGGCAAGGAAAAATTTAAGATAGAGCTAGAGAGAAAAATCTAGTTGAACGTGAGCAGAGTGAGGAAAAGAGAGAAAGATGGAGAGAAACACAACGTTTGCGTCAAAAAGCGCAAAGAGGAAAGAAAAAACTAGAAATGCAACTGATGACTTCCGTTGTGACCGGTGGGATATTTGACTTTAAAATTTAACTATACATTGTAACAATTTTTTTAATAAATGTATCTGATGGAACACTGAAAATTTCACAATTTTTAAATTTGAGTGCGCAAAAAGACGACTTCTGTCAAACTTCTTAATTTTCAAGTCAGCACTCTCAGTGTTGTGAAATACATACTATATCCATTATATTCCATACGCTTTCGTTACCATTAAAACATAGGGGGTGTTCAAATACTACGTAGTGCACTAATGGGGAGGAAGAAAGTTGAAAATATGTTACGAAGTTGGGAATTTATTCTGACAATTTCTTAAAATGCCTTGCGAATTATAGAAATATCTCTTAAATTGCGACTGGTGAGACAAGTGATTGTGACTGGTGGGACAAGAAGTATTTGCACGTAATTGTTATTCAAATCAGTTTTGTTATTGTTTTCACCATTATTTATGTTGTTATTTAGAATTTTACACACCATTGTATACTGCGCTGAGCGTTCGCGCTTTAGGAGACTTACTTATACGCAGATTGTCGATTTTTTTTCGTGATTCTGGATGAACATCTCGCGTTTGGGATCTTCAGTCTTTTTTGGGAAATTTATTTCTGCCGAACCTTAATAGTTTTAAGTATGATTGAAAATTACTCCTAAATTATATAGAATATTGCTATATTAATATCTTAGATGATGTGTACCTTTAAGAAATTTATTATTTGATATAAATAAAAATTATCTTTTTCAAAGTATGGCTATACCAGAGCATTTACCGACTATTGTGAATGCTTAAAAAGTTGATTGGTGGCAACGTCATACATATGATAAAATAGAAAGTATGGCAGTCTCTGAAAATGTGACAACTTCAAATGACAGCTTGCCGATAAAAGTTATAGGTAGAATGAATTTGCCTATAATTTATTGTTTACTTTTAGGTTAAAGTAAAGTTGTAATAATGAAAAACAGTTTATCCGTCCGATTAAATCCTAGGTTAGGTTAGGTTAGGTTAGGTTGTCAATGCCAGTCACAACTCAACAAGTAACTCACTTGGGTCCGTTATTTCGCTGGTATTTTCTAACTTTTTCAGGGATAAGTTTTATTAATTTATAGTTTTTTTTTTGTCAATTCGTAAATTAATATTGAAATAAAGTCATTCGTTTTTTTTAATATCATTGATCCGTTCCGCAAGCAATCGCACAAATCAAATTCGCATAAAACGATACACTGGTTGTCATATAAAATTAAATTTAAAAATAACGCATAAATTTAAATTGATGCAAGGTAGATCAACACCAGGTAATCGCAAGAGAATTCGCCGTGGAGAATTTACATTTGGGCTGTCAAAAAAGCTGATACATTAACACTGCTGACAGGCCAAATGTGTAAACATTTACGTAAACAGCTGGGCTCTTGCGGCCACCTAGTATGAATTCGCCTTGAATTGATGTATGAAAAATCGAACAAAATCCTATGGGGAAAAAGTCAACATAAAATCTATTTCATTTACAAAAACAATAAAACAAATGAACAAAGACAGTAAATTTTTTTAAGAACAATTTAAGGATCAGTCTCGCTAAAGTACTCCTCCAAGTCACTTCTATCACTAGAATTTTTATTAGAGCTACCCGTCATAGAATTATCCTTTCGTGCGAAGTAATTTGTTATCAGACCTTGTGGCGCAGATCTGTTTAGTTGCTTATATGTACATCTCCTGATATCCTGAAAAAGTATCGTTTAGTTCACGTTGGAGCTTTCATGCTCTTTCCATATCTCTATCCGTATTTAGAATTTCATTTTGTCAATCACTTACAGCCTTAAGGATTTTACCAATATTTTTTTTTGATTAAGGGGTTCAATATTTTCCTCACAGTCACTTTCGCAATGATTTTCCTCACCATTACCTGCAGTAGTTAAAAAATAATGTCGTCGTCAGATAATGGCTCTCCTCTGAGTAATTCTTCTAAATCCTCCTGGCTTGGAGAATCAAATCCTTCACCTCCAATTCTGCGACCAATTGCTAAAATTTCAGCACATAATGGGGGTATTGCTACCAACATAATCTGGTCATACAGCTTTCCAGCAAGCTTTCAGAGTATGTGGTCTTAGTTTGGACACAGATGTTTGTGTACGTGTAGATTCGAAGGTACTCGTATGGTTTTTGTCTGTGTAGGCATGTTTGTTTTTTGTATGTATGTATATACTATGTACACACAACCATATATGCAGACATATGTACATACTCTGAAGGAAATGTCTATAGTAAAACTGTACTGATTCACTATTGACTTTGTTCCCAGTGCTACTGACTAACTGTACCCCAGGCAATGTTATGTGCTATAGGCATTTAGCATATCCTTGCCATTGAGATTTCACTAGTCACCTCGGAACTATTGACTTACTATAGACTAGGTGGTTGTGAAGGGACCATAATGAGACTTGAGCACCAGAGATTCACTAGTGCATTTTAATAATTCTAATCAACACATATGAAGAAACGTTTTACTAGCTAAAACAATTAAGTTGGATTATTTTATGAAAATTTTTAGTTTTGTGTGCAGCCGCATTTATTTTCAACACAACAAAATGAGACAACAAAAAATCGTTTTTTAGCTGTCAAAATCTTTTCTTCCCATTAATGGCAAAATGAAAAGTGTAGACGATTCGTTGACAATGTCACCAAACTTGTCGATAAAAGTGGTGACTTGGAGACACTTAGCACCTGGCTTGTTTCAGGGTACACACATACATGCATACATGCACACACAAACATAGCATACATACGAGTACCTTCGAGTATATTCGTGCACAGCTATAATTTCTGTTTGAACACTCCCACAAATTAAAATATTGCTGCATGTGTAGACGGGGAGTAATGAGAAGAATAAATAGTGGTGCCAATACAAATGACAAGTCAGTGATGGAATAGGGGTGACATATGTATCTCTTTCCGGACTTTATAACAACTCGACCTTCAACTATTTTTTTTTAACAAACACACATACTGCATAAGCCTCTTTTTGGCTTTTCTGCGTCTTGGCAGGAATCGAACCTGCGACCACCCGATTAATAGTCTAGTTACCCGTACCCGGAATGTTTTCAGTTTCTTTTTCCCAACAAGAGTTGACTGCATAATAGTTTAATTATTTTCAAATAACTTGATCTTAACTTGTATGTAAGCTTTTCGATAACTTAAACGTTGCCTGGAGCATAGCTCTAGATAATAAATTTTACTTTGCAAAGTCTCTAGTTTATAGAAAAGTGGCTACAGAAGTTTGCCTTACCCTCACAAATTCTTTTTGCTTTTCGCACGCATTTTATGCGTGAGGTTGGCTGTAACTTTATATATGACTTTCAAGCAAAAGAAAACAAAATTTGTATAACTAAACTTTCTCTGTCTGAAACACGAAAGCAAGTTTGAACTAGAATTTAACAAAATTTGTCAAAGCAAACTTTCCCTGTCTAAAAGGTGTCTTTGCTTACTTTAGGTGAATGCTGCAGACAGGAAGGTGAATAATGTATCGAGAAAGATGGCTGCAGCAGAACGGAAGAGGAAATCAAGAGCAAAATTAAAGGAGGACAAAGAAAAATGGAAGATAGAGCTAGAAAAACAAAGAGAGCGCGATAGAATACGGAGAGAGAAATGTAAAATTGAACGTGAACAAAATGAGGAGAAGAGAGAAGCTTGGAGAGAACAGCAACGATTGCGTCAAAGAGCACAAAGAGAAAAGAAAAGATTAAAAGGGCAATTGATGACTGGCGCAGAAAGCAGAAGGAAATTGCGAGCAAAATTAAAAGAGGACAAAGAAAAATGGAAGATAGAGCTAGAAAAACAAAGAGAACGCGATAGGATACGGAGAGAAAAATCTAGAATTGAACGTGAGCAAAATGAGGAAAAGAGAGAAGCTTGGAGAGAACAACAACGTTTGCGTCAAAGAGCGCAAAGAGAAAAGAAAAGATTAAAAATGCAATTGATGAATTCCGTTGTGACTGGTGGGACATATGACCCTAAAATTTGATCAACTCGTAACCTATACAATAGTGAAATATTTTTTTTTAACATAGATAAAGAGCTAACGCATTAAATACCTTTTAACCAAATCCTAACAGTTGGAAAGTTTTTTGTAACCATTATTTTAATAAATGTATGTGATGGAACACTAAAAAATTCCTCATAAAAAAGACGAACTTCAGTAAAATTTTTTAATGTTCAACTCAGCACTCTCAGCGTTGTGATATATATACTATCGGCCATGTCACAGAGTTCAATTCCGTTCGGAAACGGAATTCAACCTAACCCATTTTTGTAACAGGTTGTGTCTAAGAAAGAAAACTAAAATACGCAAATTTGTCAGGTGTGTCCAGACTGTTGGCGGCGCTATTATGGTGCGGTATGCTCCAGCTAGGGCTTGACATATTAGGGTTGATTGCGTTTCCGAACGGAATTGAACTCTGTGACATGGCCGTATATATTATATTCCATACGATTTCGTCATCATGAAAACATAAGAGGGTGTTCACATACTACGTAGCGCACTTATAAGAAGGAAGGGAGTTGAAAACATGTTAAGAAGCTCAGAATTTATTCTGAAAACGTGTTACAAAATATAGGAAGGCGGGTAAAATGTTCGAAAAAAACCTTCGTAGAAATAAAAAGAATTATCTCTTAAATTGCGACTGGTGGGACAAGAAATATGTGCACGTAATTGTTATTAAAATCAGTTTTTTATTGTTTCAACATTATTTATGTTGGCATTTAGAAGTTTACACACCACTTCGTTCTGCGCTCATCGTTCGCAGTTTACTGGACTTGCTTATATGCAAATCACAAACTTTTTTCGTGATTCTACATGAAGATTTCGCGTTAGGGACCTAGAGATTTTTTTGCTAATATATTTTTGCAGAACCTTATGCATATGTATAATTTTCCTGGCTTTATAACAATATTTACTGTGTTTGGAGGTCTGTGCTTTTTTAATAACAAACACACCTACTGCTTAAGCCTCTGTGACATTTCTGCAGAAACATCCAGGGTATTGGCAGGAATCGATAAATAGAATCCGATAAATAGTATAGCACGCTATCCACTACACTACGGGGGTACCCGTACCCCAAATGTTTTCAGCAGGGACTGAAACCATGAAAAAATGGGTTCAGGTTCGGGTTCGGGTTAATCAAAATAAAAAGTTCAGGTTCGGGTTCGGTCCAGGGTTCGGGTTCGGGGTTAAAACCAAAAAGTTAAACACGCGCAATTATTTTGTTTAATAATAAAATATATATGTAAATCAATTTTACATTCACGTTTATACGTTCAAACAATATATTATTCTTTTTTACTTTAATTAAATTTAACTTATTTAGCTTTCAAAAAAAACTTTTTTCAGCTTTGTAACGTAAGTACCGCATTGACATAAGAAAATATACTTCGAATTAGAAATTATTAGAAATACCCAGAACAAGAAAAAGCACAAATTTTGGCAACCATTCGGCACTTAAAAATTGCAAAAAATAGTCAGCTGTCGGCGTGCTGCCACCTTGGTCGTTATTTTATTTTGATTTTGTTTTTAATTTTTTTTGCATGCAAGAAATATAATGTTTCTTATTATTCTTCTCTTAAATATTTCTCTATTTTTTTATATTTTTTAACCCGAACCTTGCTGAATTTTTGTGTTCAACGGATTCGGGTTCAAAGTCTTTATAAACAGTGAACCTTAACCCGTTTGGGTTCAGGTTGGGGTTCGGTTTCAATCCCTGGTTTTCAGTTTTTTTTTCTTAACATAAGAGTTGACTCCGTAATAGTTGAATTATTTTCAGATATCTTGATATTAACTTGTATATAATGGTTTTTGAAAGTCTGTGCATAAAATAAGAGGATTGTAACTGTTCAAAGTTGTGGTTGAAGTCTACTGACGATTTGGTAAAAGCGCCAATGAAATGCATATAGACAATTGCTTAGTAACCATCAACAAATAAATTTCATTTGTATATAAGCTTTAACTGGATGATCGTTGAACACCTAACTATTAGACAAAAAAAAAATTTACTTTGCAAAGTCTCGAGTTTAGAAAAGAAATGCTACAGAAGTTTGGGGCGGGGAAGTGCAAACTGCTTTACTCTCACAAATTCGTTTTGTTTTTCGTTTCTAATTTATGCGTGAAGTTGGCTGCCACTTTATATTTGATTTTCAACCAAAAGAAGGCAAAATTTGTAAAACTTAACTTTCTCTGTCTAAACACAAGAACAAGAACTTAATAAAATTTGCCAAAGTAAACGTTCCCTGTCTAAAAGGTGTCTTTGCTTACTTTAGGTAAATGCTGCAGGCAGGAAGGTGAATACTGTATCGAGGAAGAGGAATAACGCAGAAAGGAATAGGAAATCGCGAGCAATATTAAAAGAGGACAACGAAAAATTGAAGATAGATCACGAAAAACGGAGAGAGTGTCAAAGAAGATGGAGAGAAAGATGTAAAATTGAACGTGAGCAAAATGAGGAAAAGAGAGAAGCTTGGAGAGAACAACAACGATTGCGTCAAAAAGCATATAGAGAAAAGAAAAGATTAAAAGAAGAATTGATGAAAGAGGACAACGAAAAATGGAAGATAGAGCGAGAAAAACAAAGCGAGCGCCGAAGAAAACGGAGAGAAAAATCAAAAATTGAACGTGAACAAAATGAGAAAAAGAGAAAAGCATGGAGAGAACAACAACGATTGCGTCAAAGAGCATATAGAGAAAAGAAAAGATTAAAAGGACAATTGATGACTTGCGCAGAAAGTAAGAGGAAATCGCGAGCAAAATTAAAAGAGGACAAGGAAAAATGGAAGATAGAGCTAGAAAAATAAAGAGGGTGCCCTAGGATACGGAGAGAAAGATCTAGAATTGAACGTGAGCAAAGTGAGGAAAAGAGTAGCTTGGAGTGAACAACAACTTTTGCGTCAAAGAGCGAAAAGAGAAAAGAAAAGATTAAAAATTTAATTGATGAATTCTTTTGTGACTGGTGGGGCATTTGATTCTAACATTTTATCAACTCGTAACCTATACAATAGTTAAATATATTTTTTAACATAAATAAAGAGCCAACGCATTAAATACCTATTAAATAAATCAACAGTTTGGAAGTTTTTTTGTAGCCATTATTTTAATAAATGTGACTTATGGAACACTGAAAAATTCCACACTTTTTACATTTGGGTGCGCAAAAAAACTTTATGTATTACATATATTCCCTACGCTTTCATTATATTTAAAACATAAAGGGGTACATACTACGTAGCGCACTTATGGGGAGGAAGGGAGTTGAAAATAGGTTACGAAGAAGTTGAGAATTTATTTTGAAAATTTGTTAAAATGCGTTACGAAAAGGGGGAGGTTGGGCAAAAATTTCGATAAATAGCCTTCGTAGAAATAGAAGAAATATCTCTTAAGCTGCAACTGGTGAGACAAGTCATTGTGACTGGTGCTACAAGAAATATTTGCAAGAAATTGTTATTAAAATTTGTTTTTTTATTGTTTTCAGAATTACAAGAAATCCATTATTTGACATATTGTCACAATTTTGTTTTAAATTATTTGCTGATGTTTAAGCATTGTCTATATGCATTTCATTGGTGCTTTAACAAATCGTCAGTAGACTTCAAACACAATTTTGAACAGTTACCAACCCCTTATCCCATGTACAAACCTCCAAAAACCATTTGCGAATTTACAAATATGTAAATGATTTTCAAAAATAAGCATAGTAGGCTCGGAAAATTATACAAAACCCAGCAAATAATCTGTATTCGATATGAATCTATTTGGGTAAAGCACCAATAAAATGCATATAGACAATGCTTAAACACCAGCAAATAAATTTCATTTGAAGTTTTCCGAATTATTTATTGTTATTTATATATTTTACATACCACTCACTGTCTACTGCGCTCAACATTCGCACTTTAGGGAACCTACTTATACACAAATCTAGGACTTGTTTCCTGATTCTGACTGAAAATTTCGCGTTTTTTGCAATTTTCATTTTTTTTTCTCAAAATATTAATTATCGCATAATTCCTCCGTTAATCACATAATGCACCGATTTTCAGAATTCTTTTATTGTTTGAAAGGCCTTGCTTGCAGGATGGTCCCACAAATTCTTTTCGAAAATCGGGGCGGAAATCCCCCCCTCCTCATATATTGATTATCGCATAACTCCTCCATTTATGGACCGATTTTCAAAATTCTTTTTTTTTTGTTCGAAAGGCTTTGTTTTGAGTTTGGTCCCACACATTTTGTTCGAAAATCTACGGAAAAAGCACTAAAATCTAAAAAAATCGCTAAAACTAAAAATATCGCCAAAAAACTAAAAAAATCGCCAAAAATTAAAAAATAACCAAAACAAAAAAAAAAGCGCCAAAAGTACAAAAAAATCGCCAAAAACCGAAAAAATCGCAAAAACGAAAAAAGTCCCAAAACCAAAAAATTGCTAAAACTAAACAAAAATCACCAAAAGCTGAAAAAAACACCCTCAAAAACGAAAAAAGCGCCAAAAGTGGAAAAAACGCCAAAACTAAAATAAATCGCTAAAACTAAAAATATCGTCAAAAAGTGAAAAAGTGTTAAAACAAAACAACAACAAAAAAAACGGCAAAACCAAAAAATCGCCAAAAAATAAAAAAATCGGCAAGAAGCAAAAAAATTGCGAAAAACGAGAAATCGGAAAAACTAAAAAAAATCACCAAAATAAAAAAGAGCCGGAACCAAAAAAACAAAAAATCGCTAAATCAACAAAAAAAATCTTAAAAAATAAAAATAATAAAAACGAACGAAAAAGTTTTCAAAATGAGAAAAAAGGGGCAAGAACGAAAAGGGATATAAGTATGTGTATGGGTATTTGTACGGAACCCTTCGTGTGCGAGCCGAAGTCACACTTTACCGAATTTATTTTAATAACAAACACACCTACTGCTTAAACCTCTTTTTGGCTTTTCTGCAGAAACACCCAGGGTAGTGGCATTAATAGTTTAGCACACTATCCACTACACTACCCGTACCCGTACCCGTACACGGAATGTTTTCAATTTCTTTTGCCTAACATAAGAGTTGACTGCGTAATAGTTTATTATTTATAAGCTTTTCCATAACTTAAATGTTAACTGGATGATGGTTGAACACCTACCTATTAGACAAAAAATTTTTCTTTGCGAAGTCTCGAGTTTAGAAAAGAAATGCTACAGAAGTTTGGGGTGGGGAAGTGCAAACTGCTTTACTCTCACAAATTCGTTTTGTTTTTCGTTCCTATTTTATTGCGGTAAGTTGGCTGCAACTTTATATTTGATTTTCAACTAAAAGAAAACAAAATTTGTAAAACTTAACTTTCTCTGTCTAAACACGAAAGCAAGTTTAAAAAAGAACTTAACAAAATTTGCCAAAGTAAACGTTCCCTGTCTAAAAGGTATCTTTGCTTACTTTAGGTGAATGCTGCAGGCAGGAAGGTGAATACTGTATCGAGGAAGATGAATAACGCAGAAAGGAATAGGAAATCGCGAGCAAAATTAAAACAGGACAAAGAAAAATGGGAGACACAGCTAGAAAAAGAAAGAGAGCGTCAAAGAATATGGAGAGAAAAATGTAAAATTGAACGTGAGCAAAATGAGGAAAAGAGAGAAGCTTGGAGAGAACTAAAACGATTGCGTCAGAGAGCACATAGAGAAAAGAAAAGATTAGAAGAACAATTGATGAAAGAGAACAAAGCAAAAGAGAAGACACAGCTAGAAAAAGAAAGAGAGCGTGTAAGAATATGGAGAGAAAAATGTAAAATTGAACGTGAGCAAAATGAGGAAAAGAGAGAAGCTTGGAGAGAACAACAACGATTGCGTCAAAGAGCACATAGAGAAAGGAAAAGATTAAAAGAACAATTGATGACTGGCGCAGAAAGTAAGAGGAAATCGCGTGCAAAATTAAAAGAGGACAAAGAAAAATGAAAGATAGAGCTAGAAAAATAAAGAAAGCGCGATAGGATAATGAGAGAAAAATTTAGGATTGAACGTGAGCAAAATGAGGAAAAGATAGAAGCTTGGAGAGAACAACAACGTTTGATTCAAAGATTGCAACGTTTTAGAAAAGAAATGATTAAAAATGCAATTGATGAATTCCGTTGTGACTGGTGGGTCATTTGATTCTAAAATTTTATCAACTCGTCACCTATGCAATAGTGAAATATATTTTTTAACATAAATAAAGAGCTAACGCATTAAATAACTACTAAACAAATCCTAACAGTTTGCAAGTTTTTTTTTTGTAACCATTATTTCAATAAATGTGACTGATGGACACTGAAAAATTTCACAATTTTTATATTTAAGTGCCGTCGAACTTCTTAATTTTCAGGTCAACACTCTCAGTATTGTGAAATAAAGCTTGGAAGTGAAAACAATTTTACATTCTATTTTGTTAATAACTTAAAAATCAATAGCAACAAAAATGAGTTAAGTACAACAAATTGTTTCAGTTACATCAAAGATACAAATAATTAAAAACCATTACAATTCATTTTTAAATAAAGCGAATTTTCGAAATTTCGCTCTAAGACCCACCATCAGATTTTGGGCACCTACTCCATCAATTCTTTTGGCAACATGATTCCAAGTTACATACATTTTGCAACTTAAATAAACTTTTTTTTTGTTCTTCTCAGCATTTGTTTAAAAACTGTGCATAATTTGTCTATTGGGCGCAACTCAGCGCAGTTAGGGACTTGCAATCCTTTTAATGTGTTATGAAAATCGTGATTATATCAATTGAGTTTCCTCACTTAATTGCGAATAAAATCAAAAGTTGAAAATCGATTTTAATGAAATATGGAACGTTTTGCTTGGAACATATCAGTCCAAATGCCTGTAAAAAATTAAGAACGTTGTGTAGTTTTTTTTATTTTTTATGCATATTTTAAATACCAAAATTTAAAAACGAAATTTAAAAAAATGTTTTTTTTGCACAAGTTCTGCAATATCTATGGTATGTCAAATCTCGACGTCGCTTACGACAATTTTCAATATTAGTAGACTTTCCGTGTAATTGTCGTAAGCGAAAACCACACTTGATATAACATAGAGTTTAAATTTCTTCCATCTGGGCGAAGGCCGTCTACACGAAAAGTCGTCGAAGCACGTACCAAATTAAGCATTCCGAAGGCAACTTATATTGAAAATTGTCATAAGCGAAGCAAAGACTTGATTCCACCTGCACGAAGGATTTTAAAATTTATGGTATGTCAAATATCCGCTTCGTTTTTGACAATTTTTAATATTAGTGAACCTTGGAATGTTTAACTTGAGAAACGCTTTCGACGATTTTCCGTGCTGAAGCATTTTCAACTCTTTGGTATGTTAAATCTCGACTTCGCTTACGACAATTTTCAATATTAATAGCCTTCGGAATGCTTAATTTGGTACGTGCTTTCAATGACTTTCCGTGGAAGGATTTTAAACTTTTACTGCTATAGAAGCCAAATAATGATGGAGATGGAACACATTGGAGAAACTTTCAATTATTTAATATAATATAATATTTAAAATTCTATATTCGATTTTGATGATTACCAGAATTTTAGGGTGTAATATTTTGGGCGATTTTTCATATGAAAAATAACTTAAAATTTGTATGGAAAATTTTTTGGGCGATTTTTCATTTTTATTTTTGGGCGATTTGGTTTTGGGCGATTTTTCATGGAGCCAAATTCAAGCATGTTAAGCTCAGTACTAAATATGTAAATAAAAAACAAAATTACACACATACATTTTCACAAATATATTTTATACATTAAAAGCAGGCTGGCTTGCCAGACGGGTTTGAATGAGCTTGATTGTCAAGATATTTTAGGTGTTGTCAAGCTACAACTTCAAATATGATTTGTCAAGCTGAAATTATATTTTTGTTAAAAAAAATGTTTATACATAGTTTAAAAGGAATAACTAAAAAATTGTATAAACAAATATCTCAGTGTACAGGTAGAAAACTGTTTATAGCTCAAGTGTCTTGTTTTTCATAACTATTTGCAGTCTCTTAGGAATACTCGCAGATGCGACTAATTTTTTATAGTAACCATCTAGTATTTTTCCCCATTCTTCTAATATTACCCTTTTTATCTCAGATTTGCTGGAAACCATGTGCTCTTGGTCTTTTTTTATTGGGATAATGCCATAAATCATTCAAAGTGTTTCCATGACATGGGTCATATTATGTAGCAGCCACGATCTTACTTTGTGGGCCTTGTATTAGGATAACTAGCCGTTATTCAGAGCAAGGTTATACACACCTTTCATCAAGTTTTCTTTTCCAATGTCTTAATAAACATTGTGATCTATAATTGGGTCAATAAAATGCAAATACCCTGGTCCTGAAGCACTTCTATGGTTTGCTGTCGATTTCAAGTTATTCGAATGTAGTGTCTAATTGTATCCCCTCCATACTATGATCCAACCGTCCGATCCAAATACGTTGAATTTGCTTTCGTCGGTAAACATAACGTTTCTCTATCAAGAAAAATGCTTATTTTCGTATTCTTTTGCAAATTTTAGTGGTATTGTTTGATTACGCTTACTAATAAGCGGGTTTTGTCTAGTTCATGTATAATTTAAACCAACTCTGTGAAGAAAGTTTCGAAAGAAAGCTTTGCATTATATGTCACAACGGAATCTTATTGATTCTACTTAAACGTAAACCAAGCTTTGCATCTTTTAAAAAAGAGTTTGCTTAAATTTTTCCTACAAGAAAACTTTTTTCTGCCTCAGAAAATATTTTGTTGCTGGCCTGCTTTAGTTTGTTTTACACATTTTAGTGTGTCAAGTTCTCTTTTAAAAATCAAGCTGATTTTAATCAAATGTCAAGCTGGTGTACTATTTGAATCTGGCAACCCTAATTACAAGTGAAGCTATTGCATAGTGATGTAAATTTCTGTTACATAGTTTTTTCTTAATTTCTATAGGTATTTTTTTTACAAACAACCCACAAAGCGATTAACTTGTCCGCAGAAAACAGCCAAGATCTATGGCGGGAATCGAACCCACAACCTCTGGACTGACAGAAATTTTGTTTTATTTAAATATTACTTCGATTCTTATGCAAGCGAAAACTTTCGGGAGAAAACGAAGTTCAAATGCATTGAAAATACCTACTTGTTTCCCCATCGAAATTTTTCCGAGGGAGTTTTATTCATAATAGGAGAAAAGGGAAAAATGAAAAAACTCCCACGGAATTTTTGTTTGTGATCGGGCTGAATATTTTTTAACTTTAATGGATCCATTTCCATAAATGCAACAAAAATGTTTGCACGATTTTTTTCTTCTACAGCACCAATTTCTTTCACAAATGCTCGTACAGCTTTGTTTATTTTTTTATTCACTTATTTATTTAATTTTACTTTAAATTTAATTAGAACATAGATTTTATTTATTTTTGCACAAAAACACTGAATAAATAAATGTCAACAAGCAAAACGCCGCCATTGATATTCAATGATGCCACTATTTCATATTTTTGTTCCCGCGGAGTTTATGATTGGAGGAATTTAGTTTTTTTTTTGAGAAAAGTGTTTTCCGTGGGAAAGAAATTCCTAGGGAATATTCATGATTGGGCTGATTGCTTGTGATTTCCATAAGGATACCAAAAAGATAATTGCATGACTTTTTTTCTTCTACAGCGCCAATTTCTTCCACAAGTGCTCGTATAGCTATGTTATTTTTTTGCTTATTTATTTAATTTTACTTTACAGTTATTTAAAAAAATGAATTTTATTTATTTTTGCACATATTAATAAATAAGTGTCAACAAGCAAAACAGCCGTCATTGAAATTCAATGATGCCACTGTCTCATATTTCAGTTCCCGCGGAATTTATGATTGTAGAAATATTTTCTGGATAATAGTTTTCCTTGGGAAAGAAATTCCTAGAGAATATTCGTGATTGGGCCGTATATATTATATTCCATCCGCTTTCATTATCATTAAAACATAAGGGTATTCACATACTACGTAGCGCACTTATGGGGAGGAAGGGAGTTGAAAATATTTTGCGAAGTTGAGAATTTATTCTAAAAAATTTTTAAAATGTGTCACGAAAAGTAGAAACCCGGCTAAAAATTTAGAAAATTAACCTTCGTAGGTATAACAAGAAATACCTCTTCAGCCGCGACTGGTGAGACAAGTCATTGTGACTGGTGAGACAAGTCATTGTGACTGGTGGTACAAAAAATATTTGCACGAAATTGTTATTAAAATCAGTTTATTTATTGTTTTCAGCATTATTTATATTGTTATTTAGATATTTTACACACCACTGTCTACTGCGCTCAGCGTTCGCACTTTAGGGGACTTATACGCTTATATGCAAATTGCCGACTTTTATCGTGATTCTGGATGAAAATTTCGCGTTTGCGATCTAGAGATTTATTTTTTTGGATAATATATTTTTTGCAAAAAAAAAGAGCAAAAAAGCGCTAAAACGCAAAAAAATCGACATAACTTGAAAAAATCGCTAAAACTAAAAATATCGTTCTTTGACTGCGTAATAGCTTCAGTTGACTACGTAATAGTTTACTTATTTTCAGATAACTTGCTCTTAACTTCGATGTAAGCTTTTCCATAACTTAAACGTTAACTGGATGGTTGTTGAACACCTTTTAGACAAAAAATTTTACTTTGCAAAGTCTCGACTTTTGTGAAGAGCGAATACAAAAGTTTGGGATGGGAAAGTGCAAACTGCCTTACTCTCACAAATTCTTTGTGCTTTTCGTTAGTATTTTATGCGTGAAGTTGGCTGCAACTTTATATTAGACTTTCAACCAAAAGAAGACAAAATTTGATAAACTAAACTTTCTCTGAAATTTATTATTTCGGCGTTTTAGTTCAATATTTGATTTAATGTAAATTCAAATTATTATTAAGAGTGGAGTGTTCGAATATTCAACCAGATTAGCAGAACGGATCAGTACTACTGATTTCGATAGGCTACTACACCGTCTCATCAGTGTTCTTGTTCACTTTTACCACTTATGAAGGTAAATGCTTTTTTACTTTCTCTGTCTAAACACGAAAGCAAGTTTGAACAAGAATTAAACTAAATTTGTCAAAGTAAACTTTCACTGTCTAAAAGGTGTCTTTGCTTACTTTAGGTGAATGCTGCAGACAGGAAGGTGAATAATGTATCGAGGAAGATGACTAACGCAGAAAGAAAGAGAAAATCGCGAGCAAAATTAAAAGGAGACAAAGAAAAATGGAAGATAGAGCTAGAAAAACATAGAGAGCGTGAAAGAATACGGAGAGAAAAATCTAAAATTGAACGTGAGCAAAATGAAGAAAAGAGAGAAGCTTGGAGAGAACAACAACGATTGCGCCAAAGAGTACTAAGAGAAAGGAAAAGACTAAAAAGACTATTGATGACTGGCGCAGAAAGTAAGAGAAAATCGCGAGCATAATTAAAAGAGGACAAGATAGGAGAAAAAAAAATCTAGAATTGAACGTGAGCAAAGTGCCACCAGCTAAGTTTGACATTCGAATCGAGTTTCATTAAACTTTAATTGATCTTTGTTTCTCAAATAAATATAATAGTATATTTTTGACAAAATTTTTATTAATTTTTATTGAAAAGTAAAATTTTTCGCTTGTTTAATAGAAAAAAGTGAAAAATCAATAAAATAAAAAGCTGATACAACTCAACTGATTTGTATAATCTCTTTATGCTCGGTAGCGATGTTATTCTATCAGTCCAGAGGTCGTGTGTTCGATTTTCGCCATAGACCCTGCGTGTTTTTGCGCACACAATCGCTTCGCGGGTTGTGTTTGTTCTTAAAAAAACAATATTTTTGAACTCGAAACAAAAATATGAAAAAGTGGCATCAATGAATTTCAATGGCGGCTGTTTTGCTTGTTGTTTTTTATTTTATTTATTAATTTTTAGTGTGTGCAAAAATAAGAAAAACCGGTGTTTTTAAATATATTTTATTAACATATTATAGTAAATAAAAATAAATAACATATTGTGGAGGAAATTGGTCGTGTAGAAGAAAACAATCGTGAAAGTTTTTCTTTGCTGCCCTTATGGAAACCCTAAGCAATGGTTCTATTCAAGGCGAATTGATACCAGGTGGCCCTATTAGTCCAGATGATTATCAGCTGACTAGACCAAAGTGTCAAACTCTAGGTGAAAAATGCTAGACAACAACTTTTAATGTATGCATTTAGCATGACAGATTGGTCATTGCCAGTTGTTGTTGCACTAATGCGGCCACTTGTTATTAATACGCTTTGGTTCTACAAGAACAATAAAATATTACTTTATTTATATAAACTTTCTTTTATTTAAATATTACCTAGATTCTTATGCAAACTCCCTTCTGTTTTGCTGCAAGTGAAATTTTTTCAGGGAAAAAACGAAGTTCAAATTCATTTAGAATAGCTACTTTTTTCCCCCTGAAATTTTTTTCCGAGAGAATATTTATTCACAGTAGGAGAGTTTTTTGCTTTATCTAATTTCTTTGTAAACTATTTTGCTTGTGAAATTCTTTTAAAATAAAGCTCAGTCAAAAATAAAGAATGAATTCCGGAAAAATTTAAATTTTTCGTAAATATTTTACATATTCAATTCAATCGTCGGCAATTGTCCAAAATTTCTTCAACTTCTTTGGTGTGAAGTTCATGTTCCGCCTGTTCACAGTATTTTGAGGTTATGCAATAGAGATGCCATATGTATCTCTTTCCGGACTTTATAACAATATGTACTGTGTTTGGAGGTCTGTCTTTCTTTTTTTATAACAAACGCACATACTGCTTAAGCCTCTTTTTGGCTTTTCTGCAGAAACATTCATGGTATTGGCAGGAATCGAACCTGCGACCACCCGATTAATAGTCTAGCACATTATCCACTACATTACGGGTGTACGCACCCGTACACGGAATGTTTTCAGTTTCCTTTTCCCAACATTAGAGTTGACTATTTTCAGATAACTTGATCTTAACTTGTATATAAGCTTTTCCATAACTTAAACGTGGAACACCTTTTAGACACAAAAATTTTACTTTGCAAAGACTCGAGTTTAGAGACGATATCCTACAGAAGTTTCGGGTGGGGAAGTTCAAACTGCCTTACTCTCACAAACTAGTTTTGTTTTTCGATCGTATTTTATACGTTAAGTTGGCTGCAACTTTATATTTGATTTTCAACCAAAAGAGAGCAACATTTTTAAAACTTTACTTTCTCTGTCTAAGCACGAAAGTAAGTTTGAACAAGAACTTAACGAAATTTGTCAAAGTAAACTTTCCCTGTCTAACAGGTGTCTTTGTTTACTTTAGGTGAATGCTGCAGACAGGAAGGTGAATACTATATCGAGAAAGATGACTAACGCAGAAAGGCAGAGGAAAGCGCGAGCAAAATTAAAAGAAGACAAAGAAAAATGGAAGATAGAGCTAGAAAAACAAAAAGAGCGCCAAAGAATACGGAGGGAAAAATCTAAAATTGAGCGTGAGCACAATGAGGAAAAGAGAGAAGCTTGGAGAGAACAACAACGTTTGCGTCAAAGAGCACATAGAGAAAAGAAAAGATTGAAAGGACAAATGATGACTGGCGCAGAAAGTAAGAGGAAATCGCGTGCAAAATTGAAAAAGGACAAAGAAGAATAGAAGATAGACCTAGAAAAATAAAGAAAGCGTGATAGGATACGGAAAGAAAAATCTAGAATTGAACGTGAGCAAAGTGAGGAAAAGAGAGGAGCTTGGGAGAACAATAACGTTTGCGTCAAAGAGCGCAACGAGAAAAGAAAATATTAAAATGCAATTTATGAATACCTTTGTGACTCGTGGCATATTTGACTCTAGAATTTGATTATCTCGTAACCTATACAATATATTTTTTTAACATAGATAAATAGCTAACGCATTAAATACATATTAAAAAAACCAATCAGTTTGGAAGTTTTCTTTAGCCATTATTTTAATAAATGTGACTGATGGCTCACTAAAAAAGTTCACTTGTTTTTACCTGTGAGTGCGCAAAAAAAATGCCCAACTTTAGTCAAACTTCTTAGTTTTCAAGTCAGCACTCTCAGTGTTGTGAAATATACTTATAGTACTATATAGGGGGCCCCTATGGCTGAGTGGTAGCGATGCTAGCCTTTCAGTCTAGAGGTCGTGGGTTCGATTCCTGCCGTAGACCCTGGGTGTTTTCCGAAGACAATGTAATCGCTTCGCGGGTTGTGTTTACTACCATGTCATACGCTTTCGTTATTATTAAAACACAGGGGCCATTTATATGTTGCATAGCGCACTTACGGGAAGGAAGGGAGTTGAAAATACGTTAAGAAGTTGGGAATTATTCCGAAAATTTATTAAAATTCGTTACGAAAATTTCTAAAAATAATCTTCGAAAAAGTTTCTAAAAATAATCTTCGTAGAATTAACAAGAAATATCTCTGAAATTTTGACTGGTGAGATAAGTCTTTGTGACTGGTGGGACAAGAAATATTTGAACGTATTTGTTATAAAAATAAGTTTTGTTATCGTTTTTACCATTATTTAGACATTTTACACACCAATGTGTACTGTGCTCAGCGTCCGCACTTTAGGGGACTTACTTATATGCAAATCTAGAACTTTTTTCGTGTTTCTGCATGAAATTTTCGCGTTGGAGATCTATAGACTTTTTTTGATAATATATATTTTTGCAGAACACTATATTTTCATTATTATTTAGCAAAATTGTTTGATATATGTACTTTTAATTATGATTGAAAATGACTCCTAAATTATATAGAATTTTGCTATAATATCTTAGATTATGTAAAATCGTTCTTAGATTATATAAAAACATATATCTCCCCAATTTCTTGAACATAAAAAATACTAATATATTCCAAGGCACATTTATTTACCATATACTCTTGATAACACATCTGATTATTTTTTTCTTCACTTGATTTTCCTTGTAGCTGTCAACTTTGTCTCTCATTACGCAAGTTTTATTGCAAAGCGGTGTGTTTGTGTTTGAGTTTTTTGTATAAGTGTAAGTATGTGTTTGTGCCTGTTTTCAAATTGTTGGCAGCGATTGATACTGTTCTATGCTAATGTACATCACAGCGCCCTCCTTCGTCGGTAACGAGGCCAATTGACATCCGGGTGGCGTTACTACAGCTAACTATTTTTTTCTCGTGTAGCTTGGACCGCGTACATGCCAAACTTCATATAAAAAAAATGTTCAACTATTTTTGTTTAAATTTTTTTATATGAAGTTTAACATGTATGTGGTCCAAGCGAATTGACTACGGCGAATTTAATTCGCTACTGACATCACCTTTTATGGATTCGCCTTAGTCGGTAATATTATCTAAATCGTCGGCGAAGTAAAACAATTAATAAAATGGCTAGAAAAAACCTTAAGAAAGCTGATGTGTCTGCTTAACGCCAGATGCGCTTCATGTAATGCTGTAAAATTAACATAACGCGCAATAGCAGAGTTATAAGAGAATTAAGATTTCTACCTCTATCTCACTTTACCATCTGTTCTCTCTACTTTACCCTTTCTCAAAGAATGTAACACATTAATTAATTAATTAACTGGTAGGCATTAAGTGCCTGAGTGTGTTACTTCTCTTTATGAAAAAAAAAAGATTCTGAAATGTGTTGTGTTTTAGCAAAATTAAAAATATAAAATTAAATAAATAAATATAAATAAATTTCGTGAAAAAGTGATCAATTATAATGAAAATTATTTTTGTGTCGGAAACGAAAATATAAGTAAGTGATTGCTTTTGACATTTGAGTTCGACTTTTGTGGGACGTAAATTTGCGTTGAAGTGCTTATAGTTCGGATGATTTCCTTCGACTTGTCGTGCTGAAAGTTATTTCGAGGGCAGTGTGACAAAGTGGTAGGCCATAAGTAAAAGCTTTCTTCAGGAACTGCCAAGCGGCCTAGAAAGTGGTATAGGATGTAGAATTCCCTCCTAGAGTTCTGTATGGTCTCCACCAGTTTGATCTTATTAAAAACAGTTGCACCCGGCAATGGGAAATTCCACCAAAAAAAAACGTAGCGCGAAAAAGTTAGTGGAGGTAGATCATTAACACGTGCTAGAGTGAAACGCAAAACTGTAGAAGAGCAACAAATGAGAAGTGGCCTGGTTGCATTTAAGAAATAATTGGCAACGACGCTTTACAATAAAAGTTATTATTGAACCGAAAATCAGCTGTTTGTTGTTGCTTTTTTTATAACAGCTGGGCGACTGTCTAAAGATGTTCCCTCAAAGTTAAGGTAGATTCTATGCGTACATTTCATTGCTGGGAATGCCATTGAGTGAGAGGTAGCTGGAGATATTGTGCCACCTCAGTCGGTTTAGCCACAGATCAATGGATGGAAGACGTCGGCCTATTGGGACACCTGAACTGATGCACTGTGTCGTGAGGGCATGATGAGCAAGCTCGTGATTTACTGGGGATTACACGAGCTCGATAGTAGTAGAAACTATTAGCATAGCCGAACCTTAATTCTGACAGGGTCGTCTGTGTTTGTCTTCGCAGTTACCCCTCACTGTCCGAGATCGGGAGATGATGGACAACAAGGGCTTTTTTAGGTTTGAAGCTATCTTCTGATGGCGTTCTTAACTCGGCGAAGTTTTTCAAGTTTATCTTAGCCATAAACTGCTCAATCCGATTATAAGCCGGGTTTCAACACATAGTAGATCACGTTCTTGGTACAAATTTGCTGGACTAGTTGGACAGTATGATCTAATATTAGAGACTCTTCCTGCTGGAATAAAGCCGTATTTGCCGTCTTGAAGATGTTAAGTCGAGGGCTTTCTCCTCACCTTTCCTTGCGTGGGTGGGGAGGGGTAAACAACGAGGAAAATCATTGTTAAGGCTGGTAAAACCAAAGCAATTAGTATTTTATAATTTACAAGCGTTGGCTTATCGGTGTAAACAAAGTCGCTGTACTTCTCTACGGTGACCAGGATATGATCAGAGTTGAACACTGTTAGAATTTTCCAATTTGTATGAGCTAAGAGCGTCTAGCAGACAATGGAGATGTCTGAGGAAAAAGAACATCTTACAGTTGCTCCCGTGGAGCCCTCATTTTTAGGGGGGAAGTCGGATTTGTCTATCTGGTCGGAAATGAGGATGCCGGCGTGGATCATTAGGCAGTTGGGAATATCAGAAATCTCTAAGATTTATTCTGTTATCTCCCTGAAATAGGTGGGATATGTTAAGATGATAACCAGGATCTAAACTGGTAATGGGCGGTATGTAGACAGTGGATCTGATGAATGGGTAGGTGGCGGGAGAGTGAGGAGGAACTAACAATTTGTAATTGACATTACCATTCATTATAAATGCCAGTCCACCTCACTGGTTTCATACCTCTCCCGTTGAATGATATTAAAATTCCCAGAAGTCGAGAAGGTACAACTATTGTTTAGCTTTGTTTAGTGTGTTTTCTCCGATAGCTTGTTCCGGGGGTCGTTGCAGTTGAACTGCATGATCTGTTTGTGGTTGAAATGCTATAGATGTCACTATAGTCTACTTATGGTCGGTACATATTTATAAGATGTTTACGGGTTTCTGTTCTGTTTATTATGCAAACAAAATTTCTAATTTTGACACTAATTTTGGCCAAAATAGTAAAACTACCATATAAAAATGGCTTCACTCTAATTCCAGAAATCCATTCGCTTTTTGAATACCATTATGATACAGAAACAGCAAAAACATAATCGTTCTAGTATTTTGAATGAAATACTTAGTAGACTCTACTCCATTGAAAAAGAAGTAAAAGATGTTAAAGGTAAGTTTGCACTAATTTTTGTTTAGTTGTTTCAAAAGCAGGAATATGCAAAAGATGCAAAAAATACAGTTGAACTTCCATAACGTGAATCACCATTAGGGTGGTACGGAATTCTTACGAAAATTCAGGGTGCTTTCCTTTATCCAGGAAAAAAAATCGGTTACATTTAAATTCTGGAATTACTTTTAAAGTTTTTATTACCATAAATTCTGCTTCAAGTTGTGGGAAACTATTCGTAAACTATAGAGGTTCAACTGTAATTAGATAATTCCCAAATTCATTAAATTTTATTTCAATATCCTTTAGGTACAATTGTCGAACAAAACAAAACTACTTGCAGTGCAATGGCAGAACATAACAACTCTGTAAAAACTATTTTAGAATCATTTTGTCAAAAGCCAAAATATATTCATTTGTTTCCAATTTCATCAGAGAAAGAATTAATTGCTTGGGAGGACATGATTGACGACACTAATAGGGATGAAATGGTACTCTAAATGTGGTTATATAAATAATTGAATTACTAATTGCAAATTAACTATTTATTTTATATTTAGGTTAAGACTGTAAAAACTTTAATGGGGGAAAAAGGAATTACGAAAGGGTTAGTTTCTATAATATCAGAGAAGTTGTTACTTCAATATAACATGGATGGGAAACATAACAAGTTAAGATTTAAAAATTTCCCAAAAATTCTTCAAGTTTTTTCTGGTAAGTATATATTAGACTTATCGGCTAGCCAATTTTAAAACACAGTAACTGAGGAAAATAAAATTATTCAGAGAAATTCATAATGCAATTAATAATACCCAGCAAAAAAAAAGTGTTGGAGCTAAGTAGTTCCAAAGGTTTTACTATTTTCATTGCATAATTTTTTTTTAGACTATTCTACAAGCTGTTCGACTTTTGCACAAAACGCAACCCTGATGTAATGTGTTGTTATTGCTTTTTCTAAACTTTCCAAAAGATCATTAGATAAGGGTTGCATTTTCTACAGAAGTCTAACACCCATTTCTACAACAATAGAAAATTTTTTTTAGAAACTACTTTAGTCTACGTTCAAACTATGCAATTCTTCTTGATCAGCTTCTTACTTTTTCATCTTTTAACTTTCTTTGGCGTTCAGACGATGAAAGTCTTATTGCTTAATTCTTTCCTTCTTTTACATGAATGTATACATAATGTGAATGAATGTGTGCGTTTTTTACATTGCGAATGAAAAAGCAAAACGAATTTGATGAGTACATGAAAGTGTGTACCCGCCCACAAAATAAGAAGCTGATCAATAAAACACATCGTCTGAACGTTGACTTATTAGTTGTTAAACAACGTTGAAAGACTAGTGGAACTATCAGCACAGCTAGCTTTTTAACACTGTGTCTCCACGAGTCATCGAGTTGAAAATGACGCCAGCAGAGCAACTGCGAAAAAAAATTCATCAACTTCTTGGTTGTGGTGAATATGTGCGATGTCCATGTTCTGCCTTATCAAAGTATTTTGTGGTAGTGCAATAGAGATGGCATATTTACGAATTTGGTTCTGTCTCTTTTCTTTCTATTGGAAATGGTTGTTGACGGAGAATCTCATGGCGAACATTGATGCTCAGCCATATGTTTGGTCATGGACTGCAGAGCATGGGCAAAACGTGGTCATGAACAGAATACTCACTTTTGGCAGCTAAAAAAGTCTGTTATCATGTGTTATGCAGTTTTACATACAAAATGTTCTATCTTAGTATGAACATATGATATGAAAGCGATAGTCAAATTAGAAACCACATTAGAAAATAAGATTTGCTTTCTCTTTCATACAATCTTCGTAATGTTGTTGTTAAGTGACGGGTCTACTTATGCTGACTTTAGACGACATGTTTTTTACATATGGCTTGTCAGGTATGTGAGACATATGTAACTTCGTATGTTTGTCAAAATTGTCAATTTACAGATGGTTTATAATTTTTGCGTTCACATGACATGTGCAATTATATCTGACATAACCTCTAAGTGTTCACAACAGCTGATTTTTTGCACAATTTTTATAAATATATATAGCGCACTATGCTTTTTAATGTTTTTTCAGCCAAACCACACTTTTGTTAATACAATACAGCTGATGTCATATGCCTTGTCAGATGAAAATAGAACACGCTCTAATTGAAAAATTTTCATATGACTTTGCTTCTGTTAATGTCATCTGACAATGTTTCATATGTTTCACACGGCATGTACAACTTTTGCAGTGGGAAATTTGACAAGTCAGATGTAAAATACATGTCGTCTAAAGTCAGCATTAGTATTCTATGATATTATGCTCATTTCATCACATTCCTTTAAGTTTGACGTTTAATCCACTAAGGAATAGCTAGTCAGCTGTTCTAGTTAGTTCACCTGTTAGATACACGCCTTGCTACTGGCTAATAATTTCCAGCTGTTAATTTAATTGCAGGGTTGCCACGAAATTACATACATTGTTTCACACGAAATTATAATGGCTTACTTAGTCGACGTTTAGACGATGCAAGTCTTATTGATCAGCTTTTTATTCAGCTGTGAGAAAGACAGAGAAATGAATACATATTTCTCTGGTTGTTTTTCACAGCTGAATAAGAAGCTGGTCAATAAGACTTTCCTAGTGTAAAGTGGGAATTAGCAGCCACACGATCAAGTTTTGCCTATCAAGTTTTAATACACTTACACTTTTTTACCAATGCACCCATACTTTAAAGACTTGAAACGAACTTGCTTTCAATTTCTCTTTCAAGTTGAGTGTTTCAATTTACGTTCAAGAAAACAGCTGATTACAATTTTCTTGTACAAATATTCTGCCACCATAGTTTTTTTGTTTTGTGTGTGTGTGCGAAAAACTTGAAAGGAAAACTTGATCGTGCGGCTGCAGGGTTAAAGACACATTTACTACGATTGAAAAATGCTAAAAAAGTGAAGCTGTTCTATGGCCACATAAGTCTGGGTTCACACACAGCAAGATTTCTTGTGCAAATTTTAACTCAGCCGAGAGAAAGCAACACAGTGTTTCTCTGTTTTTCTCCCAAATGAATTAAAACTTGAGCATGAAAACTTGCTCTGTGTTAACCTAGAATAAGGAAAGAAATATGGTGCGCATTTTATTTTTGAAGAAGATGCACAAATTATATAAACGGAACAGCAAAAACGTCAAAATTATTACGAAAATTCAAACTTACAACCACAACATAATGGAAACCTTTCGATATATTTTGCTCAAAACGTGATAGTGCCAACTCGTGATGGTTAAAGATCTTCTATGAATTGTCATTATTATAAAAATTAAAAAAAATTGATTTTCTTCTACATAAAAAAGCTATTAAAAAAAATTTATCTGTTACTGTGTTGTAAAATGTTACAGTCGTTATATCATGGCGAGCCATAAATTTGTATCGACAGACGTCAAAGCCAATATGAAATTAACACTATTTCATTTCTGTTATTTTTATATATGAAATTTGACAAATGTGAAAACATCAAATTTATGGCTTGCAAATAATATTTTAATCAACAATTGGACTTCGTGTTATTTAAAAGGTATACTAATATACAATTTTTATGTCTCATGTTCTTTGCAGTATTTCATTCAACTTCCGCTCTTAATGACAACACGCCCAACTCACTTGATAAAAACATGCGAATCGCATTTAAAAATGCTAAAAATCGTCACTTTAAAAGTAATTATGACAAGAAAAAGAAATTGCTGGAAATGGATATAGAGGAAATAGTGGACGATGCCTGATTACATCTTAATTATTATTTATTCATTAATTTATTATAGAGAATTTATGATTTTGAAAATTGTTATCAAACAAACTGAAAGAAATACTTTTGAATATCTAATAAAAAATAATAATTATCCTAGAAAGCAAACATTTTGGTTTTGTAATTTTGCAATCAGATATCGTATGTAGAAAGGTGAATTAATTCGCTAGTACAACATCTACAAAAACCACAAGCATTTTGTTATTCTAAAATCATTGTACGTTGTAAAATTCCCAAAGTAAATAAAAAAAATATTGAAATCCAAACATGATAATAGTAAAAATAAAGGCTCCATTAGCCAACCGTTGCTTACCGCTACCGTACCGTACCGTACTGTTAGCACGTTTGTCCACTTATAGAACATTTAAAAACATGCGTTTGTTTTACTCTATTTTGTTGTTTTAATATGAAAAAGAAACAGCTGTTCACAAAACAGTGATGGGATTTAAAAATGATCAAATAGTGAGTCTTAAGAAGAAAAAGTACCTAAACAATGTAAATAGTATTAAAACTGGTGTGTAGGTACATAAAAATATATCTATATCAAATATTTATAATAAATATGTATCTATGTAAACATACATATCGTTAAATAAAACGCAAAAAGCCCTAACTATCAAAAAAAAACGAATCGGCTTTTAATAAATTCCGATGTATTTCACCAACATAATAAATACATAGCATTGTAAATATGTAAGAAATGAAATTATTTTTTATAAGTGCATACACAAAAAATGTTTTGAAGCCATTTTAATCCTTTTATCTATATCACATTTATATTTAACGTGTATATATCGTCATATAAAATGCAAAAGGCATATCATCCTCTTAAATAATTTTTCAGGATAGATAAAAAACTTAATAAAAAAACTATTGTGATTATAGAAAGTCTGAATTAATGATACTATGCTGAAATTTTTTTTTAATCACAATAGTTTCATTTTTATTGAATTTCTTATCTCTCCTGAAGAATGTTTAAAAACGATGAAATGCCCTTTTTCATTTTATGTGACGATATGTATTTCTTTATTACATGCATACATCTAATATATGTATATTTATGTACAAACATACATACATATATATTACTTTAAGTTGTTTTCCCACACAGATATTATTATTACCAAAAAATACCAAAAAAAAAACAGAGCAAAAATACCCCCATTCCATTTAGCATACAAGCAACCCATCACTGCTTTAAAACTGTCACTTATGTGCTGTTTCCACAATGCAAACAAGCACTGCTTGTCTAAAATTTGTATGGAAATCACTCAAAAAACTGAGTGCTTTTCATATAAATTTTAGACAAGCAGTGCTTGTTTGCATTGTGGAAACAACACATTAACAACGTTAGGTTTTCTATTTTATACAGGTTGAGACGTCCCGGCAACGTGACATTTAAATTCGGTAAGCTTTTGCATTGGTTTTCCCATGCCATATACGAACAACTGACACGTTTTCTTAAAGAAACAGTACGGTACGGTTGGCTGTTTCTACCTTAAGTTATCAGATGCGTTGTCAACTTTACCTGTTACAGATGTGGCTTGCCGGTTATATATAGAACTTATTTGGCATACGGCCAACTCGGTTGGCTCGGAGGAAGTCCAATGGATAACATCCAGTGATAATGTGGCGAATGTTGTCTTCCAAGGCGACAATCATCTGTGGCTTATCCGCTTATCCGCGTAGACCAGAGACTTCACAAAACCCCACAATAAATAGTCCATTATTCGTTCCATGAATAATTCTTATAATAAAGTGAATGTGGCACATGCTCTGTAGCATCTTGCACCGTCTTGCTGAAACCACAGTTTCTCTACATTAAGGGCACTCAATTTTAGTACAAAAATTCAGTGATCGTGTCCCTGTAATGGTCACTATTAAAAAGAAATACGAACCAATGATGCCACCAGCCCATAAAGCACACCAAAGAGGTGCTTTTTCGAGATGCAGTAATGTTTCGACAATGGCATCAGGAATCTTTTCACTCCAAAGGCCCTTTTCAAACTAAATCAAGGCGAATTGACAAGCAGGTGGCGTTAATGCGGCAGCTGACAATTTTTTGCTCGTTTTGTTTGGACCGCGTACATATAAACAAATTGTAAACCGTTTCTGTTTACATATTTTTATATGCACTTTAATATATATGCGGTCGAAGCGAATTTACTAAGGCAAAATGAATTCGGCACTGACATTACCTTGTATATTAGATTCTCCTTGAACTGAACCCTGTTTTTCGTAGAAAATCTGCACAATTTACAGGGGCTGTTCAGTTAAAACTACAAACTAAACACAAAACAAGTAACAGCTGTCAAAATGGGACACATACCAAGCAGTGTTGCCAACTTAAAGTTCCATATCGCTAAAAAAATACGCTTTATTTATCGAGTGTCACCAGTAAGCAATCATGATTGTCAGTAAAGCAATGGTGGCCGAACCATACACTATCTTATTCGTGGTTTGGTTATATGCTTCACGGGTAAATAGATAGGCTGTGGGTCCCATACACAGTGTGCGTGTGTTGATGGTAAAAAAACTGCCTGTACTCGGCCACCACTGCAGTATAGTCATTGGTCAGCAAGTTTTGAAATGCAAATCAATGTTTCATAATCCACTAGAATATTCTCTTTTGACATTTGGGGCACAACAGTTTCACAAGCAGCTTACGAACATTGTTTGAAAAATATCACTAAAATCGATGCTTTCTTTAAGCAATAAAAGTAATGATTTTTCGGTTTTTTCTAGTTATCCATTATGTCGGAAGACAGTGAAATAAATTCCAGCAATATGTTCAAAAAGTCAACTACTCGCCAAACAGTGCTTAATAGTTCGATTTCCGAAAGTCCGAATGTAACGAATGCACAGTCTGTGGTGCTTGAAGGTAAATTATGAAATTTTGAACATTGGATTATGTTTATTTTCCTATATATTTTTAGCAATGGTGGCTAAATTTTCAAAGATAATTGAACCCATGTTCGTAATACTGACAAATGAGATGACTTCATTGCGGCAAGAGATATCTGGCCTACGCAATGAAGCTAAAGAGCTGAACGTGGAGAAGTCATCACTAAAGTTAGTGTCTCCGGAAAGTCCCTTTAAAAAAATGGATGATTTTTTAAAATTTGAAAAACAATTACAAGAAGATCAGAACTTTTTGGATTCGTTTGTAAGTTTTAAACTCATTTTAAGTTAGAGGAACTAAAAATAAACATAAGTTTATATGTATATCATCCTTAATTTTTTCAATGCTTTTCAAAGCAAAAAGAGCTGCTAACGGTATCAAAGACTACGAACTTCACCAGAAACTGTTGGCGAAGATTATTAGAGGATGAAGTGGCGGAAAATCTTTGTTGGAAAGGAACAGTGGATAAAAAGAGCGTGCGCAGTCTGAGTACAGCTAAGGCCATAAGAAGTAAATCATATCTCTGCATTCATTGACACATTGACTCACTTTCTAAATTTTATAGATGCTGCAATTTCTATAGGATTGGACGAGGAGGAGTACATAAAAAGTACAAAGTCATTCTTCCAATTTGCCAAATATAGACAAGAATCCAGAAATAAATACAAGCCGAAGCCAAAAAATAATACATAAATAAATATATGAGTGAAATAATGAATAAAACAGTCTCAGATGAGTAAAAAATAATTTTAAAAAAAAACTTATTTTTTTAATTGTATGCATAAGAGTGCAAAAATCTTACGAAAATAAGCTTACTATCAAGGCGAATTCATACTAGGTGGCCGCAAGAGCCCAGCTGTTTACGTAAATGTTTACACATTTGGCCTGTCAGCAGTGTTAATGTATCAGCTTTTTTGACAGCCCAAATGTAAATTCTCCACGGCGAATTCTCTTGCGACTACCTGGTGTTGATCTACCTTGTTTACTATAAAGTATAATTAGAAAACTATTTTCCTGTAAGCATATTCTATAGCAATGAGGATGCTGTTGGCTGAGTAATTAGCGCGTTTGACTACAAACCCTGAGGTCAATAGTTCAAGACTAGTTTCAGGCAAGCGAACAACATCATTGCGACTACCTGGTGTTGATCTACCTTGCTTACTATAAAGTATAATTGGAAAACTATTTTCCTGTAAGAATATTCTATAGCAATGAGGATGCTGTTGGCTGAGTAATTAGCGCGTTTGACTACAAACCCTGAGGTCAATAGTTCAAGACTAGTTTCAGGCAAGCGAACAACATCATACATTTTTCTCATGTGCATTGGTTGTTGTTAGACTGTTAAATTGATGAAGGCATAGCACTGATCACTTTGGCAGTACCGGCAGCGATTAATACTAACATAGCCTAATGCAGTTCACAGCACCCTCCTTCGTAGTTATTGCAGCAGAACCGTCGGCGAAGTAAAAGAACTAATAAAATGGCTACACAGCTTAAACAACTCAATGTTTCTACTTGACACCAGAGGGGCTTAAAACACTGCTCTAGAAAAAATGCGCAATAGCAGGGTTGTAAATGAATTAAGCTTTCTCTCTCCCACTTTACCACCTGTTCTCTCTATACTATCCCTTTCCCAAAGAAGGTAACACATTAATTAATTAATTAACTGCTAGGCATTAATTGCCTGATTGTGTTATTTCTCTTTAAAAAAAACTAACACGGTCCTAGTGACTAGTTGTGGTAGAGAGGACCAAAAAAAATATTGTGTATCGACGTTTTCAAAGGTTACGTCTCGCACAAAGCGTCAAATTATTTTAGTGGGAGTTAAAGTTCCCTTGCTTTAGCACAATGTTATAGTGAATGGGCATATAAAGTTTTGTAAAGCTTACATTTTAGGTGTATGGTGTGTTCGACACTTTCATGTAAAAAATTATGAGGAAAATTTTTCTTGAAACATTTTAGTCCTACGACTATTTGCTGTATGGTTTTTTCCGATTTCTTGAAAAAGGGACACAAAATCACCTTTAACAGTGATATAGCGTTCTGACATGCCCTAAAAAGAAAAAAATTTAACTTTGAAACTGACCTTATGAATTCGCTTAACGCCGACTGCGCATGCAGGAATTGCATAGGAAGGTATTGAGGTCTGTAACCGAAAGTGGTAAACTGGATTTCCAGGCCGGTTATTCCATATAGTTCTGTGGTATAGTGGGAGGCATTGAGGAAGGATGGTCATAATAAATTACTTGTTAAGGTCCAGAGGTTTGCCTCAATCGGTATCACAGGTTTCCGAAGGAGTTCGTCCTCGGAGTGAGAACGGCTGCAAGCTTGGGCTTTTCGAGGCAGGTTTGCTGAGAACAGGTCTCCATAACCCATCCCTTGGTTCGCAGAGTCAAAGGTTGCTGAAGCTGATTTTAGTAGGACACCCTCATTAATAATTCTGGATAGGAACTTCTGCGTTCATTCTAATGGATCTACGAGGGTTATTCACAGATTGTGATAACGAAAAGTATTAAAAATCACTTTGCAGTCGTAAAGCAGCCCTGTGCGTGTAAACATCACGCGCCGTTGGCAGTTCATTTGTAAATACAACTAGGCCACTGTTCGTTTATTGGCCTTCAAGAATTTTGCGTCTCACTCTCGCATGTGATTAATGGTTCGTATGGGTTAACGGTACTGATTTACTGTTTCGCTTCGTTTTGTAATTAATCACATGAACTAGTTTCTAAGAAGAATTTATGGAATTATTGATTAGAGTACCAACCAAAACTAGAAAAGATCATTAAACTTGGGAGCGGCAGTCTTGGATTCCTCCTTCCTATATGATGATATATGTAGGTTGTGTGGCGGTTCATGAACGAAGTTCTCCTGGAGTGGAACCTGGTAGTTTGTCAGTTTGTATTCTCTGCCAACCACATTTTATAATTTTTTTTATTTTATATTTTTTTTTTATTTTATAATTTATTTTATAATTTTTTATATTTATTTATTGTATCTTCAAAAAAAATTGAAATGACAATAAGTAATCAAATATTAACTCTAAAATTTTAATTTTTAAGTCCAGCCAATACCAGACAAAAATATTTGTTTCAGCGGTTGGTTCTTTGGTTTTCTACGTCTCTCGTGTTCGGCTGAGAGCAAGAGTGTCTCTCCTTCTCAGTCGAGTGTGGCATCTAAAGTTAATGATGTTTCGGGCTAGGGTTTGGGATTAGGGTGCAACTCTAAGTTTTTTATGTATCTTGTCACGTGTTTATAAAACACTGTCTTAACCAGCGGCACATCTAAATCTTTATGAATTCGCTTGTTTTATAATTAAAAATATTAATTTAGGGTTAAAGCTCCCTTTTACTATCTCATACTTTATTAAAGGCAAGTTGCAATAGCGGGCCAATAGGCGAGGTGAATTGGCAACTAGTAGCGCGATTCACTATTAATTAAAAAAAAAACTCCAAAATAGAAAATTTTTTTGTTTTTTCTATGCACTAGAACTTTAACAAAATTCGTTATTAAAAAATCAGCTGTTTTTGTTAGCTAATCGGCAATAATTTTTGAGTTATTTAATAGTCAACAAAAAGAAAAGTTATAATTTTAAAGCAATTTAAGAAACAAAAATTTGTATTTTCGAATGTCTTTTGAATATTTGGCATATAATTTGTCGCAGGGTGAACCAAATATAAACGTTTCAAGGATGGATCGCCGTTTACTTCGTGATGTGGACAATGCTTTTCATCTGCCTGCTACGGATTTTCAAAAGCTGTACCGACTAAACCCTGAATTCGCTGAAGATCTAGTTTTTTCGCTTGATGGTCAGTTAAGAGGTTCGAGGATAACGGCAATATCTTCTGAAAAACAGGTAGGTTCCATATCTTTGAACTGTCATGAAATCACAAATATTTATAACTATATCTTGTTAGGTTCTAGCAGCTTTGCGATTCTTTGCAACTGGATGTTACCAACGGCCTGTGGGAGAGCAGTATGGTATATCGATGAGTCAATCATCCATAAGCCGTTGCATACATCGTGTAACCGATGCAATTAACCGAACTATGTTTTTTGAAAAGGTTAGGTTTCCAATGACTCAAACAGATCGACAAGCTGCAAAAAGAATTTTCGCTTCATCCTCCTCACCTTTTGTACCAGGAACTATTGGGGCTATTGATTGCACGCATATCCCCATTTTGGCACCAAAAATGCATGAGGAGGCTTATATCAACCACCATGGCTACCACTCTATCAACGTGCAAATGGTAGGAAGAAAATCTAATTACTGATTTTACACTTGTATATGCTAATATGTATTAATCTTATAGGTATGTGATCCAAATCTTAAAATTTTGAATGTAAATGCTAGGTATCCTGGTTCACGACATGATTCGTACATTTGGAACTGCTCTGCGGTTCGGAGAGTTATGCAACGGAATTTTGAAAATGGAAGTGATATGTTTTTAATAGGTAGGCTTAAAATTGTAAAATGTCGAAACAACTTAAAGCAAATTATATATAAATACTCGTATAACCAAAATACCATGTCTATAGGTGATTCTGATTATCTATTAGAGCCATGGCTAATGACTCCTCTACCAAATCAACCAGAAGACAGCCCCGAATTCCGCTACAATGAGGCATTGTGTAAAGCGCGCAATCCAGTTGAAAGACTCTTTCGCGTACTTAAAGGAACCTGGCAATGTTTATCGCAGCAAAAACTGCTTTTATATGACCCAGGATTTGCGGGCAAAATTGTCAATGCATGTGCAGTTTTGCATAATATTAACTTAGAAGATGTAATAAACTTGTCCGAGAATGAGTGTCCAGATCCCCCAGCAGGTAGTAGTTCGGCAAGCCAAGACGCGTCATCCTCAATAGCAAAACGCGTACAAGAGCGTTTAATTGCAAATTATTTTAATTAAACTGTGGAGGTAATCAGAGTTTGTTGCGAATGGTCTTGCGAAGGAGCAAATGCATAATATCATAACTTTTTTGTAAAATCCAACTAGCCGCTAGCTTTCATTTGCTCTTTTGCAAGACCATTTGCACCAAACACTGAATATTGCCTATTTGATTTTACAACTTTAGCAATTAAAAGAAATGAAATGTATTTATAACGTAAATATCATTATAATTAACTATTGATATAAAAATTCTATTTATGAAATAAATAACAACTCTTCAATGTATTCGTGTTGTCAAGTATTCGGGTTATACAGTAATTTTGATGTAGCTGCACAAGCAATATTTCACAATTTTTTATGCAGATAAGTCAAAAATGATGTTAGCATTAAATGTATTTATTTGCCTTACGACCATTTTCACTATGTACGATTAAAAGTTGACATGGACTTTAACGGCAAGTTCGGCATACAAAACTTGCCGTTAAAGTCCACGTTAACTCTTAATCATACATTGTGAAAATGACCGTTAATGTGCACGTACACACAATCATTACGTGTGTGCAGCTAATTGTTTTATGTGAAATTATATAAAACCGGCAAAAATATGTTACAATGTGCAGGTAAGAAAGGATTTTGGAGAATAACCACAGAAAACAAATATTTTGTTCAGTTAAATCAAGTTTTTGAGTAGTGGGGTTTTAGTTTTTTAAATTTGTTTTTTCATTTGAATTATTTTGGGGTCATATGTATATCAATCAGTATGTGTACTTTTGGTTTTGATAATTAAAAATTTTTCATGGTTGTCCCATGGCCGCCATTTTGAATTTGATAGCCATCATGATAGGATTTGATCTTGGTCTATTTTGAATTTAAAATCAAAACCTGTAGCCTATAGGTCCAAATTCACACACAGAAAGTTTTCTTGCGCAAGTTTTTATTCAGTCGGGAGAAGGCAGAGAATACAGCACAAAAATTACGCAAGAAAACTTGCTCTGTGCGAACCGAGACTATGACGGTGTTCAAACAGGGCAATTTTTGTTGCACAACTTTTTATTCAGCCGCGAGAAAAACAGAGAAAGCAACACAGTTCTTCTCTGTCTTTCTCCCAGCTAAATTAAAAGTTGTGCAGCAAAAATGGCACTGTGTGAACCCAGTCTAACCATCACAGCACAATAACGAATCGATTGACACCTCACTCATTTAAATTGGATAAGTAGTTTTCTTGCGCAACTTTTAATTCAGCTGGGAGAAAGACAAAGAAAGCAACACAGTGTTTCTCTATCTCTCTCACAACTCAATTAAAAGTTGCATGCCACTGTAGTTTTTTTGTAAAAATTTTCCACACACCGTTTAGCTGAGTCCAACCACATGCAAATCTCAAAACGAATATAGCAACAGTGGGATGACAGTACCGATTCCGTCATTCCGCCTGAAATGGATCGGTAGTGCAGATCGCACTTCTGGTTTAGGGGCTGTGCCGAAAGTTCGGTAGGTAGATATTTTCGGTTCCGGTCCGGAAGTTGAGTCGGCAGTGCGGTTTATATTTCCGGTTCCAGTCCGGACCGGAAGTTGGGTCGGCAGTGCGGTTCAAATCTGTACCGAAAGTTGGGCAGGCAGTGCGGTTCATATTTTCAGTTCCAGTCTGGACCGAAAGTTGGGTCGGAAGTGTGGTTCATATTTCCGGTTCCGGTCTGGGCCGGAAGTTTTACCCGCCTAAGGGCATAATAGGAGCTGCAGGAGCCAATTTAAAAATTTCAATAAACCACCATATTTGTTTGGGATCAAGAATAAAAAAGTAAAGAACAACAATATAATGCTACAAATCGAAATGTCTTAAAATTATGTCACCATGAAAGAGGTATTTAGCAGCGCTGAATAAACTCAAACTAACCACACTTGGTATAAAAAAAGAGCATGCGCAATGCGCCGCTCAATATGCGCAATGAACAGAGCAAAGCGCTAGAAAAAAAATAAAATGCGCATTGCGCAGAGCAGCTCTAATAAAAAAGCAAAGCGCTTGCGCTGCGCATACCAATTGCTCTTTTTCCGCTTCGCTCTTTGCGCTTGTGCGCAGTTTTAATAAGAATTTTTGTACTTAATTTAAAAAATTTGTACATGATTCAAGATTTTTTAGATGATTTAAGAATTTAGTTTTATTCGTACTTAAATTTTTGAGTTCGACTCGTATTGAAAGTAAGTAGAAGTACTTGAATTTAGTACGGCGTTTTTCTTTCTGTGTCTTTACTTTCCGTTCCGTTTCGAATCAGCTGACTTGTTTTTGTTAATAAAAACCCTGTACAGTCGTTAGTTTTTCTGTTGCGGACGAACCAGTTGAAAACAGAATTTTACTCACGGCATTAGTGACAGAAAGATACAGCTGGTTTCTCTCTCATAAAATATGTATGTATGTTGCTATGTACATATGTATGTATTAACCAAATTGCTGTGATTTAATAAATTAGGGGATAATTTTGTTAAACTATTATAAATAATACACAGATTTATTTATAAACTTATTTCTATTGTTGTTTATTTTATAATTAATCGTACAAGACGACTTTATATTGTAAAATAATAATGTGTACACACTAGTCATGTGAAACAAGCCATTTGAATTTCAATTCACAGTAATTCATAACACTAAACTCACTCACAATATTGCTAAAACTCAAAGCAAAGCAAAACATGTGAAAACAACAAGCAGTTTTTAGAGAATCAAATCATGTCTTGTTTTGTGAGAGTCAAGTTATTACATGAATTGTTTCTCTCAAATGAAAAGAGCACACCTACAAAAATCAAGAAGAACTTATAAATCATCAACATGATTTGAAACAATTAAATCACATTTGTCATTTGCTTAGATTGTATGGAAGCCAGAACAAATGACTTTTTAAGATTAATATGAAGAAAATATATTTAAAAAATAAACTGAAGAAACAGTACTCGTATTTCATAGCAGACATATTTTTTACAAAAATGAATAATTTCTTAAATATTTCCTGGAAGATACTTAGGTGATACTTCTCAAGAATTTAGCTGAGACACCTGGTGTTTAGCCAGGACACAAAACCGGTCTAAGAATTCCCCAAAACTATAACAAAAATCCCCCCGAAATCTCAGAAGTTCCCAGGATTCCCAAAAACGTTTACAAACATCTCCCCAAAATCCCATAAGCTCCCCGGAAAATAACGGCAACACTGAAAGCCGCGAAAAGTCCAAAACGGCAACACTCAGTAAAGGTGGCTACCAAAAGAAAGGGTGTAAATTTTTAATTACTAGATTTGACCCATACATATATGTATGTAAGAGTACATAAATATGTACAAATCCACAAACATAAAAACAAAAAAAGGAAAAAGGACACTAAACACATATTTGTGACACGCAATTTAAATCATGTCTTACAAGCTAACATTATTTACCGCCTTTTCTTGTTCATTGCTCTACACACATTATTTGACTTATTACTTTCAAGCCTGTGATTTATAAATCATTTTTGCTTTTGTATGGTGTGATGACTTATCATGTAAATTTCAAGTCAAATCAGAGCACGATTTGGAAAAACAGTGCGATTTAAAAGACGTTCCAAATGGCTTGTTGCAGATGTCTACTACACATATGCATACACACAGAAGCTTTTGTTGTTTTGTTTTTCGGCGGAGTTGCCGCTAAGTTATTTTTTTAGCACAGTTGGTGTCTCGTTTTCCCCGATATAAACTCAATTATTTTTTCTCTTTCATTTAGTATCAATAACTTAAATCTAGCACAACTGCTTCAATCGTAATCATTTGCTTTTTAGGCAATAAGTCAGAAAAATACATATTAAAATGCAAAGTAAATAATTTTGAATTTAACATTACGAAAACCTATAGTTTCTGACTAAAGACCTTAATACCAAACGCCAAAGATATGTCAACATCGGTTAAACCAAAAGGATCCAAATTTATTTACATAATTTATTTTTTAATATTGTTCACTTTACTTGATCAATATAACAGTTCTTTCTTTAGTATAGATTTATGGAAAATATTTCAAGTTTTAGTTCGATGCATGATATTTCTTTTAAAATATGTACACTTTTTATATACGTATGCATAAAGCACTTTGGATATATTTTCCCCTTCTGAAAAATTCAGTTATCAATTAGGTTAAAAAAAATTATTAATCGTGGCAATACTGGTTGTCATCAACTGCAGCACAAACATTTTTCCAGCAAGAGTAATTACAAAATTTTAGCTACAGAACGGAACGGAACAGACCGCAACAGAAAGTAAAGACTAATGAGGCCTTAATATTTAGCAAACATTTTATTTTTCAAAATTATTTTGTTTACGTAATCTTTTACGTAAAGTTCGTTTTCCCAAGACCTTATTAAGACTTTGATTGTCTAATATGTATTACGATAGCTTATATCATTCCCCAAATAGTCCATGTATGCGCATAATTTAATTTAAGTACATATAACACTTATTAAAAAAGACAGTTTCTAATCATAACAGTTATGTGTATGTACAAAAAACAACTATAATAAAAAAATAAATAAATAAATTTCAGGCGCACTATGGTGGAAACTTTGAATTTGATCGTGAAGTGGAACCAAATTACGCAAAAAATATTCGTAAACATTTAAGAAACACAGGAAAAGCTTACACTTCTACGACTGGCAAAATAGTTGCCGAGCGCAAGGTTCGAGAACTTCCGATTTGTAAAAATAAATGCAAACAAAAAGTCTCAAGAGAGCAGCAACAAATTATATTTGACTATTATTGGAGTCTTGGATATTACAATCTGAGGCAAATATTTGTTGCGAGTTTAATCGAAATACAGGGCATTCAATCGCAAAGAAAAATTCAAAGTTCTACAATTCCTAGTAGAAGGAAGTATACATATAAATACTATCTTGAGATATGCGGTGAAAAGATATATGTCTGCCAAAAATGTTTTCGATATACTCTAGATGAAACAGAACAATTTATACGAACAACAGTGAAGAAGAAAAAGGAGGGAACTGTTATGCATGGTGATAGCCGTGGTAAACATGGGAGAAAACTTACCTGGAATTCAACAAGTCAGCTTTAGTAAAGTCAAAATGGTTCTATGGTTCCAAACTATTTCACCATAATATAAGCAGACTAAGAATATGTTCAAGTATGTTTATAAATATATGTATATTTTTTTTTTATCCACAATTTTTTATGAGATTAAAATGAAAATTGATAGCATTATTGCCAATGTTGGAAATTAATGTATGAATGTGTGTATATATTAGGGCGATTGATTATTTGATATTAAAAAAATCGGGTGCATTTTCAGAAATTAAGAAAACAATTAATATGCTGTTTTACAAAATAAATTATTTTTACAATAAAATTATTGTTTAATTGGTTTTTTTGTTACTTTGTATGTATGGTTTCTTGCTTTTCTTCTCTATATTTTTGCTTTTCTTCTTTGTGTTTTTGACATTTCTTTTATACAAGCAAAATGCACGTTGTTGTTGTATTGTTGTAATTGTTGCCCTAGTGCTGCCACCTGGCATGAATTCGCCTTGAAACGGACCAGCGCGAATCAATTTTACAGGTGGCAGCATAGAGACAGCTGATTTTCTTTTGTGTTCGTTAGCTGTCAAGATCCATCCATAAAAATCTATACTTATTTTTTCCCGCTTTTTAAGCGCTTAAAATCAATTTTTAGTTACATGAAAGTCCGAGCCCTGTTCACTATGATACAAATTCATTAACGTCTACACCTACTTATGTATTGATGAAAATGAAAAATATACAATTTCTCTGTCGGCGTTATATTAGGTGTTATGATGCAAATTCATCAGGTGTGGACACTATGTTAAGGATTTTCACGATGGGTAGTGCAAAGTTTGCAAACGATACAAATTTGTGCAAAAATGCACACAGAAATGCACACAAAAATGCTGCCAGATTTTTACATCAAATTAGCCGTTTGTAGTGCCTCCAGACTATTATTTTTAGTAAAAACTAAGTACTCTGTTCAAATTTGCGAAAAATGTTGATCAACATTAGTTTTTTCATACGAAAAATATGTTTTTCACAAAATAAACTACTATTACTTCTGCAACAATTTTTCATGAGAAATTAGTGAAAAAATTTTTTTATACTCATGAATTTTTGACAGCGGTTCGCACGAAATGATGAACACAGTACCATGCTAAATGAGCTGTTTTAAGCTAAAATGCAACAGAATTAAAAACGTCGTTCACGATCTACTATAATATGCACACCAAATTTGCACTATCACCATCGTGAAACTCCTTAATGATAATTAAGGACATATATGTACATAAATAGAATTTAAATATTTAACTTTCTCTATTTGTGCAATCAGAATTCATCGGCTTTTGGCGACTTAATGGACAATTTCATTATTAAACGGAAAATTTTATCCGGAAAATATAAAATAACTGCAAAAGTGGGCAGAAGCAGGGTGTGGGATGTATATGGAAAAATAGAAAGGAATGGCGTAGAGCTTCCTAGAAAAGTTGGTTGCACGAAGTGTTTTTCCGTTTTCTTGCGCAATTTTTAATTCAGCTGGGAGAGAAACAGAAAAACACTGTGTTGTCTTCTCTGTCTTTCTCTCAGCTGAATTAAATCTTGCGCAAAAAAACTTTCTCTGTGTGATCCTAGACTTTCTTTCTCCCAGCTGAATTAAAATTTGCGCAACAAAAATTGACCTGTGTGAGCTACGGATGAGCAAGTGAAAAAAATATATCGACATATATCGATATCGATATATTTTTAAATATCGATTGGCATCGATATATATCGAATAAAAAATATCGATGTTCGAAAAGTGCTTTTCTTATAAATAATGAAGCTGAAAAGAGTTAACTTCCAACATCTTTACTGACTCACTAATATGTCATGGAACGTACATCAAGAAAATTATACTCAAAGAAAAATAATTTTTTGAACACACAAAATTTTATAAATAAAACAAAAAACACCGTCGGAAGAAAAACACAACACTCAACAAAAGATTTTGTTAGTGCTATTTTATTTGATAAAGATTGTGACATTTAGTTTTAACTGCACGAAAAACAAAACTAAAGATAATAAAATATCGAATTTGAAAAAAATATTGATATTAATAAATTTTGCAATTAAAAATATCGACGATATATATCGATATAATTTTTTCAGAAAATATCGAGCGACGCTAGCCTGTCAGTCCAGAGGTCGTGGGTTCGATTCCCACCATAGACCCTTGGTGTTTTTCTGCAGACAAGCTGATCGCTTCGCGGGTAAAAATAAATTCTTTGGTATACACACGCTGCCAAAAAGCATACATAAAAATTGGTGCTTATTTTTTATATTTTTCTTTGTATTTCATATAAAGTTTTGACAGCGATCGTACTCTAAAACTCCTTGTTGTTTTTGTATTGTTGAATTTGTTGCCGCAGGGCTGCCACCTTGTAAAATTAATTCGCATTACAAAAAGTATTTCATTTATTCAACATTTTATATCGTATTTGCTTTTTCAGCTGATGCTATCAGGCTAACGACAGACAAAATACTGGAAATGTACAATTGTAAGCTAGATGATGGAATTATGGTCACGGACATAGCTTCTAATATGGCTGCAGCATATAACCAATTTCCAAACATTAACTGTTGAACAAGTGGCAGAACTGACAGATATATCAAATATATCAATAAATCTCGAGAATATTGTCAATTAAACAGTTCACTAGAACGCTTGAGTCCGACACGATGGAATACAGTACATTATCTATTGGATGCAGTTGAAAAAAATTGGCTAGAAATCAAAAATATACTGCTGCTTAAAAAAGAGATGCGTAGAATGGAAAAAATTAATTTAATCCATTTAAAGGGTGTTGTGAACGCTTTAAAACCATTTCAGGAAGCGTCGAAAAAATTAGAGGGTGACAAATATGCTACGTTACACCTTGTTTATGCATACATTTGTGGCTTGATGAACAACTGCATCCTGAAAATGATGATATCAAAATAATGAAACGATTTAAGGAAAAATTGGGTCATTACTTACAATCAACTGTATTCTCCAAACTAAATACATGGCATAAAATTGCACATTTTCTTTTTCCGCCAGCAAATAAATTGTTACAATTTACTGATGACGAAAAGGAACTTATAAAATCGGAATGTGCAAAGCACCTGAAAAAGTACGATCATACTGAACGAAATGCTATAAACGTGGAACGATCAACAGCCAGTCATAATACTCTTATATCATCGTATTTTAAGCAATTCGTTACGCCTGCGTTGAGCACAAAGCCTGAAACCAAAATCTGTAGCGAAATCGAAATTTATCAAAACCTCAATGTTCCGTTCGAAGAAAATTTTGACGTAATCAATTGGTGGCACTTGAACCAAACAAAATTCCCTTTACTGTATAAGCTAAGTTGCAAAATACTGGCTACTCAGCTAGCAGTGCAGCATCTGAGAAAGTGTTTGCAAATACTAGACAATATTTAGCGGGAAAGAGGACAAATATTTCAGAAAGCCCAGAGACTTTCAGTCATGTCATATTTTTAAACATGAATACTGGCTAAAAATACTTGCTAATCACCGATATGCTTTAAATTGACTATCATATACATAAGTACATACATATAATAAAGCAGTTTGTAAAAGATGTTATTTTCGAATTACTTTTTTGACTTCACGTCACCATAATCTGTTGTTCTTTCTGACCTGTCATACCGATAAAAAACTAGCCGCAAAAAAAAAGATATTTGTTAAGCTGGTTTGGGGCCGCAAGTTTTAAATAAGCTGAGAGAAAGCAAACCAATATTTCTGTCTTTTTCTCAGCTGATTAAAAGTTGAGCAAGAAAAATTCCATTCTGTGGCCCTGGTACAACTCTTGATTCAGCTGGAAGAAATACAGAAAGTCTAGCTTCAAACAGAGCAAGTTTTCTTGTGCAACTTCTAATTCGCCCGGAAGAAAGACGGAGAAAAACTGTAATGCTTTCTCTTCTGTCTTACGCAAAAAAACTTGCTGTGTGTGAACCTAGATATAGGAATACAAATTATTCTGTCTTTCTTCCGGCTGAATCAAAATTTGACGTGTGTAAAACGGAGCTCACTAGAAGAGTTCGAAATTTCTAGCATAAACTAACAAGATGTCTAAAAATTGCACGTTAATTTATAGAAGAAAAAAACTAGAAATAAAAGAATTGTTACACCAGGTTCACACAAGACAATATTTCTTGCGCAAGTTTTAATTCGCCTGGGAGAAAGATAGGGAAAGTAGCATAGTCTTTCTCTGTCTCTCACATCTGAATTAAATTTTGCACAAGAAAACTTTCTCTGTGTGAACTTGGCCTTATAAAACCATACTATCCTTCCTAACCTAACCATATCAGGTTAGGAAGGATAGTGTTATACCACACATCCAGTCGGAGACCCAATTGTAACCATTGTTTTTCCCTTCTATTTATACCCGTTATGAAATTAACCCCCTTTGTACCCAGTAACAACCCTATTATTTGTCATTAAGCCACCTTATTCCCATGATGAAGTCCCTGATATCTTCTAGTTTGCGATATCGCTAATGCTCTCAAGAAAACTCCGCTCAGACACCTAAGCCTGTGACGTTGCGATCTCGGGCAATGGCAGATAATATGCTCATTGGTTTCTGGTTCCTCTTCATCCGACAGAAATCTGGAATACCAATCTCCCAAATGCTGATCTTCGCTATGACCGAGCAGTGACTAGTCAATGGGCCTATTAAGATCCTTAGATCCTTCCTATTCATACCCAATAGTAGTTCGGATCTACCTAAGTCAAGTTTGGGCCACCTGGCCCTCGAGACTACAATCCTCTCTACTCTCACCATGAATGGTTGGCCCTGCTCAACTCACACAATTGCTCATCGGCAGATTTATTTCCCTCGACATTGCAGTGGCTAGGAACCCAACATAGTCTGACCCTATGCAAGTTGAGGGCTCTCCTACAGTCACAACTTTGCAGTACCCAGGCACCCAACATAGTCTGACCCTATATTTGTCAGACTGGGAAATGCTACATTCCTTCGGTAGCCTAAAAGACCTACGAATGTCCATCCCCAAGATGTAGACACCAGAGCCCGTGCCTATTCCCATTTCTGAACCATCTCTAAAGACCGCGCAACCCATGTAGTGCTTATCAGATTGAACCCAAAAGTCCCTTTCCGGAATTACCAATGAGAGTGTCCTACTAAAATCAATTGCAACGACCTCAGTCCATGAACGCGGGAGTTACGGAGACCCTCCCGCTAAAACTGATTTAATTTAAGATTGCTGTGTGACCTGTTAATATTGTCCTCACCAAATCTGCCTCTAACAGTCTAAGGAGACCCCTTGCTGCCGTTCTCAACACAAAATTCTGTATGGGAAACAGGTGAAGAATGACATCCAAGGCAACTTGAGGTGTGCTCCTCTGGGCACCTGTGATGCCCAGCGAGGCACACCTCTGCACCTTAGCAAGTAATCTCCTATGACTCTCCTTCCTCAGTGCCTCCCATCAAATCACACAACGATAGAAAACAACCGGCCTGACAACAGGTGTTTAAATCCAGTTTACCGGCTTCGGTTCCAGATCCCAGTTCCTTCCAATGGGGTTTCTACATGCGCAGTAGGCATTAAGCACTTTCTTCAGCCTTTCCTGAGTGTTCTTTTTCCATGAAAGCTTACTATCCAGGATAACAACCAAGTATTTAGCCTCCTCCGCTAGCCTTAGCTTCACCCCTCAAATAATAGGTAGAACAAAGCTGTCTATTTTATATTGCCTGGTAAAAGGGACTAGCTCAGTTTTCTCTTGGTTCACTGATAAGTTTTCCCGCCACCATTAAAACCACATCGTCCGCATAAGCGACTATCTTTCGCACGCTCCTGTCAAAACGCCTAAGAATTAGACTCATCGCCAGAAACCACAATAGAGGTAATAGAACTCCTCTCCCTGTGGCGTGCCCCTAGTCGCTATAATCCTTGTGCTGCGGCCCTCACTCAATAACACCAACCACATCATGAAGCTCGCTCTCAACAGACCTGCCCTTTAGATAGGCATGCTGAGCACCATTGATGACGCGCATATAAATCGCATTTCTAAGACGCATGTCAATCAGTCGTTCCAGTGTTTTCAGGAGAAAAGACGAAAGACTTATTGGCCTGAAATTCTTCGGCTCTGACTGGGTCGCTTTACCCGCCTGGGGTATAAAAATATTCGTCAGATACAGTTGTCCGAAAAAACACCATGCGGCTGCAGTGATTTATATGGCTCAATGATTTATTGTCCATGCTTTTCCCAATGTTACTATGTCGTCTCTATGATATGGCAACTCAGTTCAGTTATGTCCGGACGAAAATTAAAATCAAGGTAGATTAAGCAAGTACAAGCAAAGGATCGGCTGACTTAGTAAGTTTGAGAATGTGTGCGTCACAGAGACAACAGACTTTGACCGATTTTGTCGCGACTCTTCTGTAAGAGTCATTTATGACTCACTTTTTGATCGGTTGCGACTCTTTTTCGGATCATATTTATTTCGAATCATATTTGAGTCATATCTGTTATCGTTTATGAGCAAAAATGTCGCC